>JAPZDV010000013.1:5458902-5595402 GCA_029814665.1 Acanthurus lineatus
ATTACCAATTGTCATCTAAGGTGGGCATGTCCTTGGAAAAGCTAGGTATTAAAAAAACGATGATCATCAGACTTATATTTAGGATTTTTTTTTAATAACCTGCAAGATTGTAAGGTTTGTAAAACTCAATGCATGTGTCTGTTTTTTCTTTTCATTTTATAGTAAAACATGTAGGTCAATGAAATGCAAAACTTGCTGTTGTTAATAAGGCAGAGCAGGATCCAATCAGAGCTCTGGGCCACTGACACTCAATTTGATTTGCCACTTTGGCAAATAAGGAGGCAAGGAGTCTGTTAATACAAACACTTATGATATTTATGAGATAAACAGTAAACAGCTCATATCTTGTCTTTCTTTGATATTCTTTATTTCCAGATAAACTGACTAACTTGTTAACTAACTTAGTAAAAGATAATTAATAACACCGATAATACTGAATTCTGCAGCTGTGAGAGGGTCAAAACTGCAATGTATAAACAGGAATATATTCACATGTCAAACAGCCTCCATACAGCCAAGTGTTTGTGTCACAAAAGCAATTTGTGAGCATTGCGTGATCAAGAAAAGTGACATGGCAATGATTGTGCGAATGTATCTCACAAATGATTGCAGATGCATTTGCAAGTCCTCCGAGGCTCCTGCACACTCATGCATAAGCAAAAGGAAATAATCTTATGTTTCAAATTATAGCTTGTATGTTGCAAATTTGGTGCAACGGTTCTCAGGTTCTCAGGCTGCATTCACATCCCGCTGTAGCCTGACACTTTGCCACATATTATATGATGTCTTATTAGTGAATATGAGCTGTGATGCTGTTATCTGGCTTTATTAACTTTGATTTAATTTGCACAGTTTTTTTAAAAGCATATGCTGAAGCCTCAGCCTGTGCATTAGGACAGCTGTCATAGCAACTATCGAATATTTCTGTGTTCGCTGATTAAATAGCCGCCACCTCCATAGACACTTGATGACATTTCAGTTGTTTACTGGATTATATAAACCGCTGTTTATTTCATTATGTGTAACAGGTACAGCCACCTGTCGAAGGTCATGCCAAGCAAATAAGGGGAAGCATATCAGCGGAATAACCACCAATTGCTGTTCATTATGTTCTTTGTTGGAGCTATCTTTGGTTGTAGCTAGTAGCTACTGTTAGCTCAGTCAGCCGTGCAGCTAGTTGCCCTGCTAGCCACGAGATCAGTGCACCAGGGGAGTCTTGGTGTTTGTACTGCAGGCAATGGACCTGGGCTCAGCAGCATCCCGGCAAACATGACCAGTCCGGGTCTGAACACAAGCTCCAAGATAAACTGAGGCCGGTTTGACAACAGGGATTACAGAGCTGAAGTGATTTAGAGCAGCTCTGACCTGGACTGTGACTCCAGAGACTGTGATGACACAAGAGGTGTGTCATCACAGAGGTGGACAGGAGAGGTGTGAGTTAGGAGAGGAGCGGGAGGATGGTCAGGCATCACATCTAAGTCTGTGATCAAGGATTTATTTCTACAAAAAAACAGCGTTTGTAAATGTCTAGACAGTAAAAAGAAAAGGTTGTCTTTTAATAAAAGTTAGTTTTAAGAATGCTTTGAACTAAAATTCTGCACATATCTTAGAAATTGCAACTATAAAGTGTAAAGTGGGTCAGGAAACTGGAAATAAATGTGGTGCAAAAGTCAGGAGGAACGATTTTCATCTGTTCCTGTTCCTGACCACAAGCCTGCATTGCATGATTGCTTCAGAGCGTGGCTCAATAAGGATTGTCCCACGCAAATTGGCTGTTGTTCATTCCTTGCGTTGCCACTTCAGTACCCTGGGCTTAGCGCACTGGAGTGAGTGATGATGTGCGGTGATCGGTGATGTCTCCGATACAGATGATGGCATTTAATTGCCAACATATGCGGAGCGATGTCACTTTGAATGACAATTTTCTCACATTCTAATTCATTTTTCTATTTCTGCTTTTTTTTTTGTCCAACAGTTGTTTATTCCTCTCTTATGTTGGTTTTTATCCCCAGAGATTCCAATTACAAAAACTTGCCAATGATCATTTTTAAACTGACTGGGATACAAAGAGGTGTATCACTGCTGTCACATGTCTCGAGGCTAAATCGACCTTTATTTTATTGTTTTCCAGTTGTTTGTGTATTCCTAAATCACAGTAATAACCTCCAAGGACTTATACGCCCACATTAGGAAGAAAAAATGGAAACAATAAATAAAAATGATTCCCCCTGACCTTCGACCCTCAGTGAGAACGAGAAAAAAAAAACCTTCATTAAGAAGTTCAAATCAGCATAACAAAGTGAAAACAATTAGCGAGCTAACTCCACAGTGGGCTTTAATATCAGCAGTTAAGCAGCGTGCTCTTCTTATTGCTTGCAAGACGATGAGGAGATATTAGCGAGATTTGGTTTTACAGGGTGCTTCTAGTGGGCTGCTGTCATTATAAAGACTCGAGACATTTCATCCTGGCACACGGAGCAGTCAGACTGAGCCAGGAGCAACAGTATGGCAGCCTAATTGAACTCTCTGTGATTCCCTCTCAAGGGCTATTCTCAGTGCTCATTATCTTACCCTTGTCCCCGTAAAGACCAGATGACTTCGCTTTGACTTTGAACCTCCCTCTCCAAACAGGTCACTCGAGCTCTCTTTTGTCCTTTCATCTTCCCTTTGGCTTTCATAAATAAGCAGCAGGCCTGCGTTTCTCTCCGGAGGCGCAGTTGCATCACCTCAGACAGCTGCCTGCGGTGGCTCGACTCAGAACAAAGAAAAATCCAGACAACTCCACTCTAATCACTTTATGCGCACTGTGTGCTGACGATGCTACGCCATCACACACACACACACACACACACACACACAAACATACACACACACAATATATACATGTAGGACACTAGGACACTATTATTTTCCTCTTCTTTACACTTGTCATTTTTACGACTGGTTGTGTTCAACAATCTGTCACTGAAAGGCTTTTTCTTTCCATCTCTCATGCTGAGGGGGGGGCCGAGAAAAGCTGACTCTGAATGCCGAAGCCACTGAAATGCAGTAAATTGTATCAACACCAGTGGTTGAATGTAACTTTTGCACAGTTCTTGGTGCTTGTAATTTGCTTTTCTTTCTCTCTCTCTCTGGCTTATTTTTCTCTCGTACATGATGTTCTCAAGGTAGCCGAGGCAAAACTTTTTTAAGAGGACAAAAAAATTGATGGTTATGCTTAAAAAGCATGTAACTTCAACATCATTCATCACTAAAAGTCAGGACTGGTTAATTTTACCCACTTTACTGTTTTTTTACCGCTAGCTGCTGCTTAGCTTAGCACAAACATGTGAAACAGGGGGGAAACATCTAGCCCGAGGCATCAGTGAGCACATACCAAACTTTTATTTCAATAAAGTAGTTTTATGTAGCTTTTACATCCAGTACAGATATATGAAGTTTGCACCCAGTTTTTTTTCAGTAACTTGCAGTGCACCGCAACGATGAAATGCAAAAGTTCTGAAAACATGTAAAAAAAAAAAAAACCTAGACACCCTACTGTGATTTAAGACTGTCACTTTTACCCCAATAGCATGCACAAATCATGATAAGCGCTTATGGCCGAGTCTGATAACTGCTTTCGCAACTTAGAATAACTTTTTTAATCTACTGTACTCGCCTCAGCCGCCTCAAACCATAAAAAAGACAAATATGCACATAAAGAAACACATGAATCACTTTTGAAAACAGGCATGTTTTTAGAAGGCAAAGACAAACTAGCCCCCTCCGAGCCTTATAGCGTCGGTGTGTGTTCCTCCTCCTTCTGCCTGTGTTTGGTGGGACCGACTCCACAATCCTTTGACCTTGAACACAAATAAGGCCAAATGATGCTTGAGTTATTTTCCACTTATTGCTCACTCATGGGTCATTTGTTGAAAGTGCACCCTCCTTTTAACTCTGTGACCGAGGCTGCCCCTGCAGTTGCTTCTGCAGCCCCGCAGTGAAAGGCTTCATATCTTCTGCTGCACCAGCACACCCTTCGTGCCCTCTGTAAGACATCAGTACGAAGCAGCACTGGTCCCTGAGCTTTGAAGTTTGTTTCAGAGGTACATCAAAGGCTGCTGGGAGACGAGATACATGGGTGTCATACCTAATTTAGTTACGCAGGTTTTCATATATTTAGGCTATCGGTTTCATTTTTGTGATGCATATATTAACAGTAATTATCACTCCGCTATTAATAACATCTGAGCTTTAAGAGGTTCGGTCTTGACAAACCTGTACGCTGAACAGTTGTTACATGGACGTCAGAAAGCTAATTTGACATCCCAAGAACGTGCTTCCGCCGTACATTTAACACAAGTCACTCATTTTCATTAAATGTTCCCTCTCAAGATATATACTGCCGCTCTCCATCTGCGGCAACCTGTCACTCACCTGTCAGCTGTGTCAACAATCACCTCACGCACACACAAAAGGTAATTAACTCGTCGGCTTCAGGATTTGACAGGCAATTATAGTGTTTAAACATACAGGAGCACACACTCCAAAGCAGACCATGTATCTTAGATAACCAAGCGTTTAATGGGCCGCGAGAAAGTCAGATGCCGTGTTTGTTTGCTCGGAAAGAGAGTCATCAATTATGCATGTTTAATTTATATGTAGAAGTGGCTGAGGCATTTGCAGCTGACGCATGCACGCTGCCTGCACATGCACGCCTCGATACATCAGGGTCAAAACCACAGCAGAGTCCATCGTAATTGGCTTTTATAATTGCAACGTATCAAATGACAGTGTGTCATATGAAAGGAGGCTTGTAGTGGTGATCGTGCAGAGAAAATGGTCAAAATGAAACGTCTCTCTGCTTCATAGAGTCAAAGCTGGTGTCCAGACAAGCGGAAACTGGACTTTAACATCCTAACCATTGGGGTACGATGGATGAAGAAGGTTGGAGACCACTGGTTTAGAGGACTTCGTCACATAAGCAAAAACAGTTGCACTGTAATCCTGTGGATACTGAAGTCAGTACCTGCAATTGCAAATAAGATTATGTCAGTATTACCGATGTGTGATTTTCATCTGAGATTCATTTCAGATTGTTTTTCCTTCTGTGTGGCCTGATCTGTAACATTGTTCAAGGGATGAAAAATAATAATAATCTCCAAGCTGTAGGCTTAATCTAGGCTACTGTATTTCCTCAAACACACCAGATATTGAGAGAATATATTCGTCCTAGTTAGATCATCATCTACCAGCTGGCAGCTAGCAAGCCAAAGTGATTATAATTTTCCCAAAAAATATGTACTTAACTTGATAGTATCCACCATTCACCACTACATCCTTCAAGGTGAAGGCCTATTTTAAATGATTTAAAATGGTTGAAGGGCAGATAAAGAAGGTTTTCGTGGTCTGAGGAGCTTTTGAGGGGTTTTTAAAGACTCCTGTATGAAATATGGACCTTTTAAAAGCCTAAACAAAACTCACTCACTCACTCACTCAAACAGACGGACGCTGCATCTCAGAAAGCTTCTGTGTCCCCGCGCCGTACTTTGATCTAATTTAAATGAAGGCTAGCCTCAACAAAACGGCCTCTAATTATTTTGTCTTTGAATCTGAAATGAGAATACTCACGGGACTCTGGTGGAGGTCTGACGGAGCTGCAGCTGAAACTCATTTTCTCAGTTCCCCTGTGCTCTGCATGTAAGCCTGCACCCCCCCCCCACCCCCCCACCCTCCCTGAACACAGAGGCAATGAGAATCAAGAGGATTGGATGCTAGATTTAATCATGCATTTAAGGTTGGGAACACAAGAAGGCCTTGAGTCAATGTGTTATTCCACTGTTCCTGAGAGTTTATCTGCAGTTGATCCAATTGGCCCCCACCTCTTGAAAAGTGTAATCTTCTTTTTGTTTTTTTTTTCTACTGTGTTGTAAATGAAAATTAAAAAAAAAAAAAAAAAAACCTGGCATGGTCTCTTATCAACACTTCCCTCTCAGAGAAAACACCGTGGCAGCCTGCCATCTCTCTGCTGGATCATTACATTCGTTGCCACATACGGAGTGAAAGTGCACGAGGGGGACGGCAGACAGGAATATCTCACCCTCTCTTCTCTCTCGTGGGGGGGTTGACTCCAGTCCTGTGAGTCTCACCCCTCAGATTCGTGGCTCACCTTGACATTTCCAGCTAATGACACTGACCGAGGGCTTTGGATTTTTCGTGGCTTTGTGCGAGTGCGTGCCTTTTCTGTGATTGAACTAATAACAAATTCTTAGATGTAATTGTGCCAGTCAGCTGAGGATTGTGTGTCCAAGAGCTCCGTGTGAGATGACTTTGTTTCTGCAACTTTTCAAAAGGACTTTTTTTTAAATTATATGTCATTAATTAATGAATAATCTGAATTTTCCTGCTGGAAATTTGCAATCGGTCATTAAGTTTCTATGTGTGTGTTAGTTTTCTTGGTGGAGTTCGACTTTCTTAATTACATAAATATGCATAAGGGATTCACATGACATAATGAATGCATGACAGCGTCCCTGTTTGTGATCAAAAGCTACAGCTGTACAGATGTGTGAGGAGTTATTGTTAATGCAAAGTGCTGCACCTTCACAATAGGAGTGTTAAGTGGCTGCTGAGAAGCAAACACAGCCATAAAACACAGATTATGATCACTAGCCATAATCTACAAACAAGACAAATTTCCTATTTTCTAAGCCTAAAGTAAGGGGATGATTTTTTTATTTTTGCATGGTTGAAGTCTGTGAGATGTTTGATAGAGAGGTTAAGGTGGCATGTGACATTTTTTTCTGCGGTCTCTGAGATTGAGCACACAGTCAAAACATCATCAGGGTTAACAAGCATTTTAACGATGCAGTTCTGTTGTGCGGATTAAATCTCAAATGGGGTTGATATTTTGAGAAATGCTCTAATTTACTTTTGATCAAAAGATCAATATCCCTCTGTGTGGCTACATCCAGCAGCCATTTAGCTTCACACAGAGACTGTAAACAGGGTGAAAACAGCCAGCTTATCTCTGTCCAAAGGGTAAAAATATGTGAAGGTTTATTTTGCAACTCTAAAGGGAATCTGTCATGCAACCCTGTGTGAAAATATCATGTTCCTATCTTTTTATACTGCGGTTTCAGTACAAATAAAACAAACAGGATATGACATGTTAAAATGATTTACGCTCTTAATGTTAAGATAAGTTTACTTTCTACAGGCTCAGGCTTCATTTTTAATAGAGAGCTGTTAAGGGCGGTATGAATCTTATCAAAATCTTGGCAGGAAAGAGAATAAAAGCTGTTTTTCTTATGGGAGTCTGGAGTTTATTTTCGATTTCTAGTCGTTTATAAAGCCTGCAAAAATTAAGTAGGTCATTTTCTGATGTTATAAGACGATGCGTTCGTCATATCCGGGTGTATTCTCCGCTTTACCTCGACACATTAATGCATAAAACACAGTAGCAGTTAAAGTTGGTTTGCAGGCAGTGTGCTGAAGTGTTTTCTCATTTGCACCGTCTCCTGGGGTTCCTCAACATCGAGTGCATGAAGCCTGTAAATGTGTCATCTGAACAGCAGGAGATGACTGCTGTGCTTTCTTGGTTTTCAAGCCTCTGAAGCTTTTCTTTTGATTTTCCTCTGCTCTCAACTTTGCATTGATACCATCTGGCAGAAATAGAGAGCTGGGTGATCTGGGCTAGAGAGGAGGGGAGGGGAATCGTGGAGCACTCTGCTTTCTGATTAATTATGCTAATGAGCGATGAGGAGTTAGAGGTCCATTAACCTGTTCGGAAACGCGGCAGACTGCAGTGCTTCTGAGAACGCGGACCCAGCGGAGCTTCAGCCACAGATGGGGGGGGAGAAGTTAGAAAAAAAAAAACGGAGCCACACAGGGGCCAACCGAGGAGTGCAACACCTGTTCTGATGATGGGATGAGGAGAGTTGACAAAATATGGATTCAGCTCTCCTCCTATGTGGCACAAATGCACCCGCAGCCCATCCACCCCTCCCAAGACTGTTAGGAGAAATGCCTCGGAGGAGTCGACTGTGTCTACAAAGCTGTGAAACAAGGATAATACCGCGCTTGCCTGACATGTGTGCGAACAGCACCAGGAGCTGAGATGTTCGGTGTTTCTATTTAAATCATAATGAGCTGTGAGATTACAGAGGCAGCACATTGTTGTGTGGGCTGTATCCCTGCAGCCCCCTCCCCCCAAACAGGCCCCGCCCCCACCTGTTAACATCTATTACGATGAGAACTGAAAGAAAAATATTGTAATTGCTTTCAAAAACTACAAATATATAATATGCACATCATGATTGTCTCGTTCTTTCAGAGACAATGGCGTAAAATTCAACAGATTAAAAAATAAAAATGTCTGCTGGTTCATATTTTTCTTCTTTGCTATATCAAGGACTTTTGGCACAACTAATTCAGATGGCAAATTTCAATCTGCACAACTCAGGGACATGATCAAAGTATGAAAACAGTGCATTTGAAAAACAAAATGAGAACACCAAAATGTGTCCAATCAGAGCAAAATAAACCCAAAATCTGCTAAATTCATTTTGGAAATAAAAAAAGGTCCATATTAGCCACTGGACACCGCTCATTGCTCAGAATTGCGCCGGATGCACCAGGAGACATTTTAGTGCGTTATATGAGGATGAAAGGCCATTGAATACGGAGGAGCACTTCAAAGTGTCAGTGGGTTTTTTAAGCAGCTGTGGAAACTGACAGTGACATGCAGGTTTCATGGCAGGCGAGAGGACATCATTTTTATGCCCGCAAGAACACAAGAACATGTTCAAATCTGATGATGAAATTTGTAAATCATCGAGCGTCTGAGCCGGCAACCGCAGAGACGTCTTGTCCTTTGATTTTTCAGAACAGTAGCTCTTGTTTAGACTCGCATTAGCGTCTGCCATTAAGGAAAATCGATCATGGCTCAGTTTAAGAGCTGGCACGCAGTCTTTTCATAAAGCACCACTCCATTTCACCAAGTGTGCCTGATTTAGCTTCGGCTATTAAGATATTTCTTACTCTACTTGCAGGAGCCAAAAGATCCCTCTCCAAGCCGAAGCTAATTCAAACATGTCTGAGCAGCAGCACAACACAGGAGAAACTGTTCGGGCTGCAGATCCTGAGCACCGAAAAAACAAGCAGTCTGGACTTAAAGAGGGTGGGATGGGATTTTTTCCTCATGACTGTGCCAAAGGATGTGCATGTATAATTGCATGTAAGAAAACAGATCTAGTTCTTTTGCAAAGATGACCTAGTTTCAGCACTGATTGATGCCGCTCCGCTCAGGAAACCGATTTAAAACAAAAACAATTTGGCTGTTAAGAGCAAGCTCTTTTTCTGTTTATCTGAAAAGTACAGTTGTGTAACAGTCTGAGTCGAGTGGGTAGATGGGCTTTTAACTACAATTTTCAGTAGAAATCCTGCACTCTGCGACAATGAGTAATGAGGAGGAGACGAGACGGAGGGACCCGAACGGCGAACGGCTCCCGCAGTAACAGCCATCGCAGGTCAGCACCTTAATAACTGCTGTGACTCTTTATAGTTTTTTATGTTTAAAAGCTCCAGCAGTTTAAAATTCACGCTGCATTTAACTCCACAAAAGGTGTAACCGGTGTGTTAAATTTTTGTTTTGCATTTCAAATGTATGGATGTTAAAAAATGTTAAGTGTTCTCACTATAAAAGATGCTCCGTTCAGGTCCAATCAGAGGGAGCTGCAGGAGAGCTTCACATGTTCAGGTTACAAAGCCGCCATGACGCTTTCCAGTTTATGTCTCGTCCAAAGCTTGATTTCTCTGCTGTAGCCAGGGGCGCCGGGTGAAACAAAACCAATATTTCTATCCAAAAGGCTTCGTAATTACTTCCAGTGCATCAGTGGAAGTAAAAATATCGATTTTTTTTATTCTTTGTTTTTGTGATCGTCTGTGTGTTATTGCATTACCTTCAGGTTGAAGCTGAGGTCAAGGGGAATTGAAGTGAAAGGGCATTTGTTATGATGTTCTCGTTCAAGCCTAATGAGGACAAATGTGTTCAGATCTGTTATTTCGCTGTTGCTGAATCTATGTGTGAAGGAAAATGTCACAGCCGTTTCATGGGAAAACTACGGATGTTCTCATGTTTCGATTTATTTTCTCCAAATCAAGTGAGAATTTATTTCAGGTTTTTAAGACCGTTTATAAAAATCTACAGCCTAAAACGATGGGGATAAGAGTCATAGTGTGGAGATTTTAAAAAAGCATGAAATTGTAAAAAAAAATAAATAAATAAATAAAAAGGACTGGAAGTTTAAATGCAAGTTTAAATCAGATATCTCTTGAGACACTAAATGCGGATTAAACCCAAAAAAAAAGAGTCTCTGAAAGCAAAAGTACACCTTCAAACACAACGCCAGCGGCATCCTGGAAATATGAGAAAACTCACTGTTTGTGAACAATCCTCTCTATCTCTCTCTCTCTCTCTCTCTCAGCTAGGACCCATATTACCACGGTTTCTAATGTCAAGCCTTCCAGCAATAAAACTTATCTGGTGGCAATAACCTGGAAATTTCATTGAGTTTTTTCTCACTGGTTTTCAGGGATGAAACTTTGCACCTGCCACCAGCCAAATGCAGGCAAATTTATGAAGTGGCAGGCGAATTTAATTAACCTGCCAACCACAGTGGCAGATAAACAAAGGGGACATTTAACAAATGGTCGAATCATACTGCAAAAAAGTGAACTTAATCATTAAATATGCAGACAGTCAGCAGGCCACTATGAGCACCAGGAGGAACCATGGAGGGTTTGTAGCTCTGTGGTCCATATTTATAACAAATAACACCAGTGTTTCCATTTGTTTTAATGTAGGTACAAGGCATTTAGGCTGCTGTGATGTTGACTTGATAGGCTGCTATTAAAAGTGGAAACAAATTAAACTTGGTTCTCTTTCTTGAAAAAGAACATTGAACTTTATATACGGTCAGTGTGTTAGTTAACGTAACTCTTCCTGAACTGACCAATCACAGTCTGGATGTAGCAGGACAATCAGAAAACAATTAAATGTAGTAGAGTGTCGCAGGCAAAAGTTTCTCAAACTGTGGCTTACATTAAGTTAGATAGGATTTTAAAATGGTGCTTGGGGAAAAACAGCAGCGTCTGATAGGAATCAACCAGACACTTTGGAAGAAAAAGTTCATTTTCACCACCGGTTGCTATCAAGGATCATCAAGGGACTCCGTCCTTGGCTCTGTTGTTTCCACCCTTGGGAGAATTGATTTATTTTGTGTTAAAAAAAAAAAAATCCAAATTGAGGAGACTAAATGTACATGCACAAGCCTTATAAACAATAGTCTGTGGGGACAAAAACTCCTCTATTCAAGCCTGTCTGTCTCTTTAGTCTGTGTGTGTGTGTGTGTGTGTGTGTGTGTGTGTCTGTGTGTGTGGGTGCGGCTACATGCACAGGCTGAAAACACCGACTCCACAGATGATGGATCTTTCAGGAGGGATGAGCAGGTTTGAAAATACATCACTAAAGCTCAGCAGAAGCAGTTACTGAGTGAAACAGTCGCTGCTGTCTATTCGACTGAAGTTCCAGCAGCCTATTTTACATTTGTGCTGCATTCACATATACAGCATGCACCAGCACAAGTGTTATAAATGTTGATCTACTTTACAGGCGCAGTATTTACTGTGAAGACGATAGGAGATGATGTAAATATCTTTGTTGGAGACTGTATGATCCATTTACTGAGATTATGATATTTTAACTGTGTATTTATTGTTAACAGACAGAAGGGAGGAAAATCCCTGTTAGAAATGGCTTCCAGTCGCACAGAAAAAGTGGGATTTGTCTGTGTAATCAGCTAATTATATATAGGAATATTAAATATTCTCCATATTGATGCTGTTATAAGGAGGTGGGACAGTTAACCAAACATTCACTGGACAGACCAACCAGCTAGTCTTCATCATCTAAGTCTTTTCTCCTGTTACGCAAAGAAAAATACATTTTCAACACTTTAAATAAACACAAATCTCACATGTGTACCACTTTTATAAATGTTTACCTTACCATACCTTAAGCATCTTTCATTTAACATAACCACCATATTTATGTGACTAAAGCAGGGTGAAAATTGACTTCATGCTCCGTCTGAAGATACAAGAAAACCACAGTGAGGTCTAGCATCATTTTTAGTCATTTTGCTGGATTATATGCAAATCAGATGATATGGAGTCATATTGTCAGACAATAGAAATAATGATAACATTTGAAATATTAGTAGTCTGCAGGTTAAAGTGTTTAAAATCTTAGTATCTGGTGTTTCTGGGTTTTTGTAAGTGGTATTAAGAGCTAAATGTCCTGATCCAGATTCTCTTCTTCTGTAGATATGAAATGGTAAGCCTATTACAGCTTTAGGAATAATTTAGATGATAACCCCAATAACTTGTGTCCTAATTTAAAGCAACTGTATTACGTAAGGTTACGCCTACAGTTGGGGTTAATGGTTGAGTTTTTATTTATTCATCCCTGCGGGGGAAATTTGTCCTCTTGCATTTAACCTGCCCTAACTATTTAAGAGCAATATGCAGCCAGATTGCAGCACCGAGGGACCAACTCCACCTCTGAGGAAAGTGCTTTGGTCAAGGGCAACTTTAATAGTATTTCTACTACAGACAAAAGCATGCATGTCTTTTGATTTGAAGGATGTAAAAACATCCCGAGATAAAAAGACAGATCATTCAAACTCAGCACAGGAAGAACAGTTTGAAAGCATGGCCTTCTGCGACATTCGGTACAGCTGGACCTAATTTTATTCAATACCCGGATTAGTGTGTGCTTTGGTTTCTGTTTGCGTTGCGTGTGTGTGCTTTGGTTTTGTAAATTCAGAGTTTTCCCATAGCTGTGCAAGTGTGATGCTATCACGAGGTTCTGTGAGCAAACTTTTCACTTCTGTTCGTTTGATAAGAAACAAAACATCTCATAACACAAACAGTCTTTATACTGGTGCAGATGAAGGGAGGCTTTCCACTGACTCATTTCTGCACACTGCTATGAATAGACTACCCTGCCTGTGAACCTCCAGCAGTGCCGATCTGTGTCTGAATGCAACAAAAAGCTTTACAATGCACAGAATATATCAATTAAAAGGGCATAAAGAGCCTTTTTTCAGGTTAATATTAGTGTTTAGGTTCATTATTCTGTCCCAGAAATAAGCCTTTTTTAAAATAACAAGGAGTTTTTAATCTTTCTTTTGCAGATCTGAGGATTTCCAGATTACTGGTTCTACTTCTGTCCCATACGTGACCTGATTTGAGGCTTTGCAGAGTATTTTAATTAAAAATGATGACTAATTCTAACTTCAGGTACCAGGAGTTTGCCCTTTTTTTAAATTACTTATAGTGTTTTAGAGACTGTTATATATTTTACTCAGTTTTTTGCTGTTTAAATCCAAAACAAACCACATTTTTCGATCAGGTTCTGAATTCGTCTCACCTTCCATGTACTCCCATGTATAATTCCTAAATGGTTGCCCGCAAAGCACGAAGTAAACATACCACATAGTGGGAGTGTTTCAAGGCAGAGCACAGCGGTAACATAAGAAAAATCTGTCTCTTACCCAACATGGTCAATATATCACTGGCTGCACTGAGTTTCTGGTTCAGCCATGATAGGACGCAGGCCAGAAAATCCAGGCCTGAGCGAAGGGGGCTGAACGTTGGCTGTGTTGTTGTTTATCACTATAACCGTAAAACATGGAGGCAGACCAGGGAGGGAAGGAAGGAAGGAGGGTGGGAGTATTCATGTTAGGAAGAAGCCCATATCTCCATGGGGGTGATTGATGGGGATGAGAAATCGCTCCTGTCATGGCGCAATTACACCAGTCTGACAGGATGTGTTTGAAGGACAGAGCAGAGGAGCACAGACTAGCAGGATGAATGGATTCGTGCTGAAGGAAAAAGAGCAGCAAAACAAATGATGTTACGGTCTTGACCTTGTAACAGTGACAAAATATCATCGCTTCTTGTTAATTTTACATGATTCCCTGCCTTGGAGCCTGTTTTTATCCTGCAGATTTGTTCATTAAGACTCATTCACATGGTCGTGGCACCATGTGTCACTGCTGGGAGGGGGCAAGGTCCATTAGCTTAGCTCCTTCTCGCTCCAGTTTATTATGCAACTGCAAGTCATCAGCTGGTGTGTAGCTGTGATATACAGTCAATGTAGATTTAGTGTATTAACTGCTCTTAGCATTTGGTGATTGGTGGCAGTAAACAAATAATAGTGACGCACCAGCGAAAGCAGTGAAGAAGAAGAAGGCTGCTAGCAAGTGAGCATTAAAAAATGCAGGTTTTAAAATATTTAAGAGCTAATCTTGGTAATGTTTTACAAAGAGGGAAATATGTAAAAGTGTTTGATCTTAAGGATGCAAATAGTTTCTTTAAACCAGTCACAATCATCCTTTACAATGCAAAGTCCAGAGTACAGCGAGGGCGCGTTTGCAGAATAGTGATGATGGGGGAGCTTGTTTTGGTGAAGCTTTTGCACGTGATGAGAAGATCCCTGACTTTAAAATGGCAAAATTCCTGCAGATCATAAGGTAAGAGCTGCTGTCTTTTTAACCAACTAGGTAACGTTTAAGGGCAACTTTCTGTTTAAAGCATGTAAGTTGCTAACTCAGAGGTTGTTTGAAATTTCTATTATTGGTTATATGCTAATTGCAAAACGGGAAAGCAATGCTAGGTAAATTATTCGCCCAATGGCAGGCACATACTCACAGTCTGCATCCGCTGAGTCAGACAGTGTCTGACCTATTGGAAATGTTTTTAGCTGTTGTAGCTTGTTTGCCCCCGTCAGCCATAAATACAGAGGTCAAATAAAGTTAATGCAGTTTATCTTTGGTAAATGTGACGTTAAATGTCAGTACGAAATGTCAAAGGAAATTTTTCCAATAGTCCGTGTTGTCCTGTCAATTCACAGAAACAATAAAAGTCAAGCTTTTTGTAGCAGGAAGTAAAAGGCTGGGGGGTCAACAAAACAGTGTTTATCCTCTGAGGACAATGAATATTAACACCACACCACATTTTACTGAGTCACTTTTTCCATAAACTCAGTATTTGTTGGCTGAAACTTAATAGAGACAAAACAGCCAGAGGGAAAATAATTTCATCTGCATGTTTCATCTCATCTTGAAAAAGCTTTTAATCTGAGACTTTGCTAATATTTTCACAAGTTTTTGGCTCAGAGATGAGAACAGCAAATACAGCTGTAATGAAATGTGATACAAAAGCTTTCAAACCATTACTAGGTCATATTGACTCACTTTTTTTTTTTTTTGTATATTAGTTGTTCAGCAGGGAGTCACAGCCAGAACTTCCTAACTTTCCTAAGACTTTATAAACTCTCTGTTGAGCTCATCGGCGCTGGACAAAGAGACGACCGACCCTGCTGACTTGAAGAGTCCACTCAGCAGTTCTGCATGGATAACACAGTTACAAGTGACCTTGAGAAAAGCTCAGTTCCCCCAGTGATTTGGGGAATTGGTGTTGGATTTCCATCATGCTGCACTGCCTCCAGTGTCGCTCAACACCAGACATTTCTGTCTTAACTCTGTCCTTCGTGCGTTTTTTTTTGATGAAATACAGTAAGCAGCTGTGGTGTGAGGATCAGCATCTCTGTGTCTCAGTGGGACTCGGCCTTGTCAATCTTATCTTTTTCAACGGAAAACATGACAAATGAATTAATGAATATTGATCCTAATAAAGATTCACACCCCTGGCTCAATGGGCTTTGACAGCATTGTGATATTTCACTGCATATTAACATCTGTCGCTCGTGTAACAGCAGTGACATTGGAGCAGATTATCTAAATTGAGGAGAAACATTTATTTGATCAAGCATCTGAATTTATTCTACGAGTGTTCTGTGTCCTTCTTCGGAGAAAACACCCGCAGTTCAACATCGGCGGTATATCACAACATCATCAGAGGCAAACAGACGCTATGTGCTGCCAAGATATGCAAAGCTGTTATCAGATCTGAAAAAAAATGTGGATAAGAGATGCTGAATCACTCATCTCATCATGAGTGACACAATCCTCAGTGACCTCTTATCGCAAAGAGCCCTTTAAATGTGCATTAGTTTAAATATTAAGACTGACAGAGTGCTTTCAGGCAGCGCCAGAGACTTGAAACTGCAGCACAAGTGCATCTGAATGAAGTTTATTGTTTCTTCTGTAGTTTTATTGTGTCTTCAGTGGTGAAAGCTCATCAGGAGGCTACGGGCTGCACCTGTGATGTTTCTCCTCAGCTGACAGCGATCAGCTCGGCTGGGGGGTTATATGAGGAGCTTGGTGTTTCTCTGCTCACATGGTTGTGTGTCTCCAGAGAGTCAACATCATCGGTTGACTGTCTGTGTCTCTGTTTGAGTTGTGTTTTTGTATGTTGGGAGTGTTTTCTTTCTTTATTTTAATCTTTCAGTCAGCCTCTGCTCTGTATCATCTCATGATCCCTCCTTCCCAGGACTCTGACTTTGATTTTTTTCTCCTGGCTTGGGTTGCATTGGTCTATCATTTTTGAATTAGTGGGAGACTTTGGGGAGTTTTTATTCCCACAACCACTTTTCTGGAACCCGTGGGACCCATGTTTGCTTCGACTTTTTTTTTTTTTTTTTTTAAGTGTGTATGTGTGTTAGTGTGCCATGTACAGTGTTTTTTTTGTTTCCCATCCAACAACCTCTGTCGTCCTGGTAATCTGTTCTGGAAATCTTACCAGTGGTTTTTAATGTCTGTATAATTAATAGCATCTGGGTTTCTGACCTTCCACCCGCACATTTGTCCTCATTTCTCACCGTCTCTGCCACTACAAGATGGTAACAGTCTTTTTTAAATATGACGAGCTGTTAAGATGATTACACATAACCAGGATGTTCAAAAACTCATAACCAGAATACTAATATACATACAAACAGACTCATAGTTTTTGAACAACAAAACGAACACTGTCAGACTTCTTCCATTGTTTTTCATGTTTTTATGTACAAGAATCTTCCCCAAAATTTAAATATTTACATGTAAATGGACAAAATCCATCCAAGTTCAACACTTTTTCCTGTTTGGTTTTTGTGAAATTTTGCTCTTATCATGAGAAATATCTGCAGGAAATCACTTTTTCCTGAATTATTTTCCTGACAGCCCCTTGAATAAGACACAGAATAGAGTGTCATTGAACATTTTTACATGTATTGCAGTACAGTTCATATAGAAGTGTTTTATTTGAAGTGAGTTATCTCGGATGAATGATGATTTTATTTAAGGAATCTCAAGTTTGGGATTGGAATAAGATCATGTTTTAAAAAATACACAGACCATTAAAAAAACGTTACCGTGGCTATTTTGAATCAAAAATGAAAACTTTCCAGAACTGCGATATCAACCGAGCATTGCGTGGACCAACATGTCTTGAGTATTAATTATTATAAGACAGCAGTCTGCCACTGAAGGACGGTTATTGCCCCGTCTTGTGGCTCAATAGATTCCAGCATTAATATGCAACACTCCTTTAACTTTCATTATTAACCTCTGGGCAAGACCAGTGTGTGCATGACACATAACAAAGAAAAGAAACCCCATCACCCATGTTGAGCTTGAGTGAGAAAATTCAATAGTGAGCTTAGGAAATGAAAAGAGCGGTTTGATAAGAGAAATGACTGGGGATGATTTTTTTTTTTTCTATTCCTTATTGTGAGCCGTCTCCATGAAAGGCCGTGAGTGTCTGTCACGAGTGATTCTGTTTTCATAGAGTGGTCTAATCCAGGCTCTCCATGCTGTCAGGTCCACTGCCTCCTCATTGTGTTCCTTGCCTATCTGATTATCTACAGCATTACAAGTGGCCAGAACCACATCACCTCATTGTTGCAAATATAATACATTTTGACCACATCTGAGCGTTCGGAAGCGTGAGGATGAACTGCTTTGAATGGATTCACCGCAAAGTCCACAGAGGACTGTAATGACATTCATAACCTTTCCTGTGTCCCTCACAGCTGCAGCCACCGATGATCCCTGGTATTAAAGGACTTCTGCTAAGTTAGAAACTGTTGGTGCTGGAGCTATAAGACTTTGGTCTGACATTTTTTCTGAATGCAAATGAAAAGACACCATTAGTTCTTTGATTTAATGAGCAACGTTGATTCCTATTGAATTACCTGAAATAGCTAGCATGCTGTTAGTCTTCATTTTGGTTATTTGAACCAGATAAAGTCTTAAGTTTTATCAAATGTGGCGCATATTTAGCGATAAGAGAAAAAAGTGAATTAACACATTTCCATCCCCTATCATTATGCTTTTGTTAGGAGTTAGCTCATTGTGCAGTGCTGCTGCTCCAGTCAGGTGCCATTAAAACAACATAGAAGAACCCACAAGATAATGTGATTAGCATTTAGCTCAATAACAATAAACACAAAGTAGGGGCTAAATTTTTCCCATAAATTAGATTTTTTTAACCCAAAATTTTAGAATTTAGAGTTACACAGGAGGTGATGGAATTGCAGGACGAAGCATGGCTGATTTAAACCAAACCTCTCGCTGAAAGTCATAATAAACTTTAGTGTCCGACTATGCAGAGTTTGCTCCAATTGAATTAACCTATTTGTACCATCACTGCAGAGGAACAAGTATTCATTTAAACACATCTTTTTTTCTTTTTACAGTTTTGACAAAGTGAGAACACAAGTCGATAAATGAGGATTTATATTCCGATTTTCTCATTAATGAGGCTGCGTGTAAAGATGATACATCCTTCATGTTGTAAGTGTAAAAAAAAAAATATATCTCTGTCAGTCATTATTTAAAAAAAAAATCCAGAACACTATAATTTATCCCATCTTTTTCCTCACACACCGGAGTCTGGAGTTGGTCTTGTCGCCATAACAACCTCGTTTTTCAGCCTGATCAGCGCTGAGTGCACAATAGGCTCTGCCTCAATGGCAGCCAAAACATCACTCTGCAATCAGCCCAATCGCTGTAGAAGCCTCTTATCAGGCTGCACGCACTGACAGGGCCTGAAGCGCAATCAGATCCACCTCATGAATGAACAAACCCAGACGCCGACTGCCACTTTTAATTTGATCAGGCAAACAGTGAATTAATGGGGGCTCGCAGGGAGTTAAGACTAGTTTTGGAATGGACAGCCTCATGCAAAGTGTATTATGAATGATGCCTTTGCCCCTTAAAGATGGTCATTAGAGCACTTAATCATAAAATATTGCTCCTTGGATACCGAGCAAGTCCTGCCGTATAAGAGCAAAATGTGCCCCCCTTGTGCACTGACATAGCCGAACATGCATTTTTCACAGCGTCAGACCTACTTACAGGACAATATCCTCATTTTATACCCCCAGGTCGTTTGTCATTCTTACCCTGCTGAAGTCCTGGAAACCTCAGCTCTGCCTGCTTTCGAATTATTCAAATATAAAGTATTTATTTTTGCAGATTTTATAAATGAGGAGTTTCACTTGCTTGCCGGTGTTTGGAAAAATCATCACGTCTTATTAAAATTCCATTTCCAAATGACTGCTGTGAGCTCTTTTGTGAGTAGTGCAGCCTCTTAAAAAGAAGGAGAGCATGTTGGTCTGATGCAGCAAGGAAACAGTGATTTCAAATGGCCTTTTCATCAAAGGACCAAAACACTGTGTTGTCCTTTTAAGCTTTCGCAGCACAGAGCTTGGAGTTTGTCGAGCCACGCCACCCACCTGAATTCCAAATGATGATGATGCATAAACTCTGTTTCTCCTCGGGGTGAAAAAACTCATATTTTCTCCTTCGATATGTAAAATCTCTCAGACACTATGAGCATTAACCATATTTTTTATAAATTTTAAAACATCAAATTTTTTTCTACTCATTAAAAACCATCCAAGATGTTGCATTTTACCCCTAAAGTTATTAGGAAGTGATGTGTATGAAACGATGACATTTTTTTAATTTACCACCATCAGATGTGTGTTTGTAATTGGATTTCAGTTCAGGCTTAAAATAAGGATCAGATTTTTTTTCTGAGAATTTCTGTCTCAGGGATCCATTTTTTCAATTACTTTGAGTGTTTTTACACTGCTTTTCATTTACATGCACACAAATTATTTCAGTCTTTGATGGATCTGGGTAATTGTTGAGAGTTCCTGCTTCCTGTTATGGTTGCTGCTGTGCTTCTGTGCTTGAATTGAGATTCTATGAGTCTTAATTAAAACTTCTTCAGTCTTTCCTCTTGTTAGAGAAGCCCCATGTTTAGCTGCCTATTCATCATGCGGTGTATAGTGGTTGATTGATCATATCAAAGTATCTTCCTGTGCGCTCCTTTCCAGAACTTCCTGATTGCTAATACAGCTCGGAGACTCATGCAAATGCTGCAGAAGACGAGTTTGTCTTTGTTGGCTTGCAGCTGCCACTTCTGCTCTCACAAGATTTCTGGTAAAGATTTCTGGTTGGTTTTGTGGCCCTTTAGTTCATTCCTGTCCACATTTTAGCTTGTGGAAATATCAAAGTAACCATGAAAAAAATGAAACCTTTTAATTTTTTTCTAGTTCACATTGATTGTGTCTCTGCTCTAGGCCATATTTTATTATCATTGTAAATCATACAGTGGAGCTGTGATGAGTGCATCACACAGTTTGTAATTTAAAACCACAGTTTTTCTGTTTTACCAAATTAAGATCACATTTCAAATGATGAATATCTTTTTTGTGAATGCAGCTGTGAACCTTAGATTCTTGCATTGGCACACGAGGGCATTAACTAGTGTTTGACCTTTCTAACAACTAAAATTTGCTTGTTCGACTCTTTCACAAGTAACACCAATCATTTTCATGTGATTAAAGTTAAAAACGGGTTCAAAAATTCAACAATCATTTTGTCCTGTTTCTTCATTCTTCAAATACTATCCAGTCAGGTGGCACTGCTTAGTATTTTGGTATCTGAAACTAGAATTTCTGTTTCATGCAATACTTTGTATTAAAGGTTCAGTTTGTAGGATTTAGTGGCATCTATTGGTGAGGCTGTATATTGCAACAAGCTGAATATCCCTCTGCTTATCCTTCATGGCCTTTTAGGTTTGTACGAGAGCCTACAATTGCCTTTAAAGTCTCAAAACATCGGAGACTCAAATTGAGTTTGTTTGTTCTTGGCCACCGCAGAATAACTTTCAGGTGATTATGAATACATGAATATATTATTCTGCACTTCCAATGCACCCATCCCTAAATTTAATACACTGGAGCTTTAAAAAAAACATGTAAGCTGTTTTGTATCAGGTAATGTTAATGCTGTGGCCCTATTTCTAGTTGAAACAGGGTGAGTGAATCAGAGGGCTTTAGTAAGACAGGAGTCCAAAACCTTGGGATTAATTGCTGCAACGTGGATGAATCAGCACCTGCAAGTAAGTCATTTATAGTTTTAGCACGCACCTGTACTACACAAGTATTTGACCAAAAATACCATCTGAGCCTGGCTGCATGTGTGCTACATTGAAGAGAAATTTATGACTTGGTGTCTGTTCTTTCTGCAAGTATCAGCTATTTTTTTTACAGTAGGAAATAAAGCAGCGGTGAAATAAAGAAACATAGCTGGTGACCACAAGGTTGGCACTTGAGATTCTTGTACTGCTGAAAATATTTTTAAACTTCTCACTGAATGAACAGCGAGTGAGGAAATAAAAAAGGTCCTCATTCAGCCTGTTAGTCTTTTTTAAAGTGAAACATGTTAGTTATGTGAATCTGAGCCCCAGAATGACTGACGTTTGATCATGTTTATTGCCAGATGTGCGTGCTGCAGCCAATAATTTACCCACAGAAAAGCTTCAGTCAGCCATCTGATGAAGCCATCTCCACGAACCCCATCACTCTGATGGATCTATCAGGAGCAGAAATGACTAAAAATCAGACATACATGTATGTTGAAGTTAAGAGATTTCTGTCCTTTTTTTTCCTTTCCTTCAGCTGACTGACTCCCTGCAGTTATATTGGGCAAAATATTCAAGTTTTTAAGCAGGGTGTGTTCAGATCCCTCACTGCTTTTGCTACAGTCACTTTTGGTGGTCCAAGCAAAGCCGGCAGTGCCACCAAGTCTCCAGTGTAAGTAACAATCAGGAAGATTGTTTCCACCAAAATTGCACCGCTCTGTTTGATTGTTCCGAACGCCACCACTTCCTTGCCCCTCCTTCACCAGGCGACAGAAAAAACACCCAACAGGAAAGAAAATAACCTGGGTGCAGCGGATGAAAATGCCACTTTAGTAGCACAAAAGCCCCAACATTCTCCATGCAATGTCATAAAAATAGAGCCCTCAGTCCCCTCGGGAGACGTTTGGAGACAAGATCCAAGAATAAATAAAGGTCAGAGCTGGAGATGGTAAGTTTGAGAGGGAAAAAAATAGGAAGGAAAGCAACCCGGTCATCCACCTACACAACCTGTGGTGACGACTTGGAGCACATAAAGTCAAACACAGTGCCATTTTTAAAAAAAGATGCATGATGCAATAAATACTGTACTTGTACTGTACTGAGATTTATTGCATTACATTGCATGTACAGTCCATTTTGCAATATAGAAATTCTCCTCTGTGGCAAATGCATTACAGGTTGGAAAGCAATAACCCCAAGTTCCTGCCCCCTTACCTTCCATTTCAGCCTCAGCTCTGTCGTCACCGTTCCAATCCCGTGTTATCCTTGAACCGGGTCACTCACTGCAGGCCACTCAATCACTCCTTCACTCGCCATGTTCTCCGTGACAAATAGATGTGTTCCTGCCAGGCTCTTCTTAAACAAATGAATGTTTTCTACCTCCAGACCAGAGCTGTTTTTTTTTAATTTTATTTTTGTTTTGTTTTTTGCTGAACCAGGCAAAACACCTTGCTGTTTGTCACTTCAGAGCGCTACTGTATATCTCACACCTCTGGCGATGGGTATTTTTCAGGAAGACAGATTGATACATCAGTTGCCTATTCTCTGCTCGCTGAACTACAAATAACCTGCTAGTATCTTTACATACCCTGCCTTGTGCACTTGTTTTAGAAGACAAACCACACATGAGCGATGTTCTCCCTGTCCTCCTTGAATCTGTTACCCTGCTATATCAACTCTCTGATATTATGCAGGCAGGAAAACACTGCTATGCACGACAGAAACACACATCTGTTATTGATAATCACATGTAAACCAAAGGAGAACAAAGGTGACGTGATTATTTTGTTATACGCTTTGAAATTTCAAGTCACTGTGTACCTGTGAACAATCTTTACAACAAGGCCTGACATCTTCATAACAAAGAAGGCTGTTTGTTAGCTAACTTCAAGATGACCTGAGGTTTTTTCCCATCATAACACAAAGATACACAAGCTTTAAGTTTAGTTTTTCCTCGAGTTCAAGTTCGTTCAACCATTTCACCTTCAGCTTAGCAATATCAGTTTTTTATTGTTTTGATTAACAGACACAAACTGTAAAAATCAGTGTGGATTCATGCAGGAAATTGTAAGAATTTCGTACATTCTTGTGATTCGTTCGATGCTTTCTATTTTAAAAAAACAGTCTAGACAGCAGGCACCATTAACGCCTGTGTCACACCAGAACAGCTCTCACCAATGAAGCCTCCATCAATCAAAACAGAAATGGTCATGTTACAATGAAAAGGTTTTTTATTATCAATAATTTACGTAGGCTCACAACAAAATCAGCATTTTTTAACACACTATTTTTTTGTTTATTTTTGGAGCTGCCAATTTGGCGACTCTGCCTCTCTCTCACAAACAAGACTTTTTAAAAGGAGCAGCAATGAACATTTTTGTCTTTTTATCAGACTCGGTGCTATGTTCATAAACATGATACAAGCACACAGGACAGTTTCTGGAAGAGCATGTGTTCGAAAGGAAGCATTTCTGCTTCTCATGAAAGCGTAAGCTTGTCAACTCCCACCCACGCCGCAGTGCCACAGTGACACAGCCATTCTGCAGGAAACGCTGTCCAGATGATCCAATGCAGGGAAATATTTATCCCAAAACACATAATTACATCCATTAACACCCATGAACACTAATCTCCTTCTATTCTTTCCTTGTAAACATTTGCTCTTTGGCTATAATATGATCCAAAGATGGCAGCTGCACAATGAAACCTCATATGACCTGTTAGAAGCTTCTGTTTCATCCATAAACCAAGCCAAAGTTACAAAGCTACAAAGTTGGATGCTATTACATCTGTTTTAACCAGAAAAGTAAATAAGTGTATCTATGTTTGACAGAAAAGTGAAAAGATGTGGTATTTGTTACAAGTGCCTCACTGTAGCCATTCAAGTGTTTTCTCTCACTTTTTCTCTCAGAGTCTCTGGATTAGAGTTTTCCTATAGCTGGTAAATATGGAAATGTTTGTCGGATCTTGTAAATATTTAACTAGTTTCTTTGATCTTCTCTCTCTCTCTGTAGATTTTATTTTTCTCACATTTTTCTTTAAATATGATGTCTCTGTAGAGTTAGATTTTCTTGTTTTTGTGGTTGTTGTTGTTGTTGTTGTTGAGTTTCAAACATATCCTTTTAAGCTGTTTGATTTTAATTTTTTCTGACGAGAACATCCTTGATCTTCGCTATACCTAACAGATCATTTCTTTTATAAAAATCTTCATTATAGCTTGATAAAGACAAAAAAGACTGTTTGTTTGTTTTATGTAAATAAATCCATAAAGGTTCAATGACAAGAAAAAAACGTTTTCTAATTATCTGAACAAGCAGGAGTCTGTTTCTTAGCACCGAATGTTTCACGCTGATTTTTACTGCCCCTGGATTATCAAAGATTTCTGATCAAAGCTGTAAAAAAAAAAAAAAAATACCATAATCGAATTCATATATTAGTATGAGCCGTCGCTTCATCATAGATCAAATAGACCTTGAAATTGTATTTCCAGTGGGACATGCTATTGATAACTTAGTGCCTTTGATTGTGTTTAGGTGGGAAAGGAGGAGTCCAGTTTAATGTAGTAAAAACAATCTCCATGGTGTCCTCTCAAGCTGTTCCTAAAAGTGCCATCTGTGTTGCAGCACTACAAACATGTCACTTTTTTTCCCCCCATAGTGAAGTGGATATTTTTATCTGTGAAATTTGCAGTTTGACTATGCACAGGTCCAAAGAAAAATACATGACTGCACCACCACACAGATCTGATACAGTGTACCTGCTAAGGCTGAACATATGTGTTTGTGTGAGGTAGTAAACAACGTGCATATTACCCTTTAAAAAAGAAAACTAAATTAGTTGCACTGATGTCGAATCTAAACTTTAATTATAGTTTGATGAAAAGCACAGAAAAAGAGCTAAGGGCACACTTACTTTTTCTCCTTCACCGAAAAATTTCAGATCCATGAATCATAGGCTTTATGCCCCGCCCACCACAGCTGCTTGAGCTAGGCTGAAATAGCTAACGTTAGCTTAAAGGAAACATTGAATAGTTGCTTGTGCACCAAAATCTTGTTTTCATAAGCTTGTTTGAGCTGCTCAGTAACTTTTAATTGA
Source organism: Acanthurus lineatus (assembly GCA_029814665.1). NCBI lineage: Eukaryota > Metazoa > Chordata > Actinopteri > Acanthuriformes > Acanthuridae > Acanthurus > Acanthurus lineatus. Next base: position 5,484,427 of record JAPZDV010000013.1, read on the forward strand.
AACAAAAATTGGGCAATGTTTAACAAATTACCAGGGGCAAGTAAGTGGGGCAACTAAAAAGAAATACTTAAAAAAGCACAAGGAGACATAGTGACTAATTCGTGCTAGCCTCTGCACCAGCTAGCAAGTTAACAGTTAGTAGTGATTTTATTGTAGCTTTTATAGTACAGTGTTTCCATCACCTTGTTTTTATGCATACTGCATCCTTTCTTATTGTGTATGCACATAAAAATGTGTCTGTGGTGACAAAATGGCATATTGATAAACAGAAAACAGGATTATGGTGTGACAGATTTTTTTAATAGCTGATGACATGTTGAAGACCGCTTTTTACTTCGTTTTTTTATTCCTGGCAGCCAACACACAGCATCTGAAGCTGCCATCCTGCCACCACTTTAAAGAAATAAAAATGGCATCAAAGGCATCATTGTGTGAATGTCCTGATGTACAAGTGTTTCAGAAAAACGTAGGACCTACTGTTCAGGCGCTCATGTGAGACCAGTCTGTAGTTGTAGGAAAAACATGCTGATTTCCTGATTGAAGCCAGTTTTACCAATAAAATTTATTAAGTCAAACTGTATTATTCCTCTGTTTATCAGCAGGACATCGCCAACAACAACAGATGACAGTTAAATTACATAAAAGCAAAATATATATATTTTTCTATAATTGAATAAGATAATATCCTAGAGAGGATTTTTGCCTTAGACAAGCATTATTTAAAATTTTTCTTTACCTTCTCTTATTGAAAGCTTCATGTTCAGTGCCACCTTGTACGAACTTTCTGGTGTCCACAGCACCAGGTCAATAAAAAATTGAGGTGTCAAAGGGCCCAGTGTTACCCAGACTAGGTGAGTGTTTTGTTAATGCTTCAAGTAAAATAGTCATCGTATAAATAAATGACTTGTTCTGTCTTTTTTTCTTTTTTTTTTTTTTTTTTACTGGCAGTAATCTGCCTGGCTGTTGGCGTCTTCCTCTCCATCCGATAATGAGGTGCCTCCAACCTCGCCCAGGGGCTTTTTTGTAGCTGCTCTGCCAAATTTGCACTTCTGAACAACTTTTAATTATACACTGTGGTATGAAAAATACACCAGTGGTTGTCTAACAGCATTGGCAGAGCAAGTGCCAGTTAAAAATAATAGCCATGTGCTTTGGTTCGCATTACTACATTTATGTCTGAAAAATATGCATCTTCAAACAGTGTTTGCAGAGTCTGAACAGGTGGATACCTGAGGTTGTGAAGCTTTCATTTTCAGAGTGTTAACTGGTTATTACCTGAACAATGGTGGAGCAAATGATAGCACATCAACAGAACAAGAATGACTGATGATCATTAGAGGTTGATGACAAGGTTTTGTCAGTAGAAAAATGTGTGCAAATGATTTTCCTGGAAAGATCAATTAACATCAGTTATGCCAAAGTAGCTCTAATGGCTGAATCATATTACAAAGCATAATAAGATTTAAATTATATGTGAGACTAAATGCAGTGCAACATGGACAAACACTAGTGTTAAGACATAGAATATATAAATTAATGACATGAACACCCTTTAATGTTAATTTAGATGTTGCAAATAGGTTTCATGTGCCTCCACCTGAACATTATCCTCCCTGAGCCGACACGAACAGCTCAGCTGCCTCTCAGTCACATGTGTTTTGCTGTTTAGAGTCCTCTGCCCATATGGTGCGTTATAGACATTTAAGCGTGAACACTGCCTTCATAAACCCATGGATCATAAAACTTAAAATTCCCCCTAAAATGGGGCTGCGATTTAATTAAGACGAAAAACCGCAGTCCGTCTCACTACAAAGAACATTGCTGCTGACTCCAGCCTTTCCAGACAGTTTTACCGCACTTGAACTACATTGCTGTTTGTTGTTAAAGTCTGTAATTGTTTCTAACGTTCAGGGAATGGTAGGCTGAGTGGGTGTTGGTGTACACCAGGAAAAAAAAAAAAAAAGGGCATGAGGTTTTTTTTTTTTTCAGAGTCGCTCGAGGTGTTTCACCTTATTTGCAGTTTCTTGGCGAGAAAACACTTGCAAAAATTAGCAAACCATTACCACTGCAGACTGCAGTATACATCCTCACACTGATTCAGGAGGTGTCTCATTTGAAATAACTCAGCAGTCTGGATGTCCTTATGCTGCAAAAAGGAAAACAAAAGGCAATATTCTTATTATAAATTTGATCATTTGTCAATAAGGGAGGTGTGTTTATGGAGTTTTTGAGATTAAAAGGGAAACAGTTTGTGACTTAGACAATAAAACAGCTTCTGAAACCTGCACTTATATAATTTATTCTTATTTATTCATGTACAGTAACTTCATATGTTGTTTTATTTGTGAATTAAACATTTACTTAAAGACAAAATGTACCCAGATTTCCTCTACAAGTGGAAAGCAGAAGGGGTCAGTCTGCCAAGAGGAGCTACTGTACTTGTCCATCCAAGACATTTTCATTATCTAAAAGACTTAATGGAGCGTTTTAATGTCCAAAGCTACAGGCTAAATGTTGTTTTAGAGGCTCTTCCAACCTGCTGAAAACAAAACTTAAGGGAGAAATTCATTGTAGCTGAACACATTCAGGGGTACAGAGACTCTACTGTGGCTTTAAGCTTCATGTAGAGCAGTTATGTAGAAATCGAAGACAGTGGTTTCATGAAAGAACCAGTACAATTATAACTTTTGTTTCTCAACTAAATTGTGGTTGTGCAAATGTATGCACACATGCAACTGATTCAACTTGTCTAAAGTAAACTTAATCAAAGATATTAAGGAGGATGTTTGAACTTTTACGCTTCATTAATAAAGGCAATAATTTGAAGTGCATAATAAATGCAAAGCTGAGATTATGAGGCTTCTGCAAGGCGCAGTCACAGTTTAATAATTAATAGTCTCCAATTAATTAATAATTCAAAACAACAGTGGACTCCTGGCCTTGGTGAAGGTCTGCGCTCTTTGATTGCACTCCTAGTTATTACAGGGGGGTTTTTTTGTTTTTTTATTACACTAGCGATTTCAGTCTGAGCAGCTTTTTCTATGGACACACACTATCCTCTTATCAGACTCAGTATGCAGAAGTGTAGCCAACATCGGGACGCATCCTCCCTCCTCAGAGATCAAACAGGATGCCTCCATTCCTCTATTCTTGCCTTCTGTCAGAAGGGCACAGCCTGCCTCGACGCCTCTTTATCTTCCCCCGCAGCCACCCAGACAAGGCGATGGGCTGTGTCTGTTGACGAATGCTTCACTTGTTACAGATAACAGAAAACATGTAAACAGGAAATGGCCACTGGGCCAGTCATACAAATGTTTGAAAACTTAGATTTGTTCAGAGTGAGATCATAGTGTTATCCACTGAACAAGGAGCCGGCATTTTTTATATATATATATATAACAGGCAGTAAATCTTCCAACAAATCACAGAATATCTCCCAATAAAATGATCTTGTTCAAGATATACTGAATAGTAAATTCAATAACAAATTGGTCATTTTAGTCATTTATCAAGCAAAAATGCCAAAATTTGCGGTTGAAAATGGCTTATTTTTGGGAATATGCCTTTCTTTGGTTAAGCAGTTCGAAGTCATATTATTCAATTAATGCTGCTATATGAAATATACAACATCTTTAAATTTTAGAGTAATTACAAAACTATATGCTATAAAATATATATTGTTAATGAAAATAGCTCTCACTTGCAACATTCTGTGAGTTCATCAATCTTGTATCCAGATTGTGTTGCAGGGTTGTATCCACATTACATTTACATTTATTGCTAAAAATTGCATCTTCAGCGGAGAGAAACTGCATAAATCCCACAACCTCTATAGTGCAATATGCAGTTTATTGTGTTCGCAGCAATTAAACTACTGAATTCATTTGCTCTCCTCCATGACTCTTTTCCATATGGAGGAAATTAGTTAGACTTTGTCACTTTCTGTGTTTTTGTGGCCCCAAGTTGGCCATCTGATCTCAAAGGGGTGAACGTATCCAGAAAACATTCAAGACTAATCGAAGTTTGCTCAAACCAACTCAGGAGGTGGTCTGAAGCCAGATGTTTCAAAAAAAAAAAATTAAATGCACCCATCTCCCAAGATGCATTAGTAATCTGTTCTGTCTGTGGAAACAGCCCGTTCAGATTCTGTCCCATCTGTCCTCTGCGATAACTGCAGCTGAAGTTAGACCCAAATTACACTTTTCCTCCTGTCAAGCAACAAAGATAACAGCAAAAGTGGCTCCTGCAATTTCAACACACATGATCATACAGATGGTACACATTGTTAGTATTTATCTGGTCAGTTTGGCTGAGAGAGCGGCATGAATGAGGGGAAGAAGTTTATAAAAATAAAGGTAAAAGTTTTGTCTCAGTCCTAATGCATCACTGCCATTTGTCCATGTTTTTGTGTTTCTGGATAGTTTTTATTTTAGCAGTGTAGCTAAAATATTAACCCTAGCCAGCAAAAGACTAAAGAGACACTCTCCTTTAAGACCACCAGCCTCTAAACTGGAGCACGATTTAGATTTTCAATCTGGAAAAACAAAAATGAATTCCAATGATCCCATAAAAGGAGATGGAAAAGCATACTTCAAGTATAAAATAGCTAAAAAAAATTAAAATTACAAGCATAAATCATGGTGCAGATGTCCTCAGATCATAACAAAAGTGCAAACTATATGATTCTTACTTTCAATTGTCATGCATGTCTGGAAAATGTCCATATGGCCAACTTCCTGTTGCTCTATTACATCTTAAACCACCTTTTTGAAGTCAGTTTTGACAATATTAACCTGTCACATCGGGATTACCAACAGGATTGTATTAACACAAGTGAAATGTAAATAAGCTCTTTTGTATTCCTACAGAAAATCCCATTAGTAGCTTTTCAATCCAGACAGATATGTTGCTTTGTGTCTTGGTCACTAGGCAATACTGTAGCGATGCATTATAGAAAAGGTGGCTGTGCTATTGTCTGCCAGTCATTGTTGCACGAGATGAGAGACAGCGACGGCACATAATGGCATCGCTACAGTAAAAAAGCTCAAGAGCTCATTGTGCTGTCGATGGAGATTGTGATTGTTGGCATAATGCGGGCAGAAGAAGAATGGCAGCCGAACACATTAACCTTCATTAGCGGGTTGACCAGGGCTGGTCTGTTGAAATGGAATAATTACTGGTGACACAGTGATGATTAATGGTAATGAATGGTACTAATGTGTGGCATCTGTCAGATGGATTTGAAGATCTGAGCAACCTTCCCTCTCTGACTTTGTGTTGACATCTGACCGCCTGACAGTGAGTGCACCTGTTTGAATTTGCAACTTTGTCTCTCCGAAATGACACTTCGTGCCGTTAAGATGGTTAAATATTGAAAATATATACAGGGACAGAAATATTTCTATTATGACAACAGATCAAATGACTGCATAATGTGAAAGGCACTGCTTGTGGTATGAAACCTATGAGGAATCTGCAGTTTTGAATGAATGTCGATGTTGCTTCATATCTTTTGCATGTGAAAATAGCAGCTTTTTGCTAGCAGGTTTACTATAGGAACATAGAAACTGATATCTCAGTTTTGCATTCAATAAAATCTCATTTTTCTCTACAGCTCAACACAATGCTATTGTTGCCTTAACCTGTTGCACATGCAGGACCTCGACATTGACCCTGACCACCGTGGAACTGTTTTGTGTTATATAAACAGTTTTTATAAGACAGAGTTGGAAAATGATGACATATTGTAAGCCAATTCTCATGTTTTTGGAGGTTTTTTGGTTTTGTTTTGTATTTTCTCCGACTCTGCTGTCTCTGGAGATTCTTATCTTCCTACTTATTCTCAACTCAGGAAAAAAAGAATGATGCAAATTTGCAGTTCTGCACTCACTGCCAAGAGAGAATGGAGTTAATACCACATCCTATTCAGATATGCAGGCAAAATGCTTATGAATGTATTTTCCAAGTGATGCAATAGCGATGAAACATAGCCAGTGGTGGCGGTGGTGGGTGGTTGACAGTTATGTCCATATTGACATATGGCGCCATTAAGAACAAAAGCTCCACTCTGCCAGAAGAGACATGACAACAGTATCGCCACGGATCTGATGGGCGCACACATCTTTCCAGTGTCATCTCTGACCTCTATATCTCTTAGCTCAAGATAGATGCATTTTCATGCCTGGCTTCAGGCTCTAATAGTCCATTGATTCATTCGCAATATGGCCCAGAGTCAGGCAGGTCTCTGATTATTTATTTTCATCTTGAAAACCCTCTCCCCTTCTCTCTCTCTCATCTGTCTTATTAAAATGTAATGGCAAACAAAACCCCAGTCTCTCTCTATCTGATGGTGAGGAGAAAAACAATTTTAAGGGATTCGCGACGGTTTATAACCCGTGGCTCCAGGAGGAGAGAACATTCAGAGGTCTTAGATGAGATAGACCTCCAAATCAATCACTACCGCCAGAGGAGTCCTCACATTGATGCTGCTGCTGATTGACAGACCTCACATCAGCTGAGTGACAATCTGACGGAGCTGTCTTTTAACACCTGGTCAGGCTGTTCAGACCCAGTTTGAAATTAAAGGTTGTCTGAAACTAACAGATGGGTTTATTACAGAATACAAGATATAATTTACCGAATCTTAATTGTGGTGTGGACCAACTTCTGTGGGTTATCTGAACATTTGAGCTTCCATCATAAATCCTCGTCAGAGAAAAGAAAAAACATGCCAGCACAATCTCTCATTTAAAATAATTTTTTCTGCCAAGGTCTCATGGCTTCTCCCTGGAATGTTTATACATCCGACGACTGGCATGTGATCTGAAATTCTTACGCGCTGATGGTTTTTCCAGACTCCACTCTTGCAGCAGCGCACTCGGGCCTCTTTACATTCTCCGCAGTTGATAGCTGACCACGTTGTTTTTGGGGGGGCACGCCCTGGCGGTCCTGAAATGACAGATGAGGGAAACCTGCGTCCCTGATGCCCATCTATCTGCGCGGGAGCTCACTGAAGGGTGGAATGGCTAACTTAATTGAAACCTTTAATTTTGAAGACAAGTTAGAATGGATGTGGCAGCATCGACTTGAAAGTCTGCCCTTTATATAGACTCAGGAGGGATGTAATAAGGGGAGAGGAATGTGATCGCGTAGCTTCAGAGGCACTGTGGAGGGAAAGCATAGTAAATATGTTAAGTAACTCTGGCAGAAAAAAAAGGTAATTTTTTTAAATTAAAAAAATTCAATAATCAAATGCTGGTTCAGATTTTTTTCCCCTTTTCACAAAAGTTCTTTAACACTTTAAGAGATTTAAAACACTCCTACATATCTCCTTTAGACATGTCACCATTTTTACACAGACTGAGCTGAAGTTTAAAATAATACATTTATTTAAAAAACTTCAGCATTAACATATCGACATGGCAGTGGGAGTAAAAAAACTCTGAAACAGAGAGATACAGTGCTAAAAGTTCTTATCAATTCATCACAAAGCTGTTGAAGTTTCATTCAATGACTGAAAACTTTGACCTGCTTGAAGCACTAAAGAAAAAACAAATGAACACCAAAGTCTGTGAAGTTATTCAAATATCACATCTAAATCTGTTACCTTAAGGTATTTTCCTCTGGTCCATAAATGGAAACTCATGTAAAACAAGAAAAGAAACATAAGCTGACATCATTTTGAATCATCCTCTGCACACTATGAATGTCAGTATGCTTCAATCCATCCAGTAGTTGCTGAAATATGTCAGTCTTGAAAGTCCTGGACTGACAGACTGACATTGCATCCAAGCTGCTAGCATGACCAAAAACAGTGTATGATGATATGGTATTTTGTCTCTCATGTGAAGCCATTTGAGTAAATTATTGTTACAACCCTCCTGTCTGCCTGCTCCGAGTATCCCACTCTTTTTGTGTCCACAAAAATATGTTGCCACTGTACTTAAGTGTATTTGTACATCTAACATGGTTTTTCAGAGAATATCATTTTAGCCCTCATAACACTAAATAAATACTGTCAGACCATTTTATGCGGCACATGACTGCTGTGTTGACATTGCTGCTTTTAAAATAACAGGCTCTCTAATTTATTGCAACCAGCAGTTTTTTTGTTTTCCAGATGTAGGATTCATGGGAGGGAGAGTTTCATGTCGAGCATGGCAATCCACATGTAATAATTCCAGCCTGCACACCAGCGAAATGTTTCACAAAAATAGATCATGATTTCTACAAAGAAACATCTGATGTTTTGAAATGCAGATGGTTGCTATTGGCAGAGGATACTGCAGAGGAGCCTCTTTTTTTTTTTTTTTTAAGGGCGGTTTGCTTCTCCTGCACAAGCTGTTTAAGATGATTTTATGTATAATTGTTCAGCAAAGACACAGGAAAAGGATGTTTTTGTGTAATAAATGAATGTTTTATCCAATTTAATACTGAATTGTTTGTTGAAAAATGTGCACAAAACAATATAATATGACAAATACTCTGAGGAACTCTTAACTCCGCGGTAATAACTCTGCCAGTTGAACCTGACATAATGCTTTATTGGATGACACTCTGCAGTATCCATGCAAAACACTGGGGTAAAGTAATAAATGTATATACCAATAGACCATGCAATCACTTTTTTTTGTTGTCTGCGGCCCCTGTGAAAAAAAAGGTTAATTGCTGCCCCTGTGAACCAGTCAGAGATGGTTATGTTAGCCAAACACGCCCACGGCAGAATCCTCCTCGAGGCAAGGTCTGAATTAAGAGAGAGAAAAACAACAACAAGCTGAAACAGGAGAACTTGTTTGTTACACGTGTTTCACAAAAACTCCACTTTAAGACTGTTTTGCAAAGGTCAGTATCTTAATTCAGTGCATTTCTGCCTTTTTGAAAAGTAAAAACTCCTGCTGCAAAATTAGCCAGCCAAGCTTCCCCAGACAGATGTCAGGTAATAACATTGGTCCCTTGCAAATCAGGATCTGTTATTTTTTTCTGTCTTGACTCTTTTTTTTTTCCTGCCTCTTTCTCAGGCAAGAAGTGTGGAGGCAGCGTTTTGAAATTAAAAGTGAACGTTCTGACAGTAATTTGGGTGCAAATTCAGGAGGCTCATTGCTCTCGTTCAAGTGGCTGTTATGCAGAGCCTTGAGAATATCCACGGGATAGCGTCAAAGAATTTTAATAAAACACAGGCTCCTCTCATCCCATAAACATGTATCCCGAGCGCCGCACAAATACAGATGTGAGGGCGATTTCTTAATCACAACGGGGCCCCTCGGTAAAACTAGTCCTGTGCAAAAAGGGCTTTTACAGCTCAGCAACAACATCACCTAACTTCCTCTTTTTCTCCCATTATTACTTTGGCCATTACAGCGCTTTGTCACTTTAACTTAGGATTATGTTGTTATGGGTATTTTGCTCTACGTGAGAGGAAAGTCTCAAACCGAGAAGCAAATATCTGCCGGCAGGTAAAAGAAATACAACAAAATAGACGACACTGCCATGATATCCCTGTTCAGTAAAGTGTGGGTTTTATAAGCAGAGATCACAGTGTGTGTATATGAACTATTCTTGGCATTTCACAGCCTCCAATTACAGGCTCTACGTTATTATTAAATCTCTATTCAATCAAAGCAGTCTCATTGAGATTACTGTCTATTTTAAGAGAGAACAAGAAACATTCAACAGAACAATCAACAAATAGAAGAACACAATGACCAATAATTAATAATTATATTACAGGACAATAAAATGGCACCCAATTCAAGGTTTGTTTGGTGAGCTTTTAGTACTGTGTGTTACTTTGGGTCAACAAAGAACAACACAAAACAGAAACAAATCAAGAAATATATATAAAAAAAAATACCTGCTGTCTGAAGCTGAGAGTAGCTTTGGGTTTTTGTTATCAGTCTGGCTGCCGGTGGCTGGAATTACTGCTCTGCCTCTGTGGCATGCTGCCTGAGGCAAATTAGGTCTCCAGGACAGTGTAATGGAACACAATAGACACAATACATCCATCACTGTAAGCACCCACTCCATATCCAAATTGCAACGGTGCAGCCACGGTGACAGACACCTGTTGCTGAGGACACCGTCCTGCCTTGCAGAGACCTTACATAAACCTCAGTCTCTTATAACCAGAGCGAGAGTATAGACAGGAAGAGCCACCTTCACCTGGGACTTACTGGGACACCCAGTTTTTTACCAGCAGATGCTTCACTGCCACTGGCGTTTTTTTTTTTTTTTTTTCCCGCCTCAATCATCCCTCCAAAATTCTCAGGTGGCCAACAACTGGGGTAAAAAACTTCCTCAGGCACTTCTGAGTATGTTTGCAAATTATGAAAGGAGGCTCTAACAGCGTGTAATTTATTTTGTACTGTTATAAAAGGAGGGCAGTAATTTTAAAGGACAATATAGTCGGCCATTTATCAACAGCACACCTGACTGCTCTGCCAGACCTTTCATTAATGTTCGCCTCAAGCTCAGCCCTGTCAAGGATTGTGTTGGATATTAAGCCTTAAAATTGTTTAGTTTTCGGATCCCCACCGAGAGTTATAATTACTAAGGCATCATCGCCATAGGAGGTAAATGGGAAGTAAGTGAAGGTTAAATGTGTTTCCACATGGCTGGGCTTCAGCTAAAAGGTAGGGATCAAGTCAGAAAATACTCAAATATGTAGACTACTAAAGATTGAGTAATTTACCATTCTTAAATCCTAATCACTTCTTAATATAGCTAGAGGAATACCATCCCTCCACGTGGAACAAAGACACTCAGGTCCTTTCAAATGCAAATTTCTCTGCTTTTCACTGCGGATCATTTTTCTTTCACTCTCTCTCTGTCTTTCTGCACCTCTGTTTCACGCTATCCTCGAGCTTAAAGCAGGTGCCTCCACTGAAGGGACACTACTTAACGGCATCGTGTGCAAACATAATCTAAAACACCGAGCTCAGCATATCCTAATGCAAACAATCTGCATGGAATAAAACCTATCAAACTGTTATCAGCGGCGAGGAAAGCCGCATTGTTCCCAGTGTTTGCATTCATTAAAATGTTTCGTATCAAGGAGCACACTGTCACCGATATCAAATCCATCCCTCGGAAAATGAAAGCTTTTTGCTCACAGGGTGCATTCATTTGCAGTGGTGGATTATAACTTTGGATGGCTAAACCTTTCAGCTGTGAATGCTAATGGTGTACACAGCGTAAACAGTAAACAGAGACACATTTTCCCTCCGTTTAAACGATCTAGACGAAGACCTTCAGTGATTCAAGATGTCAGTGCTGTTGAGGAAACCCACATGGTGGTTTTGCAGATATGCCGTCACAGGCAAAGCTAACGTTGCAAAGTTTTTATAACACATCTGTGAAATTAAGTAAGTTGTTTTTATTCTTATTGGCAAAGGTCACAATTTCGCCTCAGTGGGCTACGTAATTTCTACAGCATACAACAGCGCAGTAAGAACATAATTAGGGTGTAACAGCTAAATTTTGGTAATTGCACATTCAGAAATTAGCAGAACAACTGCAGAACCCTCAGAATAGTTGGGCATAAATTTATAGTTTTATTCTTCTATCCTTGAACACAAAAGGGGAAAGAAACAAAAACTTATTTCTGAACATAAAAGATTTAAATGCTGCCAGCTTTTGGAGGGTGTTTCTACAAGCCTTAATAGCTCTGGTTTGCTTTGGGAACACAAACCAAGCAGTAAATTGAAGGATGGTTAGAAAGCTGATCCACAGTGGGATCAGTAGCACTAACACTTGTTGACATTGTAGGCTCTTATTTGTCTCAATATTAACATGAAAGATACTGTTGAATAGAGATTTAAATGTACAATATGTCACATTTGCACATTAAAAATTACATAATTTGCATTTAAATCAGGACAAATCAGATCACATTTTCTCTTCGTGCAGGTTTGATAGCATTTTAGTGGATAAACTACGTGGCGGAGCTGGTTATTTGGATGTCATCGACTAGCAACCAACCTCTTGGTCAACATCTTCTGACCAGGAAATAAACAAACAAAATGTTTTATTTGTTAATGTTGTGTTATATACAAGGCAAACATTAGTACTGCCCCCTAATTTTCAACCTGTCATTTACTTTTTCATTTAATCTCTCAGAAATGTAGTCAATCGAGCAATATTAGGTGTGAATAAAGTTTTTTTGGGCAAAAAGTCAAACAATTTATGGCAGAAGACTGTGGGGAAAGTTCATTTATGTGAGGAGCAAATCCACCACTTATCAATTCCTCTGTCTTAATTATAATGAAATTACTCCATTCATTTTCTGTTTTTTTTGTTAAAACTAATGCAACTGTATTAACACCAATTGAACGGAGTGACTCTGACCTGGACCACATATAGATCTGGCTGTGATATTCTTATCTTTCTGCAAAACGAATTTAAAATAATGAGTTTCTGCACTTTTCAAAGCATCCAGTTTCTTCTGACATCCTTAAATGTATTTCAGAAAACTTTTTCTGTCCTCAAAATACTTTTTTCCTGCAGCAGCTGCAGTTCATATACCAACATGAACTCTATTAACTACAAATCTTAACTCATCAGTGCATAAAATAAAAAACTTTAATAACTTTTTAAACAAATATGGAAAAACATAACATGCAATAAAATTAAATAATAATATTGTGATATGCTACATTACTGGGAAAATAATAAATATGACTCCCTATTGTGCTGCAACAAACGTTAATTACAGTTGTGTTTGACAATGTAAATCCACTCCCAGTGTGTTTAAACAACCAGTGTGCACACAAACCTGCCATATTATAGCACATCCCTGACAAATGCATATTATTGTATTGTAATAACCATATAGACAAACACATTCCCTATGTGTGTTATATTACATGAATATATCGGGTATATACCAAAATAGTATGACTTCATGAATACTAATGGATGTGGAGGCTGAAGTGATGTGGAGATTAACGCAGCACAGCAGAAACATGCAGCAGCGTTGGCAGAGATATGTAACAGGAACATTATAATTGTGTTGTATGGGATTGGTGGAAATCTAGATTGTTGGAACAACTGCAAATATATCCTCAATCCATCAGGGAGGGTTCGGATTTTTCTGTCAGATGAGAATCATGTACGGCGTTATAGTTAGAAAATGTTGCATTACTTTTTTACCGTGACAAGAAATATGTTTAAGGCAAAAGTAGTAACAGAAATATGTTAAGACAAATTCTGAAAAATCGCCAAAAGCACACTGGTGCATTTGAAAAATCTCCCCTCTGCACCCAAAAGAAATCCAACAATTAACCTGCAAGCACACACTTTGATGGAGGATAATGAGTTTCTGTCAATAAACTCTGTAAAATGAAGTCGTCTTCTTTCTCTCTGCTTTGGTCTCTCAAAACTCAGAAACTTGGATTTACAGAAAAGAGTAGCAACAGGATGAGATGAAACTAGAAGCTACACATCCAAATTGAAGTTAGTCTGGACTTCTGGGTTTTAGAATATATGAACGATAATTAAGTATGAATTACCTCAAGTTATGCAAAGGATTGCCATGACTTTGGTGTGAATATTCATCCATTACTGTATATTATAGCTTGTGAGTCTGTGTGTTTGTTGCTAGTTTGACCATATCTGCATGTTGAAAACCTTACAGGATGGTAAACATTGTAAATATTAAACCTACTAAATGTCAGCATGTTGGATGTAATGCTGTGGTCTTACAGACTGTCTGAAGTGAATGCGACTCTTTTGCGCTCGATAAAACAATACTTTTTTAAAAAAAAAAATCTGTATTTTAGACCGATAAAATTCAGTTAACAGCCTTCTTAAAATGTTTCAAACCTTTCAAACACAATTGTTCTGTTTGTTTGTGCCAACTCTTGAATATCATTGTTGTGCCTAACTTCACTCTCCTTGGCACAGAGAAGCAATTTCTATGAGCTTTTGGCATCAATATAAAGTATTTAGTTTTTCTATGTGGTAAACTGCCGCTGATGCTCAGCATTGTGAGGAAATTACAAACTAACAGCAGCGAAACCAAACCAAAGTGATACCTAAAGAACAAACGGGGCTTTTGCAACAACTTTGAATCACAGCTTCTTTCTCCAGCTCCTGTTTGACAACTTTCCTTTGAAGCTGCACACTTTTCAAATCTCCACACACGCCGGTTTAAGACTTAATTGCAAGGACATGAAGGAAACCTCAATACACATCTGAGTCGTCCTCATGAGCTGATACTTGTGATGAACCAAATAGGATGAAAAGAATATCTAGAACAATAGATTATTAATTGATCCTGAAAGGAAATTATATATTTCCTGTGAATAACTGATCTCAAACCTGCTTTTTTGAGGCACATAACTGTGCTGGGTGGTTTCCACACACTCAGTCTGCTGCAGACGCATCACAGGGTCCCTCTCATCTTATGCATAGTGAATCATCACAGTGAGTAATATGATACTCGCTCATTTGCATGTTTGATGCCAATGTGCTGTTTGTTTACGGTAATGATCACTCGTAATTGGATTTTAATTAATTTAACAAGAAATGGGCTGTTGGAGGAAAAGGTTTTTGTGGTATTTACGTCGGTGAAGGCATCAGTCTTCACGTCAGTGCGATTCTTGCGTTGAAAGGTGTTTCTTGTTTCCAGCTCGGTCCAGAACTAATCCAATTTTAGCACATGCAGTATCTGAGTAAAGGGCTGTTTAGGGTCGTCTCTGACTCAGTTCAGTCGAATCAAATTGTTCAGCTCTCCCCTTTAAGTATCTCTCACTTTGTGTTGCAATTCATGCATCATTTGTATGTACAATGAAGCCTCCTGCGCCGCTCAATCGATGTAGCGACACAGCTTCCAGCGGCTGTTAGATGAATATCTCTCACCCCTCCCCGTCCTCGCCACCACTGGAGAGTTACAGCAACATCAGTGCAAGAAAACGCCAGAGCCAGATTGTGCCATGTAGATTAAATCATTGTCTCCAGCTTCTTTAGTCACAAAAGAAATTGTATTTGGACCCACTGGGACAATTTAGACAGATAACCAAAATGAGTTTCCAGTGATGGTAAGAAGACATGGCACAGCTTCATATTTGAGAAAATGAATAAGCCGAATCTCATTTGGTTTCTCTGATGTGATCCAAATTTTAATTGCTAACAACAAAGAATTAAAACCGTTTCCAGACATTTTTGAAAATCCTGTTTAATTGTAGCCACTGTATTCATTTATTTTACCCCATTTATTCAAAGTGGACCGGTGAAAATAATTGGATGAATAATTTGACGTTTTGAAGATACACTTTATTGCTTTCAGGTCAGGAGTTTGATGAGAAGATCAGAACCACTCATGACTATTAAATATGAAGCCAGAGCTGGTAGCTAGCTATGTTAGATTAGCATAGCATAATGACTGGAATCTTGGGAAAACAGCTAGCATCCACCTGTACAAAAGCTAACAAGCTGCCTCCCAGCAGCTCTAAGGTTTGTTATTTAACTTGGTCTATCTTGTTGATTGAATAAAGAACAAAATCTAAAGTCTTAATACTCTTTTCACTCTCAGCTAGTTTTACTTTGTGTCTTCTTTTCTAAAAATTAGTCTTTATATGTTTTAGGACACTCCTCAGAGTTTTTCCTTGGTAATGACAAACATTTAACTACCAAAAAGCTTTTTTAAAAGATGTTTTTTATTTCAGCTGTAGAAATAATAGTAATTTACCTCTTTTTGTTTCCTTGTATCTGAATTATTTACAAGATTATGTTGAAAACTGAACCTCAAAAATAGGTCTGCATAATAAATTTCAAATACTAACAGCACAAACACCAGTCGCCTGCAGCTGTGGCAGATTAGTCTTTGCAAAACACCCTGAATGCAGCACGGCAAGCTTGTTGCAACAAACAGGACATCTGAGGTGGAAAGTTAAGCCACACTGAATGTTACTTTGTGACCTGCATTTAGAAAATTTCTCTTAAAAACTTCTTTGCAAAGAAGTGTTTTTGGTCTGATTCATTACTCAAAGTGAAAACAGGTATAAAGCAGAACTCAGCGAAACTCCAAAAACCTGGTAAATGTAACTCAACCCTCTGTACTGTCAGTCACCTTTTTTTCTCCATCTTTTCTTATCCTTTTGACTTTCAGTTTTATTATTTGTGCGTATCAGAAAAGAATCTCTTTTTTCTGTCATCTCCGTCATCTGTGCTTTTCTCAAAGCAGCATATCCCTTTAAAACACCTCTGAAAATCTTGCTTCCATGTTGGGATCAGCTTATTTAGAAAACCCTCGCCACCTCTCATAGTCCAGATTATATCTCCTGCAGGCTTGCACACAGAAAGTGCCAATACTTTGACCCCCCTTATTTTCCAGAGAACACAATGGTCTGAAATCCCGTCCTCTTAACAGGAGTGAGCCGAGGCTCAGAGTCTAATATCAAACCAGCAGCTCTCACTCCCAGCTCATGTTGCCATGACGATAATGGCAGAATCCATAGTCTTCCCCCTCGCCATGTTGGTAATTCGGTTATTTTAGCGTGAGAGATAGACCCCGTCAGAGATACAGTGGAGCCGCAGAAACAGGAATCAAATTCTGGAGATAAATGCGTTCGCTCACGACACTCAGAGTGATTGAAAGATACACAGAGAATGAGGAAGTGTAATGGAGGAGCTTAGAAATAACAAATTTAAAAACTCTTTAAATCACCTTCATATCTTCTCATTATCTGCACTCATGCTGCATTCGTTGCAAGCAGAAAACTCACAGTTCTTCACCTCAAACATTTACCAGAGTTAGTGCTTGAAATCCACAGACTATTGAAATGAAAAACCCCCCGGAGAATTGAAAATTGTGTAGCTGGATCATCAGACGTTTTGGTTTTTTTTTTTCCTGTCACTTTGGCTTCCATACCTTCTATATTGTTCAAGGTCTTTATTTTACTCCACACACTTTCCTTGAGCACAGAGGAAAAACTGCTGTTGCAAATGGTGACGTTAACAGAACACAAGCAAAACATGTGATCGGAGTAACCCTGTACGAAGAAACCGACATATGCACACGATCTAATTTTAGCCCAATTACAGCTAATTACCTGCCTTTATCTCAATAAACACAACCTGGTACACAAATATATGAATTTCACTCTCCGACTCTCAGGTACATATAACAAACACCATCACATGCATTGTTCTGATTCTGTATTCTGCTATTAAATCTTGCTGCTTTTCCTCATATTTTAATCATGTTGTTTTACGATCTATTATAGCAAGATTGTTAATCAAGAAGTGTGATTTAAAAGCTGTTAAATAAAGCTAAATTAATGTGCAATTATGCATAAAACAAAACCCAATAAAGGCAAATAAATGGAACAAGTAACAATAACATAATCTATTATTAAAACAAATTATAACATTTATCAAAACCAAACCAAGTGGATTAGTTGTTTAAGCCAAAAAATTGATAATTTTTTAAACTTTTTATTATAACCATGTAATTGTTTCAAACTTTAGTCTGAGAATTGATCAATTTCCAACCTCTGATCCTGTATCTCTGCATTTGCTAGTTATTTATCATTTATTTCCTACACAAATGTTACTTATCATCAAAAATTACTCTCTTTCATTCCCCTGTAACACAAATATTTTTGATGATTTAAACTTGGAGTTGGTTGCATTAATTTCAAATGTGATTTGGGGGGGAGTGTTTGTAATCCACTCATCATACTAAGCTGCACAAGCTTGCGTGTAGCCAGCAGAGCAATAAGAGGTGTGTGTTTTGATTTCAACTGGCAGGCTTTTCAAAGATCAGTAGAGGAAGAAGTTTTCAGATCTTTTATTGAAGTAAAAGTTTGCAAAACCACACTGAAAACACTCAACTACAAGTAAAAGCATTCAGAACTTTATTTCAACAAAATGTACGAACATGTGAAAGTACTCAACATGCAGTAAATTGTTCCCCGTCAGTGTTCACTGTTAAATATAATGTTTTGATTAATACGAGGCTACCGACTCATTTATGGTTGTATAACATTTTACTGCTGTATATATTTATATATATATATTTAACATTGAGCTCATTCAAACTAAATTACACTGCTGGGTATTTTAATCTACGGCAAAGCCTGATGTTCTATACAATCGTCAAGAGGATGACAGTGGTGTGACACCAAAGCGAAACCGTTGCCAAGCAACAGACAAGTGTTCAAGACCACATCAAGGTTAGTTTAAACTGAATAATGTCAGCGATCATCAGGACACTGCCAGACTCTGTGGTGACAAATCTGAAAGGACATTTTCCATAGTTTTAGTGTTTTTTGTGCCTAATCCTAATCAGACTACAGAGCTGTAGGTCTCAACATTACAGAGGCAAACATTTAGATTTAATGTATTTGTGGTTTGCAGAAGCATAGTCTCGGTCAATCATTGGACACTACTTCACTTCATTAGAAACAGTCAAATTCAAAATGACAAAGAATTTGGAGATACATGGTTTTTCAGTGAAAAGGAAAGAGATCATGTAATCTGATAAGTGATTAGTAACTAAAAGCTGTCAGACAAATGTAAAAACTACAACATTTACCTCTGAGTTATATTGGAGTAGAGTGCCTTAAATGTAAAATAGTCAAGTAAAGAACAAACAATACAGAAAAACTACTTAAACACAGTTCACCACCGCTCAGGTGTGTGTATGGTTGAACAGGCTCACGGATGTGTGTCATGTTGTCTTACCTGTGTTTTGATCCAATCCTACCTGAAGGATTTAATGAGATTTCTTCATGCAACTAAACATTGATCAAACATTTTATCACAAGTGGAAATAAATACACCTTAACTTCTGTTTGGTTGCTACTTTTAAAAAAACAGTAACTTCCCTGTAATAATCATGAATGAATGAGCTGTGCACGCCTTTCCGTGTTCAGTTTGTGGGTGATGGAGTGATACTTCATCACCTCCAAGAGCCCAGCGATGTTAACTGTTAAACTGCATGTTCTTCCGGGCCCCGTGCCATATGGGATGAAAAGCCCCAGCGGAGCACCATATGCTCAGAAAAAAAAAGAAAGAAAAAAAAGGAATGCTTATAAATGTTGAATCTGCAAATGCAAAAGTCCAATTTAAATAAACCCGGTGGCGTGGGAGCTTCACAGCTGTGTCATTCTTACTGTGCGTCTCTGTGAAGCTCTGCGAGGGAAACATGGCTGTGTGACCTCTGTATGGTCTGTCTGAACACGAGCGAGAAAGGTCAACACATTGCTCGGCTTACTTAACCTCAAGTTTATGTCAGAGGCAGGGGTGCAGGGAGTATTTATTTTTCTTTAAGTGAAAGTAGCTATGCCACATTTGAGTAATAATCCATTACGAGTAAAAGTTCTGCATGGAATATGTCAAATAAAAGTCTGTCAGAATTATGAACAAAGTCTATGTAAAGTTTAACAGTAAAGATAGTTAAAATAGAAATAAATGCACTAATAAGAGTGATGTTTCCTGTTTATGTCTCATTCATGGAGACGTGTGAGGTTGTTGTATTTCTATGATATCAAACATAAATCCATTTTTTTTGATATCTGCTCATTTAGGTATCACAGTGACGAACAGTCTCACAATGAGGATGATCCTCAGTGCAACTGGTTCATATCTTTTGTCTTGACCCGGCTCGTAAGCCATGACATGACAAAATGGAGAGACACAGGTTAAACGTAAAGGTAGCAAATTTATTTAAATAATAAAGTAAGAGGTTTGAGTGGGAGCATCAGTATGTCTGTCGATGGATGCATGTGATAGTGTGTGTGTCTTGTTGGGAGAATAAAGTAACTAGGCCGAAGCCAACAGAGCAAAAACACAATGCCGGAGGGATCGAGGTCAAGAGGCAAGAGGAGACTGAGGGAGACCGCCAGATCTTAAAGGACCAGGGAGACTGGTCAGGTGCTCCTGGTTACCCAAATTGAGACCCGCCCACTAAGGTACCTGCAGAAAACAGACAAGCAACAAAACAAGAGAGAAAACAGAGAGCAGGCCCTACAGCAGCAGGCGGCCGTCACAAACAGAATAAGCTTAATCAAAATAATGCCATGCAATTCTTCCCCGACACTTTAGGCTTCCACTCTACACTGACTGAAAGGAAATCAATGAAGAGGTCTGTTTTTTAAGGATTCAAAAGAAAAATAAAAGTGTTAAGACCAACCTCATTCTCCCAGTCTTCAAAGTTACACTTAAGTACTGTACCAAGAAGAAGAGATGCTGATTCCTAAACTTTGATTCCATAATTGAATCATTTAATTCAATTCACCATTTAAATAAAATCATTCATTGCAAGCAGGCAGTCAATATGACTTCCAATACGGCGCATATGTATTCCAATTCAACCACACATTCAATCACACAGTGACATCCTCATTTATTTCATAGGAATCACCACCCTTACATTGTTAAATTAATATATCATTACAGTGATACACTCATGAGTAACAAATCCACAAAATTGTCATAAGGAGAAAAAATAAACCTCTGATGAAATTATTAATTAATAAAAGCATCTTTTCTCAGTCCATCTTTGCACAGCTTCTGCTAATGATTAGGCTCATAAATCCCCCTTCTTAAAAAAAACTTTTCCAGTTATTCAAATGTAAACTTGCTGCAAATCTTACAGTCAATATTCAGACATTTAGCCGTTAAATCAGACTTTAGCAGCACATACAGTAAAGTGGCCTGTCGCCATCTGGATATCTCATGTCCTAAAGTTGGATTATAATAATCACGAAATGTATTATCATCATTATAATGGACTTTGATGTCATTATTAAGGAAAGCTATGAAAAGTAATTTCATTAAAGCGTGAGAGTCCTTGAAGAGGCCCTGTCATGTTTAAATCCATGACTGAAATTATTGATCAAAAGCTGTGAATGAATCATTTCATAATGACCCCAGTCTTTGAGGACTGCACTCCCACCAAAGCCACAGAAGAAGCTTGAAGATCAAGCACACTTGATATTGGCCCCCTGCTGCATATTGTACAGGCTCTCGCTCCCTGGGTGCACTTAAATCATCCATCCTGATAAAGACGGCGCTCGATGGAGCCTCATTGGAATTTTAAAACTGCAAGCTGCACAACCATAAACAAGGGCTATGCTACTTTTAGAGGTGGCAGTGGAGACATAGCATGAGCTATTACTCTAGGGCCCTCAGCTAACTGGCCGGCAGTCCTGGTTCTCCTCAATTATGTCCAACCCTGACTCCCAGTTGGGAAACAGCAAAGAGCATTTCACACCATGAAGCTTAACAATACCCCACTTGCACACATTTACGACATTCTTTCTTCAAAAGTCGGCTGCTAGCATGAGAATATAAATGCTTCACAAGAAAAAAAAACTGGTGCACTTTTAAAAAACAAGGTGTAACATTATGATAGGGAGGAGAAGCGAACGAAGATAGCGCCAACCTGATAATCTCCGCAGGCGGCTGCCACCTCGACTGCGTGGGATTTAATGAGAAATAAATAAATAAAAAAAGGCTGTGTTTTGCTCGCAACCTCACCCCAAGGGACGTTATCAGCGTGACAGACTTGGCTTCATGTCGCTCTGAAATGTCAGGCAACAGTGCCGCGGTCCATTCTTAATGATGCAAGGCACCAATCAGGCTTTGCTCAGTACCTGCCAACTTCATATTCCTCCTCTGAAAACACACAATGGGCACAGAGCTTGATTGTTTCTCGCAGAGAATAAAAGGAGTTTCAGAGATGACATGAAATATCCAGGAAATTGCTGCCATCTCAGAGATGCAGAGAGCAAGGAGGTGCAGACGTTTGGTCTGCCTTCTTCTCTGACACACTTTTTGTAGCCCAGTCTCTGTAGTTTGAATATATAAACAGGCAGAATGACGGAGGACTGCTAATTTGGGCAGTGTGTGGCACATCTGGGACCAGGCGTCATTGCCACTACTGTAATGAGAGCTGTCATAAATTGGCTGAAACTAGAGGATGAAACCTGGGTTTCCAAGAGCTTTAATCACTCAATTTTGTCAGGATTGAGGTGCATCCTGCCTCTCGTGCTCCATGGCTCGCCTCTAATTCTGGCCAATTGAAGGAAGTGTTGTTGGCTGCTATTTCCGACACACAAAGCAGAGAGAGAGAGACGGCTGCGAGCCTCTCTGGTGTAGATACAGCTGGA
Source organism: Acanthurus lineatus (assembly GCA_029814665.1). Taxonomy (NCBI): domain Eukaryota; kingdom Metazoa; phylum Chordata; class Actinopteri; order Acanthuriformes; family Acanthuridae; genus Acanthurus; species Acanthurus lineatus. The sequence continues at coordinate 5,506,542 of JAPZDV010000013.1, forward strand.
TGAAATTATGTCAGAGTGTCATGAAAGAGGAGAAATGACCAAATTGGAGCCTTAAAGCTTAAAGCGCTCTGATGATGCGTTCTTCAGTACACCCACATGGTTCAGTAATGTATGCTCCCAGAGGATGTGCAGAGCGGTGAGCGGTTGAAAGTGTAATGGGCTTTGTGTCAAGCCGGGTGGCAGGATGACCCAGTGATTAAAGTCACATCATCCCTGCCACCCAAACTCAACACTCCAGATCGATATGCCCGCATGTTACAAGTTAATTGCTGACAAGTCTAAGCAGCAACACTGGTTAATGATGTTATTTAAGGAAAACTGCAGCCATTTAGTATCACACTTCTTTAAAGATTTAAAGAAAAACATTAAAATTGACACAGATTCAAAATTATCTTGACTATTTATCCCTAATTTGGGTCAAGCTTTAAATTTCTGAATAATTTAATAGTGCAACATGATATAAGGACCAGTTTTCATGTCTGTATGGTGATTATAAAGCCATGGTCTGCAGCTGGTTAGCTTAGCAAGAACACCTGAAGCAAAGATAAACAGCTAGCCTGGCTCCACCAACACCTATAAAGCTCCTTAACTAATATTTATATGCATTCTAGATAAGCATAGATATTCTAGATATGCATTCAAAAAAGCCTTGCCTTATGTTCCTCTGATTTTCTACTCTTTTTTACTCTGGTAGGGTTAAGACTGTGGATAGACGATCAGTGTTTTAGAAAAAAAAGCAGAATCTTTGCAGAATGAAGGTGGGAGTAAAACAACAGTGGAAATGTGGATATTATTAGTTTATTTAAACAGCCAATGTTTAGTTAAAGTAAAGGGGTCGTATTTTGTGACCATTTGCAAGACACAAAAAATGCTATTTTTATCTTACAGGCAAATCCTCCCCTTACTGTATGCATATTAAACCACTCTGCAGAAGAGTTTTACAGCAAGACACCCAGTTCCCTCCTAGATCCAGGTCTGCTCTGTTGTGGATCCTTATCTCTGCTGCAGGAAAAGTCATACATTTCATCCTCAAGGCAGAGCAAAGAGTTGATCTGACAAGGCGCATTTAGCTCAACTGACTCACCTGTTTTTTAATATTTTAGATACACTGTAGCTTCACCTATCAGGACGTTCATCCTGCCTGATGTCATGATGCTACTCGTGTCAGATTAACAGTCAGAAATTCGCACAGTTTCCCGTTATTATCCGAGACAACGCCACTTCTCGTTTCAAGCAAACTTCTCAGGAGAAAAATATATATATATTAAGATAAAGCAAGCAATATCTGGAGCTTTGAACATACGATATAAATAAGCAGCCTATTTTTGGAAGCCGCCTTCTTCACATCATCCTTTCAGGTGCCCTCAAAGTAGACTTACTTGTGAAAGTCAAAGGTACTCTTTGACAGAAGTACAAGGTGCAATGTTCAATGTGCAAGACGGCAAATGTCAGACGTTTGTTGGAGAGAAAAGCAGGGGAACATCAGTGGTCTGTTGCTGTTTTTTTGCGGTGCAGTATTTTTGTGCTGGTACTTTGGGAGCACACGTGGTGCTGCCGCGATCAAATGAAGCCCCTTTTTTAACGTGCATCAAGAATGGCGCATTAGTGACACTTTGCGATCACACACACCTGATATGCAAAAGAGATGAGAGCCCTTGACGTTCTTGCCAACTTTTTTTTCCCTCTTATCCAGTGTGTTTTCTACATGAGGGCTCAAGAGTTTGTCCCCGAAGAGAACAAAGAGTTTGACTTGTGATGGATTTCTAAAATAAAAGGATATTATGAAATTCTGCCTTTTGTCTTTAGACGTTCTCAGCTGCAGTCAATTTTCTCCAGTCAGTACAACAGTTAATCCTTAGCAACAATCACATTCAACATTATTATCATATTAAGGTTTTTTTTGAGCAGCTTCAAAGTGGTCATGTCGACCGTGAACCGGTGTGAGGTTTAATATGAGGCGCTTGTTTGCTTATAATCAATCAAAGGTTGTGAATAAGAACGCATGACTTCAGTCTGTCGCTGTGGTTTTTCTTACTGATCACTGATCAGCTCAAAACAAAGAGCAAGAAAGACATTTGCTCAAATTACCAGGAAATTTTCAGCTCCGGGATGGCGAGCAAAGCGTGGGAGTCTCGAGAAAAAGAGCTCTCTTATACATAACCTTATGCACCTGCAAACTGTCGACCGCACTTCCTGTAGCGAACGTTCTTTCCTTCTGGGAAATATGTAAATGTGTGCATTTACGCTGAAAACACACACAGAGATCTCTCATTTCATCTGCCTGCGGTTTGTATATCAAACTCTGCCTACGTGCTGTAGGTCTATCAGCAGATGGGGGAAGAAAAAGGATTTTGAATCCATCTCTCGCAGTATGCAAGTCTGGAAATATCTGACATTTCAAGTGCTGTGTTTAGTGTGAATATGACACAGTGCAATAAACCTGGGAAGGTAAATACTTTCCAAGTGCAAAAGAAATATCAGTAAACAGCTACTGTTTTCACTTTTGTCGCACACTCTGAACTTGTTATTATTTCCACGAGTGCCTGCATGCTGTCGTCATCATGTCCTCAGGCAAAGAAACCACAACTCAGCCTCTAATATCCACTACAGTTGACCAGCTGGCCGCAGCATTGTTAAACTCACTTTTTTGGCCAAACAAGACTGTGCCTCGCTCTAATCCGCCTGGCCCTTGTGTCTGCTCCTTGGCCCGAAAACTGGGTATGTTATCATTTCTCCTCAGACCGCTGACTAGCTCTGCTGTCCAACTGGAGCAGGCTCCCGGGGCCCTGCGGTGCTCCAAGTAATGCTGCTAATGAGCATGAGGAGGCTTGGTAGCAGGGATCAATGTTCTGAGCCGTGTGTCGGAGAACCAGCTGCCCCGGTCTGACCGGCTGTATGCCCCCGGCCCCGCTGACACCAGCAGAGCCGAGACTTTGTGGGCGACTCCGGGGCTACGGCGTGTATATGTTTCTATAATCACCTGTTATCTCCCTCACACCAGCACCTGAGCCACTGATACTGTGAACCCCCGTACATGCACTACAGGAGATCTCATATACGGCTGTTACAGGTGTACATGATGATGATACAATGGCTAACCTGTACTCTGCAAAGTGACCATTATAGATGAAGTGAAGCGTGCAAGCTAGTTCAGGCAGCTGCAGCCACGCTCACCTGCTCGCTACTGAAATGTAAAGACTCAAGTAAAAGTAAAAATTGTCATTTAAGAATTATAATTAAGTGAAGTACCAAAAGTAATTTATTAATCAGGAACTTTTAAAATTAACTTTTCATTACAAAATTAGCATATCTTTAAATATTACAAATTTATAGATTAATTATAAGTCCAACAGACCACTATACATAAGATAAATAATGTCATTAGCAAAACAAAGATTAACATTACAGCAGAAAATCAGCATAGCTAACATTAGCTAGCTGGCTAATTTCATCTACAACATATATGATTTACTGCAATGTGCTTGCAGAGCTGTACATGAATGCGTGAGTAATCATATAATAGCACAACAATCACAGGAGACTTTTTTCTGAATCGAGTTTTGTTATTTTTGATACTTGAAATGCAGTTCTGTGATTAAACTTACACAGTTTTACATATTAGTACTTTTTGCTGAAGCTGTCGGGGCCCGTTTCAGAATGGATTCGAGATCTTTTAGTGCCTCTCACAAACAGATTGTGATTTTACCGTATGACGCCGCTGACTCATCGAGCAGTTCAAGCGGCTCACATAAGTGGGCGGATGTTCGCTCCATGAGTGAACTCTCACATGGAAATGAGCGAACTGGAGAGTGAAGCTTGAAACAGTCTGGAGTTACAGTTGTAATTGTGCTGTCAGGTCACCTTTGTTCATAACATATTTAATTGTTTAACGTGTTATGTTTTTAACACATCATGTTTGTGTTACTCATCACAGCACATGGATCAGGGGTTTTACATGAGTAGATTAAAGATCCGAACACACTGAGTCTCTTCAAGTAGAAGGTGTAAAAATAGTCATATAAGTCTAGTATAGCATGTTATATAAATATATTCATATCAGAGATATTTGGGTTATTTGCTACTGCAGCTTAATTCTATACACAAAACAAATTCATTACTTGAAACATATGTAACGTACAATAAATGGCAATCATAAATCTACAGATAAACCTTCAGGTGATACTATTTGAATAGTTTTGATGACCTTTTTTTTCCATTATCCAACTTAAAACCTTGATCTATCCTTTCGGCTACAGATACTTATGCTTCAATGGTAATTTTCAAATTTTGTAAGCGTTTTCAGACATAAAGTTACGAAAATGTGCTCATTTAAATCAGACATTATTCCTAGTTCGTGGGCTTTTATGGGATCGTGATGTTTGTACTAAACTCTGGTTTATCTCGTCAGACATAAAATACGACTCATCACCATCTTGATATAATTTCATAATTGTTCACTAGAACATTTTGCATGAATTTGCAAAATAATTATGATGTTAATTCAGAGAACTTCAGGTTAAAATACAATAATTACATGTTGAAAAATTAAAACAATAATACCATACACATTGTATTTATATATTTTGTCATTTGACCACATAAACAAATCAAAAAGGCATTTCTACCTGCAAAGGTTGAAAATGCCACAACTTTTTGTCTTCCTTTACCCAACAGTCTTAGATTTATATCTGGCAGAGCTTTAAGAGGATCAGAAATAAAAACTGGTCTTCAGATATCAGTTCACACGAAAATTGTGTGTATGTATTTAGAAAGCATCCTCCAGTGCGGTAAACAGCCATGTTAGTTGACATTTCCCATCCATTGATTCCCATCATTGGTTCAACCTTTCGGAGTGCTTTGATCTGACCTACACGGACTCCACGGGGAAGGCACAATGCCACCGAGACTCGCACAAAGCGGCCTCCAATCGATCAACCCTCGCCTAAAAATAAAGCCACGGCCCCACAGTGACAGAGAGGCAAGCAAAAAGCCAGTGTCTGCTAATCAATGGTGACCTAGAATTTTATGTCCTGAATCAATACATCATGCTTTTCTTCCATGATCTAATAGCCTCTTGGATGTGTCTGTCTTTGACACTCTTGAAGAGTCGGGAGACGAAATGTCAGGTGGAAAAATGTGGTTATTTTTGCTCTGTTTGGGGCTAAATTGCTTTCTTTTTGCAGTTGAACAAGAAGATAAATGTAAAGAAATGTACTTTCTTTACGAACTTTATGACAAATTTGCAAACAGGTGTGACCTTTCCTTCCTTTATTGTGAAAATGTAATTTGCACTGAGTTGGATTTATAGTTTTGAGGAGTTAATTGCCTCTTGCTCGTTCTTTCACCTATTCTTTCTGCTCTTCAATAAATCTCTTTTTATATTTCCTGTTCTCTTTTTTTTCCCACTTTCTTCCCAACTTCCTCCCTTTCATTCTCCACCTCTGTCTCTGCCTCTTTCCCCTGCATCTCGCAGCAGGAACCCTGCTTGCTCAAGGCTATGCGCTATCTCTCCATATTTCTCTCTGGTGAATATTTTATCTCGCCTTTCAAGTATCATTTTCATAGCGAAAAAGGGGCCTGTGTCCCACGGTGCTTTTACCCACACTCTTCATTGTGAAACATCTCTGTTCCAGACGAGGTGACGATCTGTTTGCACATTTCAGGAGGGCTTTTGATCAGAGAATGCAGATCGGGATTGTGAATTTCTATCAACAGGGGCTCATGAAAAAGGCATGAAGCCAGACTGTGGTCAGCTGGCATCCAGCCACGGATGACAAGCTTAAATTTAAACACTATTCATATTTACTGAGGTCTTTGTGGCCCCCGCAGATAGACTAATACAGAATAGCTCATTATTTCTTCTTATGTTCCTGTCTCTCCATCTTTCTGCCTTCTTGTTCCTGTCTGCTTCTCTCTGCATCGTTGCTCAGAGTGACAGTGACTCAAGCTGTCAGACTTTTCAAGGCCCCAAATTCGCGACTTAGTGACTCACATTTAGATCAGCAGATCCAACTTGTTTGCATTTGCATTTCAAGCTGCGTTTTTTCCGAAGGCATGATGGTAATAGTCCAATACAATTTTTTTTTTGCAGATAGCAAAAGGGTGAAATGGAAAAAAAGAGAGAGCAGGAGAAATATGCAACCGTCAGTGATTATGGAATAATGGGTGAAGGGAAAGGAGAGGGGACGAAATCTCAAGAGCAATCTATGGCCTATTCATACTTATATTTAAATCAATATATGTGTTTATCCACGAAATGTTTTATTCATCGGGCACATTCTCTGTGGAAGAGAGAATAAGCAATAACCGGCGAAGCTTAGGCCTGTGCATTAATTCAGTTTGACACAACCCTGTGCATCTGTGTGTTTCTCAGAGTGCATATTCACGTCAATCCACCATGAATACGTGCTGGGATTGACGTGTGTCAGCTTTGTGGGAGTGTAAACGTCACATACTTCCAGCTTCTGATCAATCATAAGTCCTCGCCGGGATCACATGGGACTTTCCTGAACCGCTGCATACGATTAAACATCAAGCTTTTTGAGTCACACCTCACTGTCATGACCTCCAAAGAAGGAAGGATGGAGAGAATAGAGAAAGTCAGAAGCAGAGAAGGCAGCAGTGATGTGACAGAACCAGAAGTGACATAAACAAGATTTGGGTAAAGAAAAAAAAAAGAAAAGAGCTGAGCCATAAATCATTTAGATTCACACAATTCCAAGAACTGATAATTCATCCATTCAGCAGTCTGCGGAGCGGCTAGCCAAGACACCAGATCTGGGTTGGGATTCAGCCGAGACAAAATCTGGGTTAGCAAGTGATTTAAAAATGCTGAAACCACTGGAAATGGGCCTTTGATAGAATCACATGTTCAGCACTTACTGTTGGAAAACTGGGATACGCGCTGCCTTGCCATAAACTGAAGAGAGAAACTAAAACTGTGGCTGAAATTCGATCTGTTTTTTTTTCCCCTTACATCTTTAAAACAGTTGGTAAAAACAGTAATTATGATTCTAGTTTTTGTTGCATGTACATGTGAGATGCTATAGCTGGTGGAAGAGAGCCAATTTCTTAACCATGCATCCATCCTCACTTCCAAGTGACCTTCAAAGGAGGGGTGTGGGTGTGTGGGAGGGGTCATGAGCGAGCTGACACATGGAGGCAGACATCCATTCACCCTCACCTACTGACAAATTAGAGTCAGCAATTAGCTCACATGCAAGAAAGAAAAAACCCACGCAGGCACGTGGAGAACACGAACGCTTCACAGCTGACAGGTTCAAGCCGAGAAGTACAATATTAACCTCTGAACAGCAGAGGAATCGAAGTATAAAACGGTCAAAATTGCAAAGTACATGTTTTTGATGTATTTATACCCTGAAGCTCTGCTGCATATAAAAATATGAAGGATAACTCTGTAATTTTCTTGACTCTAATGTCTCTAAGAACAGCAGTAAGAACTAACGTATGCAGGCTTATCTCTCTCAGTGCATTTTATTTAAGTAACACCCTGATTTTTCCAGTCATGTGCTGCACAACAGTCATGCTGTCACGCAGTCATCACATGCAGTCGTGTCGCGTGAATGCAGATCATCAGTCACGTCCCGTCATGCGTTGGACTGCACGATAAGTGCTGAGGCCGTGAAAAACCATGAGCAGTGGCTCCACATGGACACACAGCTGATATCTGCTCAAACCTGCTGCTCGTCTTGACATGAATCCAATCTGCGAGCGGCTCTGTAACCGTGAGCATTCGCCAGAGTCATCACGCCGCCCTGCGAGGGTGGGCCGACCCACGCCTGATGTTCCCTGGATGCTCGGTGGAACCCACATGACAAATGGGTGCCGAGATACCAGAGACCTGTGTGTGGCAGTAAGTTTCCCCCCACAGACAGTGTGTGCTGACAACAATGAGCCACCTATAAAGCAGGAGGGAGGTGAAGGAAGAGGAGGAGGAGGAGGATGAGGGGGAGGAAGGGACGTGTGAAAAGAATGATGGGTAGGCGATACAGCGCCAGGCAACGGGCTTATGATTCACCCACGAGTATCAATCACATAAGTCACAAATAAAAGCCGTGGACGCCGCCAGAGAAGGGGCCATATCATGATGTGACGACTCCAAACAGGCGCCATTTGCAATTTTGACCCCTTTTAAGTAGATTTTGACGCTAATCAGATCCGACCGGATGTTGGCGAATGTTTCACTGTAAAGCCGTCAGGGATCGCTTGAAAAACTCTTCAAAGTTTTTGGCTTGAAACCATTGATGTTCTGGCTTTTGAGAACTCAAAGAAAAGCTGAACTTTGATGTGATCATATCAGAAAAATACGTAAGCTTTCAAACGAGGAATTAACATAAAGTCAGAACATAATTTTAATTGTATACCGAATAATTTTGTGTCTGTAGCTGGTGTTGGTGACATCTTTTACTAGTTTGGGGGCGATTATATGATATTATAATTATAATGAAGGCACAGTTTGTAAGCTTTATTATGTGTACATACAGTTGTGTTTATAGTGTATAATTGTGTGTATAAATGTGTGCATATGACAGAAATTAAAAACTTTTGTCAATGAACCCCAACCTGTTAATCCAGGTTCAGAAAATACTGTCAGCTTGGTTTAAAAAAAGTACGTTTTTTTTATGTATAATCTTAATCGGCAAAGCAATTAGTGTCGACAGAAATCACACAACTCAAGTAAAGGTTCAGTATTTCCCTCAAACATAAACTAATCTTTAATACCAATTAACCTCACAAGCTTCAGGAGCATCCTGCCTATTCAGTGATGATTTGCTCTGACTTGCTGGTAATAATCAGTGAATTAATATGATTTAAGGGACATAACGGCCCTGTAAACTCTCTGTGGCTGCCTGCACGACACTATGTTGCTTAATAAATACAAAAAGCTGTCAGGTCGTGTACGAATGTGAAATTAAATATGTAGGTTATTCATCACAGACTGAGCTTGGACATCCTTTGGGGGCTTTTGGGGTTTAATAAAAGTGTCTATTGGGTTCTGATGAAATATGCTTTAAAATGAATCCAGGGAAAAAAAGAGTCGGTGCAGGGCATCTCAACTCTGTTATTGCAGCTTTTCACACTCTAAGGTGTCAGCATATTCACTGTCTTAAGTCTCCCCGTGTTTTTTTATTGCTACAAAAGCTAGAGCAGATCTGTGATAGCTTATCATTACACCCCTCGAATGATTTCACAGCTCATAGATTCATTTGGTCCAGTGAATAATGCCAAGGTGTGTGCAGCAGAGCCAATAAAATTCCTGCTGAGGCACACAATCTAACATTAGTGCGGCAGACAAAGTGGATTCAGAAGTCGCTCTATAGAAATCTCTCACAGGAGACTGTGTGTGTGTGTGTGTGTGTGTGTTTGTGAGAGAAAATTCGAGAGGGAGGGGAGAGCGTTGCATCCTGCTATGATCTCACAAGTGTCATGGCACGACTGTTGCCAATGAGTCATTATTCACATAACAAGCTAACATGGAGGCCTCATGATCATGTGCTGTTATGGACTTCGGTGAGGGAGCAGCGCATTAGAGAGCGCTTGTTAGCCGGGACAACAACACTTCATTATCACCGGCTCAGACCGCGGCACAGACACTCCAGCTCTAGTTTGACACTGAGGGAGAGTCTTTATTGTGTTTATCTCTCACGGGGATACTGATGTCTGAACTTCTACTTCTCAGAGAATCAGACGTGATTTGAGGGAAGATGTCTCCACTTCAAGTTTTCACTAAAGAGCTGGGAGGTTTACAGGAGCCTGCTGCTTCCAGTCTCTCCATCATCAACATTTCCTTAGTTTTTGACAGGATGCCGTCTAAAATTAGACAAAAGTTTCGCTGGCTGTACGTCTTTGTCGGCTGAGTTATGAGTAGCAGTTTCTCAGCTCGTCGAGCTGTGCAAAGACAGTTTTAAAACGTCTACATCGCTGTTACTCTTGAGCTCAGCAGCTCACTAAGCTTCAGTCCAAGACATGTGCAAGCTGTCACTTCTTATGAAAACACAACGTTTAAGTGGCTTTAATCTTTATTTTCACATTAGAATCAGATCAAATGACTCAAAGTGAGATAAGCCCACAGAAATTCCCCCCCGACTCTGCAGTTCTGAGCTCAAAGCCTTGTGGTGTCTTTCATGTTTTTGTTTTGGCTTTCTGGGTTGTAATTTTTAATGATGTGATTCATCCTCGTCACCATCATTATGGCATTTTTTGACCACAATAAGCAGCTGTTTCCAGAGATGAGGTTTTAAAACTGTACACTCCCTAAACAGCACCAAACAGGAACTACACAGTTAGCAACTAGCATAGTGGAGCATTAAGCAGCTAAAGAGACAGGCTAATGTGAGCAAAATAGAGTTAAAAGGAGCTTTAATGTTGGACTTACGTGTATCAGGTGAATAGAAACAGGAATTTAAATGAATTCTTCCTGTTTTTGTGCCAATTATCAAGTTTTTGTTAAATTTAGCTAACAGTTTCAAATGTAAAAGTACTTGTTTGTTTTGCATGAGTACTGGTACATAGAATAATTTGAAGTGAACTATTTTGGTGGAGAAACTCCAGACTTTTGGATGCCATTTACAGACTCACATTGTTACTTATTCTTTTTATATTTTATTGATCAGTTCTCCTGAATTAACACCATTCCTACAGCTAATTTTGCCCCAGTTGATCTTTTATTACCAACTTTTGAGACAAAAACATCCCCCAGCAAACCAACTGAACTGTCTAGTTTATATTAACTTCTTTGTAAAAGTTGATGAATCGTTCATGAAGGTTTTACAGTAAATGCATCTATAAAACATGGCATGAATAAGTGACGAATCTCTGGCTGGTGTGAACACTCTGCTAATTTGACTAAATTTGCCTTTTTTAGCTAATAATGAGGTTGAATCCAGCTCGACTGTCCAAGCAGTATTTATTGATGAACTCCAAGAAATAGTAAAGTTTAGTCAGAGGGAGATATATAAAAGTTGCAATGTGGCGGCTTCATTATTCACAGATTATTATAGATTTATCAAGTGGAAATAAATGCTTTCAAAATTTAATAGGTTTATCTGTAAAATGTAGTAACTCTGCATGTTTTCCTCATCATAAAGTCATACGAAGTTTGCTTTGAAGCTCTTCAGATGAAGTTATGCTAGGCAAGTTTTCAAAAAAGAACTGTTTGCAAGAGCACTGTAGTGTTTATGAAGGATGAAAAGGGTCATTTAACAAAGCCGAAGCTTGACTTTCGCTCCAACATGCAGCACTTAAAGCGGAGGGACTGATGCTCGACATCATGAGTGGCTGAGCTCGGCTCATCGAGTTGAAGGTTATCGCCATTCAGTCTGCCGCCACCAGATTAAAATAAACACTCAGTTATTCAAATGTATGTGCTTTAATATGGGATCAGAAAGTGTCAGTCAGTGTTACCATTTAATCTTTGATCCTCTCGAGATCCAGGCTGTTATTTTAATAACTGTTTATTCACATGCAAAAAGATGGTGTCTCTCCTGCATGCTAATAAGCCAAGAAACAGCAACTTTTGCAGATTCATTTTGATATCAGACACTGTTGTCAGAAGCAAATGAAGTAAGGGGGGGGATTGGTTTCTGGGATGAAAGCTGGTTTGTGTGTGTTTCCATCCACACATGTACATCATAAGTGGGTTTGTGGTAATTTAAATACAATTTTTTGATAAGGATTTCCGAGTTTACAGAAGACAAGAGGTGTGGCCATGGGTACCAATAAGCTTAGTGTGTGTGTGTGTGTGTGTGTGTCAGTCATGGAGGATAAGTATTAAACAACAGGGTTTTCCACACGCATTATAAAGTGGACCTGTCATCTACCATAAACCGGAGAGAGGTCTCAGTTGCTCGGGTTTGTTGTACCCGTGTGAATAAGGAGGTTAAAGTGCTTTCTGATACCTGCACAGACCATGAAAATGGACAATTTTGTTTGTGCCACATTCATTCTAGGAAGTCATAAATCCTGTAGTTATATATATAAATATATGAGTGAATTTCTCAGCATGTTGAATGTGTGACAGGGGCCGTAGCTGAGCGATACTGGACTTTGAAAAAAGTGTAAAGGGTGGTTTCTTTTGTGCTCTTAATGAAATCTAAATTAAAAAGACAAAATTGTGAGCAACACTCAAAAATACACCAATATGATTAAAAACTAACATGGAAGGGCTGGATTCCTGACCCGTACAGCAACCGAATACCAGATGGGTGAGCAAGGCATCATTTTTCCATCATTTTACAGTCTGTGGACTACAAGCAAGCTCATCTTTCCCAGATTTTTTTGGTCATTTAAGTGTCAAATCTAATGTGTATGAGATTTACTCCTAATTTTGAGTAATGAATCTGATAAAATATTAGAATGAAATATAACAATAAAGTGCAGATTCCAAGAACACGAAATTTGTTACAGATGTAAAGATAAAAAAAAGGATTATTGCTCTTAATACTAAACATTTCAGTCCACCATTTGAATAAAAAAGGTTTCAGTACCGACTCTGACAACAAAGTGATAAATCTGCCTCTATTGCTGTGACACACCGCATTCTGGCCAACATGTTCTCCTTCCCGGCTCGTCATAAAACCCATGTTTTTGTCACTTCCCTTGGCGTCTCGAACAGAACAACACGGCACCGTTTAGCATCTGTGTTTGACATGCAAAGCCTTCCTGCCAGAACGCCTTTTCTAAACACGTCGTCGTTAACATTGTGAAATGGTCACAGTATGGTTAGGTTTTACACACCAAAACTACTCGGTTTTGATTTAAGAAAAGATTGTTGGTCTCCACTTCAGGGTGGAGCTGTTGTGAGGCGCCGAGGAACATAACAAGCATCAGTATTTGATGAGCTGGAATTAAAAAAAAGGAGAGCTTTAAAACAAAAACAGATCGTGACTTGCAGGTCAACTAGTTTCTGTTGCTAAAAAAAAGGAGAATAAATAGCTGATGTGCATTTGATGGAGAGGAGAGATAATATAAAAAAAAAAGGAATATGCAATTTACAAAGAAAGATAAATGGATAAAGCGATGCACTGAGAGCATCATCATTCATGGGTTGGAAAGATTGCCCTCGTAATTTTATTATGTTTTATTCCAGATAACAGAGAGATGTGCAGCTCGGCACTGTCAGGTCCTGCATCCTGTTTTCTCTCTCACAGATGAATAAAATATCAGAATAAAGTGCAGATTCCAAGAACACAAAGATGTTATAGATGTAAAAAGTGTGGTTTCTTTGCTCTATAACATACTAAGCATTTTAATCTTTGAAAAGCAGGTTTCAGTATTTCAGTACCTGCTCTGACTTGTGGTTTGTACAGTTTAGAGTTACGAGCCAAGGACATCTGTCTTTGAAAGCAACAAATGATTGTGTCTTAAGATCTGAGATTTCGTAGGTGTCAAAATAATTCCCGGACAAATAAGAGATTGAAATGAAACCTCAGATAAGTCGATTTCAAACTGCGCTATCTTTGATGGCGTGTGCGCTCTTCTGAAAGCCAGTGGGCATCTGTTTTCTCTTCCTGTCTCATGCTGCTGTCAGAACAGGCTGATTGATACAAACTGGTGCAGCAAAGGACTCTATAACAGCCGACTGCCGGCTCCCACCCCCCCATCCCACCCCCAACCCCCCTTTCTTTGCTTGTGACAAATGCGGCCCCTAAGCTGCTGTGGCAGGCTGTGATCCTGCAGGACCCTTCATGTTGCATGTGAGCGTTAAATTTTTTGTCATTAACTTCAGGTGCGCCGTGCCCCTCTTACCCCACCCCCCCCACCCCCCCACCCCCCTTCCTCTGTCATCACTCACCAGAGCCGCACAGCCCAAAGTGAGCAGCGATTTCCCCTTTCCGCTCTGTTTAAACCGAGTCAAGATAGGCGGAAAACGCATGACAGACAATCTCTGTCCTACTTGCAGCTACGACACAGAGGCACGCTCGTCATACAGAGAGAGAGAGAGACGCAGAGCTGCAGTCACAAAAGACAACCCACTTTGGGAAAAAAAAAACAGGGCTGAGGGCCAGCTCCGAATCTGCCTCTGGCTGTCCTTGACAAACCTCCGGGCCAGATCCTCCTGGGTGGTCTAAGCAGCGTGGAGCTCTGAGAAGATTTATCTGGATGGTTGACAACTTGTGCACCACTCATCCAGGCTGCTCGTGTCCCCATAGAGAGCACATGTCAGTGCCTTAAAAGGGATGCTGCTTGACAATGACATTGTGGGGTTGTTTTTATCTGGTTTTTCACTTTTTTTTTTTTTTTTTGGAGCAGGTTTGAGGAAGTTTTGAGGAAGTAAAGTTTGAATTTTTATTTGTTTGCCAAGTTGTAGATTTTCCTATTGAAACTTTGAAGGCTACTTATTGTAAGCTGCTGTATTACATATTCACCTAACATTTTGCCCAAAGTGGACAAATATTAGAGATACTTTTCAGTATAATCTGATGAAATATCAGTATTTTAGTGCAAAAAACAGAAAAAAATGTCTATTTTTAAAAACCCAGATGGTTTCAATCTCACATGTTAACTGAAAGCCCACAGGAGTCCAATGAATTTGGTTGTCGTGGCCCCTATAAACACTAATAGGTTTTAAGCTTTATTATTGCAAGAATTTGTGTTGCTGGTGCTTCTAAGTCATCTCCCATCGCCAAGAAGGTATTTTAAGAGATTAGTTTACACCTCTGGGTCATTTTAAACCAAATAACTGTTCACAATTATGTTTTCCTAATTATGATTATTCCATGATTGTATTACAGGGCTCCCTTGTTGTAGCAAACAGCGCGGTCTCCAGGCTATTGAGGGAGAGAGGTGACAGTGTCACTAAAACCAATTAAAAAGCTATCGGAGGGAGCTGAAAAGAAAACATTTCCTATTAGATTGCAAAGTTAACCACTGGCCTGAGCCAAATGTGGCCACAGGAACACTAAGATGTTATTACTCTCTGCAGGCGCTGTGTTGTTATTCCTCGGTGGTGTTGGATGCTAAAGTGGGTTCAGTAATGGCCACTAACAGCACTTGGCACTGCTGTTACGAAGAATAGCACATAAGGAGCGGTTGTCTCTACTCCACTTGTCATTGTTCACATGATTTCTCAAAGGCATCTGGTAAATTTTAAATGCCTCATACTTTTTTTTTCAGTGCAGGGGTGGATGCAGAAGAGGGCAAGGGTGGAAGTGTTTCTCCCCGTCCTCCACAATTAATGCTACATTCCATTTACTTTGGAAGTCAGAGGTCGGAGCAATGAACGATGTCCCATGTGATTGTGTCTCTATAAAAAGTCCAAGAACCATGTTTTGTTTTGTTTTTTTTAATGGACTAAAAGAAAGTTTTTTTCTTCAGTTTTTTTTCTTTCATGTGTTGTGAATATTTGCTCAAGTTTATTATGTTTTTGTTAGGAAGAGAATCAAACCGGGTTAAATGATGTACTAACTAAATTAGTGAACCTACAAAGAAACATGCAAAGCTGCAGTTGATATAAAATATAAAAAGGATAAATGATAATATCAGACATCGAACAGCCAATTAATACTTAAATACACCAGTAGAGGCCCCAACCCCAATTGAATCACAAACCGAAAACAAGTTTATTCTTAAAGCAACAGGTATAATAACTACAGAGCTCTATCAATATTTTAGGATCACTATGAGGAAATCCATTGTCCTATTTGATGTCGTGCTGTGTTTTCTGAGCTCAGTGTTAAAAACCGGAGCCTCTACAATCGGTTCTTTTCGTCTTGAGCCTTGAATCTTGCTCAGAGCCTTATGAATACAGAGAGGTACATAAAGTATACAGTATAATCCGTTCTAGACACTCCCCCCCAGAAGGAGCCATGCTTAAATAAATCCCACTTTCTTCTCAGAATATAGCACTTAGCTCCTAATTAGCATTTCCTAAGATATCCAGTTTTTAGGGGTTAACGGGATCCAGACTGTTCCCACAAGCTCTCCTATTTCTAGAGTTTATTACTTGAGCTACAGAAGGGGCTCACGTCTACAGCACATGTATAATAGCACATGTATAAGTGCATATGAGTGTAGATAAGTGTTGTTACTGTACTATCATTAAAACCCAGCCGGTTACAGTTACTATAAAAGGGGTTTGAAATAAGCTCCGGACCCAGCACGCGAGTCAAGTCCCTGAACATCTGTGTGAAAGGACTGAGGATTAGATTAAACACAGGCGGTGACACACATTTAGCCTTCACATGAGGAAAACACTCCTCCTCCGTGTGTTGATGAACCTGTTGTCTCCTTTTTGACTACGAAAGCTGTTTTTTTGAATAATCAGGTTGGAGGATAAAAAAAATAGCCCGTGGCGTCGGTGGGAGTGACTGCATCGGCCGCTGAGCTCAGGCATGTGTCACCTCCCGCAGAAACAGCTACATTTCAGGTACTGTAAGTCACCCCGGCCCCCCCTGAGGGGACAGGTCCCTTTAGTAAATGATCATGACCCGGGCAACATCATTAGGCAACTGCTGTGTGGCAGCAGCAGCTCCTTGGCAGAGTGATAAGCAGGAACACGCCACTGGGAAACGCTTACAGTGCACTCGGAGGTGACAGGGATAATATGGGCCATGCACTTGTTATTCTCAGCAGAGCTCCACATCATTTGCACGTTTTGGCTATAAATAAAGATTTGTCACAAACCAAGTTTTAGAGTCTGGATGAGGCCGCTGAGCTGTGATCGCTCTGAATTTTGAAGATTTCTAATTGACCATTTACAGAGCAACATAACTCGAGCAGCGACTCGTCCAATCACGGCTTGGCAACCGTAACTTTGTGGATCAAACCCGCTGACCCGCTTTGGCAGGTCAAGCTTTGGATTTCTTCAAACTGAAGCAGCAAACATGGCTTTAATAATGTATTAGCCCTGCTCGGTATATGAAGAGTTTGGAGAGTGGTGTCTATTTTTAGCTCCTTGAAAAAACAAAAATACAAGAGCAAAAGTGTTTTTTAAAAAAAAAGATTAAATGGTTTTGCTTGTCTGTTCTAATCTGCTTTGGACATGACATGAATATGTAAAAACCAATGTATAAAATTAACTTGAGGTGTACTTACATTATCCCAAATGTTTCCAACAATGTTCAAACCCAGAGAATCTCTAGTTTTATTCAAACGAACATTACGTTTCATTTAGTGTTTTTTCAAAGACCCCAGCTGTGATAAGGAAGAGTGATGAAGGAAATGTGATTAAGTTTTATGAATAAAACTTTCCTCATCTGTGAAAATTTGTGCCTTTATTAATAGAGTTTCATTGGCAGTGGAGGCTGTTCACCAACACTGACAGCAACAGCTATGACCTTGCTATATTATCTTAGCACAAAAATAACACTTAGCATTTAAACTGTATCCATACACAGCGCTTTGACCTTTTATCTCTATATCTACTTAAAAAATCAATTATCAGTGACCTCTTTACTTGAAAAACTAGAAAAAGCACTGTGCTTTATGTCTTTGAGAAAAATGGTTTCGTTTCGATTCCAACTCGCTCTTATCTTCCTTTCAACTGGCAGATATTATTCCCCGCAGGAGTGTCTCTCTGTTTGTGTGTTTGCTGCCTGTAAAAAGCTGTTACAAGTCTTGCATCAAAAATCATCAGTCCTTTTCACACAGCCCTGAAGAAAAGTTGTCTGAAAATGTCAGGCCATTTTTGAAGAGAGCAACAACAGCAAACAAGCACCGTCTATCGACTGACAAGCTGACAAGGGGCTATTAAAGCCGGTTAACTGTTGACATGAAGTTGCTGCATCAAAAGTAGCCTGACAGGGTTACTGGATATTATCTAACTGCTCCATGATGGAAACTAAAAATCAAAATAAATAAAACACACACAAAAGAGGCATTAATTGAGGAGAGGTGATATCTCAAAAGGGCAGTTTTGCCTGTATTGTTTGTTTAATTAGACATTAACGTGTTGTTTTTTTTTTTTTAAAAGCAGCTGCAAACAGATGGACTTCAGCAGCTGCAGGCGCCGATCAGCCACGGTGCAAAAAAAAAAAAAAAAGCCATGGCGTTTCTAACGGGATCTGCAAAGACTCTCGGAGAACAAGTGTGGGTTGGTTTCCATGGTGAGCAAAGCTAATCAGCCATTTCTCATCTCTCTGAGTGACACAAACTCAGCTCACAATACCTTTTGAAATACAGGCTCAAAGCATTAACTCAAATCACCATCTATCTCTTTACCTTGACCCCTGCATGCGACCCCAGAACCATTAGACGCCTCCCATGTGAGTCAGAAATGAGATGATTGCTATCTCGCCTTAATTTGCCATTTCAACATAAGACAGACGTCAGAGTGAGAAGCAAAGTGTAATTGCCCTTGTCTGGTGCGTTAAATTGTTGGTTCTCTGGAAGAAAAAGAGACAGCAGGCCTCCTTCATTTACCACACGATGAAACTCATTCTCAGAATATATAGCGAGGTAATTGAGCGATGAATTACTTTTGCATCAGCACCACTCAATGACACTGATTCTGATGTAGTAATATATTATCTCCCCTTTTTGTGGTAATTTATCCCCCCAGATGACATCCAATGGAGAAACGAAACATTCTCCTCCTTTTTTCAAAACCTTAAAAAAAAAAAAATCAAACTCCCCAAAAAGCAACACTTTTATTTTTTTTTTTCCTCACTTCTCAAACTGCGTGGGCCAGACTTCACGAAGTACGCTGTGACATTGTGCTTTTTTTTTTCATTATGTAAAGTCACGTCTTGGAGTTTGACTTGTGAGCGCCGTCATTCCCTAAAGAGACGAAATAAATGAGTTTCACATCAACTAATGCAATCAGCCGCGGTTAAAGCGAGATCTCCAAAATTTGATTATATCTGCTATAATTGAGTAGACACCTCTACCTAGGATTATATTGTCAGGGAAAAAAAACACACATACACACATCTATACGTGTGATAATTGGAGACAGACGGAGGAATAGATTTCTAAATAAAAGACACGGATCATTTCAAAGAGAAACTAAGATGATATTCTCACTATGTGACTCTGCCAATCAGTCAATTTATAGTTTGGATCCATGTCTGTCCAGAGTCTTTACATATAGGATGTGTCTCTAAAGGAATTCAATAAAAGGTATTAAATTATCACTATAATGACACGTATGATTCCAGTTGATAATAAACAGTGAGAGACATGCTGTCTTCACCAAGATACTATTTTTACAGAGGAGAGCAGAGCTTCATCACATACTACAGTGACGCTAACCTGAAGCTCAACATCTGGAAAAGCAATGAGTGTATGGTGACTACAAAGCTACAAATATGGATGTGGCTGTAAAGAAGTAACAAACTCTGAAGCTTAAGTCTAAAACATTGATGCTTCACACACATTTTCAACCCAGCAACACAGATCTAAACAGCAGGCACAGTTTCAAGATGGATATGAAAGATGAGTGTCGTCCAATCAAATGTGACATAAGTCTCCTTCCCCTCTGCTGTTCATGAGTTATGCTGTTGAGTAATGGCCAGAAGGGTTGTTGCTCAAGATTATGTCACAGTGAAGCTGGCATTTGACCTTTTTCAAAATAAAATTTCATCATTTTATCTTTGTTTTCTGTTAGAGTTTGTGTGATATTTTGTCATAATTAGCATTTTAATTCTGGAGTTATAACCAAAAAGTTTTCAGACAAACCAAAACAAAAATACTGGCCACAGTTGTCGCAGGTATGGAGGCATGAAAACAGCATCTGTACGTCAGATGGGAAAAAAATAACAGTAAACAAGGAAAAAAAAGAGGACAATCTTTATTTCAATCTTTCAAACCTGCAATAATAATAAAGTGTGACAATCTCAATTCAAACCCAAAGTGAAACAGTTGGCAGAGAATGGTAGGCAACTACAAAGACCAGAAGGCAAGGCGAGGGCATGGTTTCCTTTAGTGCAGTTTCACAGTCAGCATACAGATTAACCTCTGTATGTTCAAAACAAATGGTGTGCTTAAGTCAAGGTGCCAAACTTACAAGATTTACTGAGCTACAAAAGCAAAATGTACTGAGCAACGACGAATCGCAAATCCTGTAGCCCGCTTGTTTCTCAGCTACGCTCTTTAAGGTTTACAGTAGGGGTCAGAAATGGGGGTGACCTTAACAGTTATAGCATTTACAGTTCAAAACATTCATTACCTTTTGAAAATATTATCTGAATTTAAAGCCTGCTTGAAAGTTTGTTCAGTCGCCACAACATTAGATTAAAAGTCAGAATATGGACCCAGAATTAAAGTTACTCTGTCATGCTACTGTTCCCGAGGTGGAGAATGAACTTAAACTCATTCATTCCTTTGTTGAAGTCCTCTTAAGGGAAAGTCTGGTGAGCATACAGCAGTTCTGCAGCTCCGTGTTAAATATAATGTCTGTATGTTGCATATGAATAATGGAAAATAAATGCAGAGCAAATAATGGTCCAGTGTACCAGTGTCAGCTGTAAACTGAGGAGATTATCTGCCAAATGTAGGTCTATCATGTTTATTTAATGCAATATTTTACAGTACTTAAGTTTTGTTTGTGCTCTTTTTATTGGTTTGAGGTGGGCGGGGCTGATTCGAGAGGATGTCATGCACCAATCAAGAGAGAGAATTTAACAAAAGTCGTTAGGAAATATGCTTTTGCTGCCGTTGAAACACACACTGTAAATCAAATCTTAAAATTACACCCTGAGTTGTTTTTTTTTTGAGTGTTAACCATGTATTTTTTAAATTACTTTACCTTTTATTTTTCTTCCTCTTTTGACAAATATTGAACTTGAAAGATACTAAAGATGATGAAACATGTTTTCAGGTGCTTTCACATGCCCACGCTGCCTGAGAGGCACCACTGGGCCCTAAATCCCACTAAGCACTGTGCATTTTTCATAAAAATGGTATTACACTGGGTGTAGCAGGTTTTAGGAACACTTGCTCTTTTTCTCTCATGAAACAGCGTAGCCACCTAAATCCAGGAGGAAGCCATTATATACACTTTAGTCACAAGGGTATGAAAATAGGATAGAGATGGATTTCTATGCTTTGAGAAAACTGACAATAGTGGGTTTTAAGAGAAAAAAAAAGGAGGGGGGGGTTGAAACTAAGCAGCAGGGAGACGATCCTAATGTTTTGAACGCTCCGTGTACTTCTCAGCGCACAGGGATGTAAACTTCAACCTGCCTGCTGAATTCAATACAGCGACCAGTGATGGAGGACAGATTGAAATATGGAAACAGACAGAGCTGGTCTATCTGAGGGATATGAGTTGTTAAAAGCCACAGGAGCTACTGATGCATGTTATGGCTGTCTGCTGCACAGGTATAAGCCATCTATACTAGGAATTTTCTCGCTGGTTGGCTGGTCATGTTGGGCTGAAATGAGTTTTCCTCCCCAAAAAAAAATAATATGCATTTTGCCGTATTCTAGGATCAGATCAACTGATACCCATTACCAGCCCAGCTTTTTTTTTTTTTTTAAATCCATAAACTCTCCACATAAATGGACACAAACAGATTGCTGGCATGAGAAAAAAAAAAAGTCATAATGCTCGGCACTTTTAATCACAAGAAATAGACGATAACATGTTTTTAGGCAATAACAGACACATTAGAAAAAAGCACACCTCAGTTATGGCAGATTTTCCTTCTTGGGCACTTCCTTTTCTCTCTCATTCATTAATCACAATACATGATAAGCCTACGCTTTGGGTTGGTGTAACAGGTGAACGAAAAGTCTGTGTATTTCTGTTGTATTCAGTTTAAAGGCAAGATTTATCTACGATCTAATTGGCTACTATTCTAGCATATCATAGTAAAACTGGAAAAAGAAAAATTAGAGGAGATTTGGGGTATGACCAAAAGAAAAAAAACATAATAAGGGCATTTAGGTACAAAACATAAACCTAACAACAGCAGAAAAATGGTCACACATCACATGGAAAAATTCAGTGGTTGGTCGAATCTTAATAAATAAACGTTGCGTTTGGTTCACAGCCATCCCTTCTTCTCTTAAACATTATGTTCTCACGCTCCATCATTTGAAAGGCTGTTAGTTTTAAACATGATTCATTGGCTCCGCCGAGCACTTGACCTTACAAGCTGACACACAGGACTCAAAGATGGCCGAACAGTCCGTGCTAGAGAGGCTTTGAGGGGGAGGGGAGTGATATGAAAGACAAAGAAGCGGAACAGTAATACGTTGATATGTCTTTGAGTTTCATGTCACTGCATTTGACTAGGCCTATCATCCTCTATCTGATGGGAGCCCCTGCGTTAATCAGTTTTCTTCTCTTCGGGATCTTTCTCTCCCGCGTCGTCTTCCTCGTTCTCGTCCTCTTCGGGGCCCTCGAGCTCAGCGGCGCGTTGCCTCTCCTCCTCCTCTTCCTCCTCTTCGTCAGTCAGGCCCTCCCTCTTGAGCGCGTCGATGTCATCCGAACCGTCATCCGACTCAGCTGTGCAGATGCCATAGCACATCAGGCTAATTACACCCAGCGGTAGGCCGAACAAGAAGCAGCCCAGCAGTGGAGAGCTGCGAAACACTGACTGATGGAGGAAAGGAGACGACAAAAGATGAAAGGAGACAAAACAGGGGAAGAGAGAGAGGAAGGAAGAGTGCGGAGACAAAAGTAAAGTTTGAAAGAGATGCAAATGGGTTGAGAGAAATTGAGAAAATGAGGACAGAGAGAAAGAAAGAACAGAGGAGAGAACAAAATATGAAAATTCTTTTGATTAACATTTTGCACAAAAAAATCTAAACTTGCTTATGCAACTAAAAGAACATGTTTTAAACTTTTCTGAAAGCCGCTTTGTTTTTATTTTAAGTATGCATGTACAAACAACACACTTTTCTTCTGCCTAGAAAAACCTTTTTGTTTCTTGTATAATTAAATTCTGGATTATTATCACAGAAAAGTGGGCTGCTGCCCAGCAGGCCTCAGACCTGCTGGTTGGATTCAGAAGGTGCTAATTTGTTTGTGATAATTTAACTACTTGCAAATTTGCTTGATAGTACAAACCATTTAACTGTATACACTGAAAATATATGGACACAAATACTAAAATAGTGACCTAAAATGGCTGACGTTGTTCATCGTTGCACCTGTAAAATCACTCAGCAGTGATGTTACAGTGCAGTGACACATCCAGAGGTCAGACTCTGCATCTTCCACCTGTGTTAAGTTGCTCTATTATGTTTAATCCCAGACTTAAAAGCCTCCCTATGTTAACAAATAGCTTTAGCACTTATAATATCTATAAAGAGTGTGCTGTGTGGCACAAGTGTGTTGCTAAGTGAGTTTGTGTTTATTTAATGCAGCCCTATTTGGTTAAAGACCTAAATAATCACCATGTATGGTTCAATGCTCATGGAGGGATATTTCACATGGATTGAGGCTTGATGAAATTAAAGAAAGTAGGAGTCATCCTCCTACATACATTAGCAGCGTCTTAGCTACATCCTTACAAAAACAGCATCATAAGAATGACCACAAACATTGTGACATGCGTGTGATGTGGACACTATCCAGGATGTTGTCAGGTAGTTTAGAGACGTAAAAGTAATTCATTCATCTGAATTTCTGTGTCCCTTACAATGATAAACTTTAAGTAAAATGCTTAAACCAACAGAAAATGACATGGGTAGTAAGAATACTTTAAAACAAAATAATCTCTAAACCTCTCAAGCAAGCAAAGAGTCACTTAACAAGGAAACAATGTCAGGATAAATAAATGAAGTGAAACAAGCTTGAACTTCAGTTCAGAGTAGCGGGCTGCTGTAAATCAGAGCAGGGGGGAGAATCTCAGACTGGTTAGGGTGCGGGGCTGTGCATTAAATATGAAAAAGCTGCCAGGCAAAAGGATGCGTCCACTGAGGGAGGAACTTGGCTTTAAAAGGGGTCAGAAGCCCATTTTTGACCCGAGACACCAAATGGGAAAATTTAACCCCGACCTTCTTAAAGTTCACACATAAAACAATGAACACAAGAACAGTTAATTGCTTTCTTTTATTTCTCTCAGCCTTTTATCAATACACTGAATGTGGACTGAGTATCTGGCTGTTTAATAGAAGTGTTACATCTCTCTCAGTAGCCAGTGTTTATAATAGTAAAGAGCCTCCCAGCTATTAGGTAGAGAGAATTCAAAACCTTATTTAGAGGGCACAGTGAAATATTCGTGGGAGAAATCGCAGACAGGCTTTTATGTTTTTAGCCACGTTGCTGCATATTTATTCATTCATTTATTCTTACATTTGCATGATGCCATTAAGCTCGGCGGGTGTGTTTAGAATGCAGGTCACAAATCATTTGCAGAAACTCTGGCAGGCTTTAATATTTTAGTATTAATTAAAGTTCTGTCATGTATTTTTAGGATGTCTGTATTATGTATCGTTTGTATTCCATCTCGTCTCGTCTTGTTTGTTTTTGTTTTGTTTTACACTCATGAGCAGATTGTGGAGTTGTACCCTTTTATCTGTAATCCTTTGGGTCTCTTGTACTTTTAACACTGCGCAGTTTGAACCAAAATAAAGAGGAGATTTCGACTTCAAACACAGGAAAAGGTCTACCATTGTACACTGGGCTGATTATATTTTCTGCACACACAGATCCACCCTTTTTCTGTCTTCCTCCCCTATAATAAGCTCACCTCCCATAACCATAAACTTAAACACACACTGTTACTACATTTGTGCAAAGGTTACATGCACACAGACTGTTTTAGAACGAGTAACGACTACATTTTTTAACAATGCTCAAAAAAATTAATAGAAATTTACATCCCTAAATTAGTTTTTTTGTTTTTTTTCTTCTGTAGATTGTAGATTTAACATTCATTGAGGCTCAGAAGCATTATCCTGTTTGCACCGCGCCCACAGTCACGTTGATCTGCTTCCTGGTGCTGACATCTCATTCACATCCTTTCCCTCAACTTGCATATTAAATTAAGCATGTATTACTCCACTACTTCGAAAACATGACCCCTCTCATCTCCTGCGGGAACAACAATACCCGAGTCACTGAAGGACAACTTTGCAAGTTCTTCTTTAAATGATCTCAGTGACAAATGAGCCATTTGGCCTTAATTTAGCAGGATACATCAGAGACAATGTACCTAGAAGGGAGTATTCGGTCACAACTTCTGTCAGCCACTGAGCTGAGGAGACGGGAAATTTCACATTACCTCCAGTCATTGCCACTACAAAGAGGGATGGTAATTGCTGGTGCTGTGCGATGCAAGATGAGGTAGAGATGGGGTATGCTATGCTAACACAGCTGGCTATGAGTCATTGAGCCTAATGTGGCTGCTTCCTCATGCTCCTGTCAGACGTGCGTTGAGATCCGTGGGGGAAACGTGATGGCTGCTTTGTTTCTTATCATGTCACTGTGAGCAAGACTAGCAACGGCCTTGTATGCCGCTCCCTTAATGTAGAGAAGCAAGAAGAGGGCAGCATTCCCCTTCTTTAAGGCTTCTTTCACACATGCACTGCTAACCTTAAGTTTTGCAGACATCTAGCCGCCGAGCTGTACGTGTGAACACAAATGGAACAGACTTTAACCTGCTAGCTTCTGTGTCCTAAGTGTGTTTAATGGGCAATTAGGGCTGTACAATTAAGTTGGCTGTCTCATCTTACAATGTCAATGAGCTGTAAACAAAACATAACATGCCTGCAGCACACTTTGCCACAGCACCTAAACCCAAAGAGGGCTTATTTCCAGAAACAGCATTACAGGTGTAAGATAAGCCGTCTTACTTCTGAGTTAAGTGCTGGTTGTTGCTAATGACAGACGGATAAAATCCAGCACTTATGCTCTTGCAACCCTCAGATATGTAATATTTTTTTTGCGTTACAAGCTTTACCATTTTCTGACAGGTCTTATTCATCCTTTGATTCATTTGAAAAAACTGTCTAAACTGGCCTGACAGATAATAAACTCAATAAAAACAACACTACAAGCTTTTCTGCTTATGTCAAGGGTAAATTCCAGAAAGTACTATAGTTCTAATTTATAACATTTCTGAAAAAATCTGTAACTTCCCTTCAGGATTTCTCTGCATTCCTTTAAGGACATTGTTAAGGCAGTGTGGAGCTTTATAGCGAGACTGTGCCAAAGGAGGAACATTACAGCACAGCTGTATTTACATTCCTATCACACCCTTGGTAAAATAAACAGCAGTTTCCCAAAAGAACCAACTACTTAGAGTAAAAGTGGGAGGAGAAACAAGTTCAGCCTCCTGACCTCCTCTCCTCCTTAATCACTCCACCTCCTCCTGCTCTGTTGCCTGTTTCTCTTCCCCCATGCTGTGTTTACAGCCTCCATTGCATATTCTCAGTTGTACTCAATTCTCCCCAAGGGAAGGAGCAGGGCACTCAGGCGTTTGTTTCTCAGTGCTACAGAACTTGGCACAGGTTGCATATTTACAGTATTTACCATAACTTGGCGAACACAGTCAAGGTGAAGCATGTTGTGAGGCATATCAACGAGCACATGGTGCTCAGCAGTATCATGATAATTAAGGGTTTAACTATAGAGGTGAAGAAAGAGCAAGGCGAAAATGGAGGTAAATCACCTGGGTAGCAGGTCACTATAGAATATTCAAATTAGGAAAGAATATTAGCCTGAAGCTAATATAGCTGGTGAACACAATGGAGCATTTAGTAGCTTAAAAGCTCAATATCCGCTTAGAGGCAAGTGGGAACCAAAAGGAGTGTAAATATGAGTAAAATTTGGTAGATATGGAAAATAATCTCCTTATACAACCAGGTTCTTTTCGATGGCATCTGTCGTGTTGCATCACCATGTTTCTATAGTAGTTCAGAATGGGCAAATCACATACTGACTCTAAAGTGGGCCTTTCTCGTTTTTTATGAGTTTTGAGTCCACCATACTTTCTCCTACATGCTTGAGAGGGAAGAGTGTGCAGACAGACTAGTGCAACCTAACCACTAGATGCCACTAAATCCTGAAAACTGGATCTTTAATGCAACCAAATGCTAACAAAAGATCTGTTAAATGTTTATGGCTTGTGTTGCTTCTTCCAAGTAGCCCAAAAATATCTATTAATGCAATTTGACTCAAAATAGAGTCCTATGTCAGTTTGTAATAGCTTAATATTATTAAAACTGTATAAAAAGAGCTTTATTTTGGGGGAACAGTGCGTATAAAAGACACAACTAAATTTGGCTCACATTCTTCTCTGTTGCTTTAGTAAAATGATGCACATATGCTGTAATCTGGCTTGTTTTTAACTAACTGAACTTAAAGAAAAACATCTCTGTGATCATACTTTGTGAGCATTTCCATATAAATGCTCTCTGTCTGCATGTAGCAGTCTAGGAAAAAAACTCTCACCAACTTACCATAATAGTAGATCTGGCATCAAAGGCCACACGTTTGATCCTCTGAATGATGCCATCACCTCCATACGCCTGCAGGGAGACAGATCATGTAATGGAGACAGTGGAGCCTCTGAGTCTAGACCATCCAAATTTATATTCAGCACTTGTGTAGCATATGTAGAAGCTGTAATACATTCTTCTGATTGGCATGTACAATCTGATGCAATTAACAGAAGAACCATCCAAAAAAAAACAAAGACAAATATATAAAAATAAAAACTTTTAAGCTATGGATGCAGTGTGCAGGGGGATGTGAGTCTCAGGTATCCAGTCATATGATCCCTTCATCCCAGACATTAAAAATATCGCTCAATTAACTGCTTCTCTGCACAAAATTATCTGATGTGGCCCTTTCCCGTTTGTTCACTGTCCAGGGGTTCTACTTTGCCTGAGCTCATTTATCTGCAACAGCACCTGGGCAGCCAATGAGGGATCTGCCCTGAAGCTAATTCATCTAGATGGCCAATTAGCGAGCTATGACTAAGCAGGACTTCTGTGAGCGAGCTGACGGTGGGCATGAGATGATTTTGGTGGAAGCAGCTGTTGCACAGACTAACGCTTATGCTGTGTGAGGACTGCATGATTAGTTTGAGAAGTTTTTGTGTTTTTATATCAACTTTTCAGGGTTTATCTTTCTTAATTGCAGAGAAGTACCAAAACTGAAGCCATCCTGTGTATTACAAGAGCATAAAGTGAAGATAAACTTAACTAAATGTATTTATTCCCGCAAAAACCTGCTATGGAAATGCCACATCCTGCCATCCTTGGCTGATTCACGTTTCATGCACGGCAAAACACCCTGTCTGTGTACCTCAATGTTTATGTTTTTCATGCCTCTTATGTAAAACACTGAAAAACATCAACACATTTTGCTTTGCAGGGGAAAAAATTCAGCTTAACATTTACAAAAAAGAAGACAAGAAAAACACCTTTGGAATTTAAGAGTAACTATTATTTTTTTGCCTCTTGTACATTATTTGAAATTGAATTGGATGCATTTAAGTCACATTGTTCTGTGTATGTCTACATGAAGCACAAAGCAGCCTTGGCCGACCCACGAGGCACCTCCTAGCAGACATAACCAGCATGACGTGAAGAGGTCGAAGCTGTCCGAGCTTTGGCAGGGACCGGACTGCAGAAACATGGAGGTTTCTGTTGCTGTTTATTTGGTGGAAGGTGGTTTGTTATGCCAAGCAAAAAATAGCCTGGACCTTTCTTGGAAAAAAGGAAAAGAACCTCTGGCTGTTTGGCTTTTGGTTTCATACATCTGGTGACTCTGGTGTAATACCGGGAAAGCGATGACATGTTTTTTTTTTTCCAGATTAGTGTACACACTACAATACAGAGGCATGTAGTAATTTCAGTGTTTGACTTAGGAGACAGAATTATTGAAGTTAATCTATTCAGGAAAGACAGCAATATGAAATCTAAACATGCGAAGGGAGATTGCAAAAATACCTCATCTGCTGAAATTATTGTTGCAGCGGAGGACTTAAAATGCAAGGCAACATGCTTGATTAATGAAGACCACTGGTGTGATTACAATGGTACAACACAAGGGGAAGGGGGGGGGAAGGGCTATACTGAGCTGAATGCGTAAACAGAAAGCAGGAGAGGGAGAGGGAGAGGAAGAGGAGGGGAGGAGGAAAAGATTTGGACCTGTGCAGAACCGTTCAAAACGCTGCTGATGAATTGGACCAGCTGCTCCATGGTCTCGATCGGCTCGCTGGGCAGGAAGTACTGCTCGTTGGATGTGTTGAGGATAATAACGGAGGGCACCGTCACCTCGCTGAGAGAAAAACAAGAAAACACAGCTTTTAGTCGTCTTAACCCCTGCACCTCACACTGCCATTATCAAAGTGCATCATTAGACGGGGACAAATTGAGGTTTGATAAAGAACAAACTGTAACACAGAGGACACAATAGTGAGACAAACAAACCCTTTGTACTCAGAGAGACCGAACTTTTCTCATGGGCATTCTTTTAAAGAGTGGGTTTTTTTTTTTTTTTTTTGTCTGAAATAGGCCAGGCTGTATCGCCTTTTTCCTCAGAGTGGCATTTCTTCTATCTTTTATGCAAACAGTGTGCAACTCTGGGGCTTTATGGGTCTGTGGCGGTCACAGTTAAAGAGACCTTTACAAATTACAACTGACAAGTGAATCGGAGGGAGTTCAGAAGAAAGCTACTCTGCGTACATGCTGAGACAAAGCATATATACAAGGAAGCCCAGAAGTCCAGGGATTTCTGCAGAAGACACAGAAGCAAAGACAAAGCGTGCACTCTGCAGAGCCCACCAATCAGCAGAGGAATTACAATGTCCAGTGAGACAACGAACAAGGTCGTACAAACAAGCGATGCTTCTTTCACTCGTCTGGCACAACACCAGAACCTGCCTTAGATAAGGTATCCTAGCACTTATATGCACACACACAAACACACACACAGGCACACGAACAGTCCATCACAGCGATGCGACCTCACATCCCCGCGGTGTTTCTCAACCCGGCAACAAATTTCACACACACGCACACGTATCCATCACTGTCCCGATCCACCACCCAGCTGAGATCAGGAGAGCAAACACACCGCCGTGCGGTAGAGTCATCAACGCCTCCCTACTCTGTCCAGCTGAGATCTGCAATCACATGTATGCACACACACACACACACACACACACACACACAGACGTGCACATACACACATTATGAATGACTGTTCCATCTGACATCCAGCCTACTCCAACAGATGGCATCCATTTAAAATAAATATGGATTAGCCTATTCACCTCCGCGAGTGGGGACTGCTGGGGGTTTGCCGCCCATAATGAAGGGTCATATACTGTACTCCACAGAATTAGAGCTGGCTCAGAGCGCAAATTTAAGTCATTCTGCTAGCAAAACCAGCTGCCACATAATTGAAGCTAATCTTTATTTTATTATAAAAAACACATGACTTTTGTCCGTGTTTATGTTGATTATTAAATGGACAGTTTGACAGTTTAGTAGAAAGGATTAATTGCTTAAATGTCTAGTGACAGATGACGAAATAAACACGACTTTTATATCTTAGAAACCAGATGGTTGTTAGCTTAGTTAGCGTTAGCATGGATTGCACAGATTTTCTTTGAAGGTACAGTTTATCACTTTTGCAAAATGCACTTATTTCTAATGGGAGAGGTGAGAAGATTGATCTTCGTGCCTTAAAACTTTAATTACAAAACTTTCGTATCACCTTAATTTTAACAATAATTTCCACACAGTTTGGCTTTAGTGTCTGTAATTCTAATCAACAGCGTTTCCCAACACATGAAAAAACAGATGAATAGAAACTGAGGAGGTTAACCTGCCAGCTTTTTAGTTAGTTTAAAAAAAAAAAGGTTGGTACAAGACATTTAAACTGCTATGCATGCACTCAATATGTTACACAGTTAAACTGCAACCAATTTTAGCTGCCAATTCAGTGGATTAATGCCTTTTATGCAAAATTTTTGCTGCCCTCTCATAGAAATGAATGGACTTCTGGTTGACTCAGCATGTAGTTTGTAAAAACGAGGCCTAACTCTCAGCAAGAAAAGAAACGTTAAAAATATCCCTCAAGAAAATAATGAATAAGGTCCAGAAATTGCTTAGAAACTAGAATCCAAACATCCAGGTGAAAAATGGATTTTAAAATAACGTACTTTGCAAACAACATGTAGTTTTGTTCTGTTGTTGTTGTTCCTGTTTTACTTGTTTAATGAGACTCTGGCTCATTATCAGCAGTTCATTAGTTTCTTTTCCCCAAGTTTTCTTTTCTCTTCCTGTAACCGGGAAGCTTTAATTATTGCAACAGGGCTTAATTAAAAACTGTAAACTGTCATAAAGATTATCACAGTGTGCTATACATTTTAAATGCAACGGAAACACAAAAGCTAAAAGTTTCAACCAATAAGCTCCTGTGAGAAAAAAAAAAAACCCTTGTAATTTTTGATTAAAACATAAAAACAACAGAATCACAAAGTTAATATTAATCAACTTTATTTGCGAGTTTCAGTAAAAAGCAATCTTGAGTCTACAAATAAAATGACCGATGATAATCTCTCCAGTCATTTATCTTTTATGGAGTCGACCCTGCAGGAACAGACTCTTAAGTCACCTCACATCCCGTTAAGTTTTCTCACAGCCAACAGTGCATCCCATATAAGGGGTTAGCGATAATCCTGCGTTTAAACAGAGGCAGAGACAGCCTCGAGCTCAGAGTAGTGCCCGTGCTCTGTGTGTGTGTCAGTGTGTTTGTGCGTCTTCGTGTGTGTGTGTCTATGTGCCTCTGGTGAAAGCAGGGGCAGCCATACGCCAGATAGACCGCTGCCAGAACACACTAATCGCTGTGATGACAGAAAGAGGGATAAAAAGCCATCAGATTTATTTCCATGGCTTTCCTAAGGGAGAGAATTAGTGGACATTGACAGGCCAGGATTTCATTCCTCAAAGGAGGGCAATTAATCCTGTGCTCCACCAGCCAAACTCAGTCCTGTTAAAACCGGCAAAATACATATTGTATGTACTCGTACAACATTAGGAAGGCTAATCACCTCTTTCATCCTTAAATATAAACACCGACTGTCTAATTTCAGCTGTGCACCGGGAGCCTGTTGGTTGAACATGGTCATATTTCCAAAACGGCGTCTACTGTAGTCACTGACACACTTTTAATTACACAGGACTTAGGAGACCATGTCTGCTATAATCTCCTTTGTACAAACAGTGACATGCTCAAATTAAAATAACATCCTGTGGCTATCTATTACGCTTGCAGATTCTCACACGGACACACAGAAAACATTACACAAAGACACTTAATTAGATACTGTATGTTAGCAGACACAACAGACACACCAACCGCTAGACACCAACGCTGGTCTGTAACACTAGCAAGGGTTTGTCTAATTAAAAGTGCAGGATGTCAGTTGCAGGGCCTCTCCGAGCAAGACCCACGAACAATCTGCCTCAGCCCAGGAGCGAAAAATACTGCAGTAGGGCTCCTCGCCTCATTAGCGCTGCTCTTTGACAAGCTATTAAAACACATGACTGCAACAGACATAATCCATGCATAGCCTTATCCTTAAATTCCTCATATATTCCTTTTACTATCCTGCCCTCGCGGAAGCAGATTTGCAGGATCTGGTGTGCTTTTTTTCCCCCACATGCCTGATGGTAGGGGGTTAAAATTGTCAAGAGCACTGGAAAAATGAAAAAAAAAAAAAAAGAAAGCAATGACAGTCCGTCTGTGTAATTGACTCCTCCACAAGAGAGCATCTTTAATGGCAGAGGCTGGCATTACAAGTCAGCTCAAACCTGGTTAAGTAGCTGACAGCAGGTAATATACAGTAGAGGAAGAGGAGGATGACATTAGAAGAGAGAGAGAGAGAGAGAGAAAGCTGGATCAGAGACACTCACCCCATAATGAGGCTGTTAATGTAGTCATTCCCATCCATGTGGCCAAACTGGAAGTCCCTAAAGAGGCGAAACAAATCAGTGGCATGAGAAAGTGAAACAGTGCATCAAAAAACAACATGCAACAGAGTAAAACCAGCCCCTTTCTCTTTGTCTCAGCGGATGAGAACAAACTGGGAAGCCAACTTTCCTGCAAATATGAAACCACTTTAACTGGAATCTTCATGTTCCCCGCAAATGGAAAAAACTGGCATCATTTTTCGTTTTGTTTTTTTTTTCCTCTGCAGAAAAATAAAATCTCCCCAAAGCCTCATCCTATGCCGTCTCATGTTTCCCCCTCATCTTTCCCACCACAGAAAGGACTCAGGTGATTCATCTAAATGATAAGGCAGGAGGAGGAATTCAATTTGTTTCTCATTGTGCCGCACTATGTCTGAGCAGAGTGTATTGTGGGTAGACAAGGGGGAGGGGGGAAGTCCAGGGAGGCCAGTGACTTCTGCTGAATGACTGATTATGGGGGCTCCTACATATATATTATATTCATATTGAATCATAGCTACATCTGGCGTGTTTGTCCCCTGGGTGCTGCACAACACTGCCTGTGCTTACATCGATGACATGATTATGAAGAGGCTGAACTGTATAATAAATTCCAGTGGATGCAATATAACATCAGTGTGTGTTAGTGATAATCTTGCTGACAATAGTAGGCCAGACTGGGAATAAGCTCATCAAAAAGTCATTTTGAAACTTTTGCTCTAAAAAGCTGCAGCGCTGTTAGTTATGGATGAGACTCGGTGTCTGAACATGTCCGACACTGTTGTGGACACAATATGTGATGTGGAGATTAAATTCACTTTGTTACTCAGACTTTGTCCTACTCGCTAACTTAAATATTTACAAGTCTGTTTCCTGTGTAAGTCCATCTTCCCACTCTTACTGGCACTTCTTGGCCAGACTGCTGAACTGACCGGCCAAGAGGGGTGACTGACTAACTGAGAAAGTTGCATGTGTTAGAGGAGGAGGCAAGACGATGCAACACATTTTCAGAGACACAGATTTTGGCTGTTACTTAAATGTTCCCTCTGGAAATGTGTCTTGGTAACTTGTGTAAGAAAACTGAACCTAGACATTTCATGATGCTATGGGTAATGTCAGATGGTTCTCAGAATTTGCAGTTTTTAAACTTTTAGTAGTTTGAGGATATTCTTATTGGTATTCATTTGTTTTTTCCACTTAGTGCAGCAAAACAAGCTGTAAGTGCAAAGTAACCCTTTTAGAGCCGATAAGGCTTACCTGCTAGCAAACAGTTTTAAAACATTAGCATGAATGTCTCTGTTTAATATCTGGCTCTTTAGCTGTTAAATGCTCCATTGTGTTCACCAGCTAGTCACCAACAGCCTGCTCTTTGGTGCTGCATCAGCAGCATACAGCGGTTTATGAGACGTGCTTGCTGGAAACAGCTTCCAGAGGGACTGAAGCAAAAAAAAAAAAAGAAAGGTTGCAGATCACAAAACCAAAACTACAAGCTTAAAGACACATGAAAGCACAGTGAAGCTGAGGGGAACTTCAGAGTGATAATTCTGTGTTGGTTCTCATTTACCGATAGAAAATTATTCATCAGTGCGACTTCACCATGTTCTAAAATGTTAAAAAACCTTAACTACCATCTGAAACCAACGAGACCAAGTGGTATTTATGGACAGAGAGTTAAGAGTCAAAGGTTTCGGTTTGTACCGCTTTGTGACATGGCTGCTTGTCTCGTCTTGCTGCACAAACCCTCTGTGTTGCAGCTGGCACATAAAAGAAAACACAATAATGACTAGTGCAGAATTTCAGTCCAAAACACACCCACCAGCTGACGAAATCAGACTTTCCCACAAGTGCAATTTGCCACATGTAGGTACATTACCCCCCCCCCCAGCAAAGACTCAGACTTCCTCCCTCTCAGCTTCAGCTCACTCTCACACTCATTCATTGTTCTAAGCTACAAACGGTGGGCGAGCTCAACGCCACGGCATTTATCACTGCATCAAACGTTGTCGGCTTATTTCGAACTTCAGACGACACCTATGATCTGTTGACTCCGTGCGCTGCCTCCGCCCACCACCGGGGGAGACACTCAAGTCCGCGACTTGTAATTACAAGTACTATTTAGGTGTGTCAGAACACTGCAGGCAGCTCTGATCTCAGTGGGGATCTGAGACTGAAAAAGTCTTGACAAAAAAAGCAGCTCGGAGTGGAGTGTCGGTGAGCAGTCTCACTGATGATAGGGATCTGTGTAATTCAATCAGTCCTAATGGGAACGCATGGGGAGAGGGAAACACTTTGATCACCATGGTTTGAGATACACCTCCTCATTCAAAAGCAGACATCTATGTGATAAAGCAACATGGTCAATAATGGGGCACAGTGAGGAAAACTAAGCGCAGCATAATGATGAAATGTGATTTCTCTCTCTCTCACTCTCTCTCTCTTTATTAATCCTTTTGAGGAAATCCTTTTGTCGCCTGTTCTCCACTGGGAGTGATCAGAGGTAAGGGTCAGCTACAGAACAGCCACCTCTGAGCTGAGCTGAGGTAAAGCCACTGCAGCAGAGCTCATGTTTGCCCTAAGCTGAAAACACACAACCGTGGCACACATGTACGATGCACCAAGTGCTGCCGAGCACCAACAGAGGACCATAAACAGCACAAAACACCCATTAAACATGAATTATAGGTAGAGTAGTTGTCTATTTTTGATTAATACTTAAAAAATTAACAATCTAGCAGTGAGATCTTGTTTTTAAAGCAGCAGATGAACCAACATAGCTGTTAGGCTGCTATATACCACCTTAAAAAAAGCTGCTAGACTTATTTTCTTGCAATAAACTGTTTATTATTGTCGTTTAGATGAAGTGTTTTTTGTGTAACATGTGTGATTAGGCATACAGTATGTGACTAATGAGAAATTATGCCATGTTTATTTTCTTTTTCCTGTCATTAAGTGGATTTAATATGAACCTTTTCAACTTTGTCACACATATTTAGTTTTATTTATATTTAAACTTAACATAGTATATAAATAACATGTCTTATGTAAAAGATTTCAATAAAATGCGCTTAGTGTGAACACCCTCTTTTGAACTTTATTTCCACCTGAGGAGCCTGTTCCCAGAGCTGTGCTTCCACATTGTTTATGCTTTGTTTTGGTACTGCTGGGATCGAGGCTCAGCGTATATCTCAACCTCAACAACTCTATTGTTTTACACACACACACACACACAAGAGACAGCTATAGCAGAAGGTGAGAAGGGGGGAGCTGCCACGGGAGCAGAGAAAAAGAGCTGATACAAGAGCCGGGATGAACACACAAGAAGCGGATGGGGAATAAAAGAAACTTTTTCAAACGCGGTGAGGCTGGAAACAGGCCAGCAGCGTGAAGTGTCGCAGGGCAGCGTGTCACCCGAGTGCATCCACACGCCTAACCACCACTGGTGTTTGGGATGGTAAATACAAAAAAATAAGGCTGGTTGTTTGGACTGAAAGATGACCTTTCTACTGTACTCTCTTAATTGGTAGTTTTCAAACTGAAGCAACAGGTGTCCTTGAATGGGTTGAAGGAGGCCAAGAGGAGGAATGGATTTTTTAACTTTTCTAGCAATTTTTGGAGGTTGGAACAACAAGAAAAGAATTTATTAACTGTATCTTAGATGTCATAACCTACTTTTTAATCCCGAAAGTTTAAAAAGTAAATTCTGAGCTCTCCTCCCACCAGCAAACAGCTCCAGATAAGATCAGAATCAGGTGTAACTCCAGATGTTTCCTCCTCCTGCGGCTTCCATCAGCCTGTAACTCTTTCATAAAGTCACTCAATCAGCCCAACCCGTACAGTACTTACAGCTCTGCCTTACCTTGGACAATCTATGCATTTGAATTTTGATTTAAAATTCTGATGTGAAGATTATAATGAAGTTTTAAACTATTTGATTCAGCCCTGAAACCCCTGAATTAAATCATCCCACGCACACGCACAAGTGTGCTTCACATTTAAGTGTGTTTTTGCATTGTCTCCGTTTTCCACCATCGACTTTTTCTGTCCACTTAGAGCAAAATAAACAATAATACAGTTAAAAAAAAAAAAAAAACTTTGAATGCATTTGCTCTTGTACTCGGTTTCTTGTTTAATTGGTTCCTCACCAGTAACAGAGCAGCTTGAACAAGGCAGCACCTAACATAAACATCCCATCTCCAGTTGTTATTGCACAACAGGAGCCGGAGAAAACAGAACATTACGCATTAATACAAACCGAGCTGAGATTTTGACTGACAGCTGAGAAGAATGCCTATATTTGGAAGCTGACATTTCGCATAATTACCTTTCTACTGAACCTCAGCGAAAAAACCA
The DNA here is from genome assembly GCA_029814665.1 of Acanthurus lineatus. Taxonomy (NCBI): domain Eukaryota; kingdom Metazoa; phylum Chordata; class Actinopteri; order Acanthuriformes; family Acanthuridae; genus Acanthurus; species Acanthurus lineatus. The sequence continues at coordinate 5,543,721 of JAPZDV010000013.1, forward strand.
ACGTTCCCCGACAAAGGCATAAACTTGCTCACGTATAGACAGGCGGCGCTCCCCAGTGAGAGCACCATCCTAGAATAAATGTATAAATTGGATGTTCATCTTTCACCTCATTGCACAGCCGTGCCTTACCTGTTAAAAAGTTCTCGGTATTCCTTCGCCACCCTCTGAATCAAGGTCTTTAATCTAAAAGCAAATGAGAAGAGAGTGATATACCACATGAGTCCAAGTCCGACCTTTTTTTAGCTGCTGACTGCAATTTGTGGGAAGATCCAAACAATGACAGTGAGTCTTATCTTTATTTGAAAGCTGTGCACTTAACTTTTGTGGTAACCGTGGGAGTAATTTATATAGACTCGAGCTTTTTAATTTCAGCGTTCTTTGTACCTGCCACTCTCCTCTTTGGTGTCCTTCTCGTCGATGACTGCGATCGCCACCAATTTGCCTGAGGTGGCAGACAAGGATTACAAATCACAATCACACACACACACAAAAAGGGACCGAGAAGACAATGGCGAAGGCAGATAAGAGGCTCTGGAGGAGACGAATCACCTCTCAACAGAGGAAAAGAAAGAAAGAAGCACTGAGAGCGCTTTATTCATTCATCACTCAGACACTGAGCTAGCTTAGGCTTTCTACTTGGTTTAACAGGAAACAAGTGGTCACTTTCTGGTAGAGAAGTTATTTTGGTGCCATTTAAAACCCAAACTCACTACATGACATATAGGTCTACTTAAAAAAAAAACAACTGTTGCACAACTTAAAAGGTCTGTATTTCAGACTTGGTTTGGTCTGAGGCTAGAAACCTCTTGTTGCTCAGATGAGAGTACCAGGCTGCCCCCTGGTGGTCACTACCAGTTGCAATAAGGCATGGAGGAGGTTATATAAAGATTGGACAGTCTGAATTAGTCTGTATAAATTTAATTTTTTATAAGTTGTTGATGTGATGGTGGAGTCCTTTTGTTGAAGTAATGTCGCTTTAAGTGCATTAAAACATCAGTCCAACCCTGATAACGAGTCCCTGGGCATGAAATCTGATACTTGAATGAAAAGCCTTCAGAGACGAGGCTGTTTGCACGGTTTTCCACAAATTCTCTTCGATCTGAACTCTTATGTTATTGTAACAGACTGAAGCCACAGACATTTATCAACACACAGGGTTTAAACAATTAAAAAGCAATACAGATGCTTTTATGTTCGAAAATACTTAAACTCAGCAGCCAGCGTGGTTTAAATATAAAAAAACTGACTGATAGGAGCAACAAATGAAATGAAATGAATCACTGATTTTAAGTAAACTGCACATAAAGAGGCAAAAATGCTGTATCTAATATTAGAAAGCACAGCTTTCTCTGCACAGAGCATCAATTTACTGCCTTTACACTTTGTCTCACTCCCTCACTTCCCTGTGGGAGACGAGTGTGTGTACATTGGAGCGAGTGGAGCAAAATGGTCTAAATCTTGAGGGAACCTTTTCTATTATGGTCTGAATACACAATTAACACCGATATTTTTACAAGGACGTTTTGACAAGCTGCAAAATGTTTGATTTTTAATTAGAAAGCCATCATATGGTTGATTGGATATTCAGAGGTGTGAGGCTAAATATTTTAGTGGATTTTGGTGTGAAAATGGAATTAAGGGGGCAGACTGAGTAGAGCTGAGTGCATGACATAAATCGCACCAAAGAGTGAACGCTGGCACTTTATACTGTAATTTCACTATTGAGTTTGGTTTCATTATCATCATTATTATTATGAGTAAAAAGGATAAAAAATAAAACAAATTACAGATCATGGTGATAATTAATTAAGCACAGTTAGAAGAATTGAAAAAAATACCTATGTAATGTGACTCTACAGATTAATCATATTTATTTCTAAGAACAAATAATGCACAGTGATAAATTTACAAATGCAGGGTGGGGGAAAAAAACTAACTGGAAATGATTAAATTGCAATTTAGGAGTCAAGAACATACTATGAACGACAGATTTTATGTATACGCCACCTGTTTCTCCAAGTTCATACAGCGTAAAGCCATCAATCTGCAGGTATCCTTGGAAGCGCTCCTTCTTCACCCATGATGACAAACTAGCATCTTCGTACTCTGTAACACAGAGGAGGCAGAATCCTTCAGAGGCAGAGGATAACACACACACACACACAAAAAAAAAGCCCATTGACATTCAGAACACAGCCTGTCTTTTATTAAGAGAACACATATTGATGCGTGGATGTAAGAAGATCACAGTGTTTACCACCTGTACGCTCTCCGGGGAGCACAGATCGTGATACGAGCTGAGCCTTCATAGACAGAGGTCAGTTAACAATGATCAGAAATTGTCTTGACAGAGCGCTGCCTCTGTGTTAAGCAGGCTATTTTAGGTCTGAAAGGCACAATGGATTGTGACTCAGTAAGCAGATTGGGAATCAATCCAGAGGTAAACAATCAAAAGGTATCATTTCGGTGGTCATGACACAAATAAGAGAACATTTTGTTCGGTCTTTGTGTCCAAAATAAGCATGTTGTTAAAGAATTATTCATTATTTATAAAGTAACCGGTTAAAGCCTGCGATTTTTATTCACAACGGAAGCTGTTTTTTCTGGTATGCTGGATCAGCTGACCTAATTTTTACAACTATCATGCCTTTTTATTTCCCAAAAAAAAAAAAAAAACAGAAAAAAGGCACATTTGCCTGGTAAATTATTCTCCACACATACGTACATTCATTTTCAGGACACATATTTGGCAGATTTTTACACATTTGGAGCGAATGCATTATTCATAAGAAGCATTAAGCAAAAGAAAACAAAAACCAAAAAAAAAAGCAAGATGAACAACTGAAGTAAAACAAAGGACTGCCTCCTGAATGTGAACCACATGTTGTTGCCTGCCTAACATCTGGAGGCAACATGCAAACGAGACCCAGAGTCTGTCCCTACAAGGTACAAACAGGGCGAAGCGAAGCTGCTTAAACAGCGCTGTTTTCTGCAGCCGACAGAGGCTACAGGATGCACGTAATTGATGTCAAACGTAGCTGGGACCTCATTATGACATGTTAATAAGTTATCATGACCTTTCGGCTACTATTACAATAATTACAAGAACTGATGACTTTTACATGGTTCTTAAGCTGTCGAGCCCCCAAAGGAGCTGGGCGCTGAATACCGAACATGACAACCTAAAACCTGAACATGCATTTAAGACTCCAAGGTCGTAGCTTATGTAGCTTTTAGAATCAAAATGACCTCGATGCGCCGAACTTCATTTGTCAATGCTGCCGCTGTTCTAAGAAAAAGCAGCATTGTTGTTACGGCTGCTGAGTCAGTCAATCTGGTAGACATTTCAGAGAGTTCTTTCCACAGATGTTTTGGCTTTATAGACAGCGTGCAGCTGCCCGACTCTCTCCTCCCAGAAGCCAGAGAAAGAGAGAGAGAGAGAGAGAGAGCTGGAGGCCTCATACTGCGATCGCGCAGCCTCATGAACCTCTACACCGACTGAACTCGCTTCACCTTGAAACAAATTAGAGCTGCTCTCTTCCTGGGCGCCAGCCTCGCAATCTCCATACTGCCCTACAGGAGCCTGTCAGCCCAGAGTTCACACAGCGGGAGACGCGAGAGAAAGATGAGGGGCAGGATGGGGAAGAGAAGCAGACAGTGGGTGGAGTGAGGACGATCCAGCGTCAGAGTTTTGGGCAAAGGGAGGAGGAGGCGGCGGCTCTGACACATCTCACGGATGAAGGTTAATGGCACAGAAGACCTCCAAGATGATGCATATGGCGGAAAAACGAAAGCAGAGTGGGGGGGACGTAAAAGAGAAGGCGAGAAGCGTCCGAAACATCATTAAAGGGAACTCAAAGAGGGTTAGACACAGAAGGTGGCGGAGGATGAAAAAGATCGATGTATTCAACAAAAAAGAAAGCTCAGAGAGATAACAGCACAACATGTGTCACTTTTTCACTTTGTATAAAAATAAAAGCTTTAAAATGAGCAATGAGATATTCGGTTATTTGCCAAAAATGCAAAACCGCACAAGAAAAAGCCATAATGAGTGAAGGGAACGATGTAATATGTAGACATTAGCAGCTCAGTTACAGCATCAGCTACCTGATATGAAAGAAAGCAGACTGACAAGAATAATATTCATTTTGAATGAACAAATGATTTGATCTTAGTGAGGAGAGACTCCCTCTGACAGGTGATCCCCTGACTTTCACTTTAGTGTCTCCATGAGGCTCCATTTGCTGTTTTAAAGGGAAATATTTCAACCCAAGCCCAAGTTTTATCATCTATCCGATTGCTATGAAATTTGTTAAACACATTCTTGCTCCTTCTCAAGATGAACTCTGATAGAACTGATGTTTTGACTTTTTTGTCTGGTACAAATATATAATTCATATGGTTTATGACAGTTAGCAGCTCTACGCTCAGTGCTTACAGTAGCTTGTTAACATGCTCACTGTAATGTGTTAACAGGCTCAAGAAGGTTAGGAAGGTTGATATGTATTAAGTTTGCCACCTTAGCTTAGCATGCTAGCATGTTAATTTACTAAACACAATGTAAAGCTAATTTCACTATCAGTTCCCATTAGCTAAAGGCTAATGGGAACTGATAGTTTTTTGTCAAGTATTGACCTGATGGTTGCGCAATATGAGAAGCTAGGATATCACCAAGTTACAATCCATCTTGTGCTATTTCATTCAAAACCAAAAAAATTAACCTCTTCACGTCACTTTTGGAAAAGTCAGTGTATAATTAAAGTAAACCAAACTCATCCTCTGTGGATCATAAAAGTCCGTACAACATTTCATGGCAGTCTATCCACTAACTGCTGAGATATTTCAGGACCAAAGTGGCACACACTGCTTAAGTGATGCAATTTCAACTGTTTGGCATGACTCGGAAATCCCAAACAAAAACATAACTGGATAATGACACAGTGGGGATATTATATGTGTGGGAAACACTTCTGACCAGTTACTGCACTTTTCCTCAGCATGTAATCCACATCGACCTCATTGTCTTTGCCAGTTTAACTAACCGTTGGGGTGAATACTGTTCATGTGTGCCCCTGCAAAGTGTCATCAGTGTGTTATCACCTTTTTTTCAAGTGCGATCTCATCTTGTCATCACATTCATGGACTGTTAATCAGCCTGTCATTCAAGCGCTGCCGATAAACATGGGAATAATGGTGCTGCCTTGCGGCTGGCAGTGTTATGCACCTTACCAAAAGAGGAGTGGCAGGGCGAAAAACAATAAACCGCTGACTGACCACTAACTAATGTGTATCAACACTCCAAACGGGTTTGAAAGCACATTCCTGGCAAGTGAAGCGTTTGCAGCAGAATACAGTGCAGACCAACATGCTAATTACATTTTTTCTGTCCACTTACAGCACTAAAACGCAGCCAAGTACATTTCAATGCACATGCACAATAATCTAAACCATTTAGCTCTTAAAGCACAACAACAGCTCAGACCTGTATAGCTCTATGAAACTGAGGATTTCAGTTATTAAATATGTATGAGCCTCTGTGCTGTATTATATTTTAACAGCACTCTTCAAAGAGGATGCCTCTGTTTGTTCTGTGCACTAAACCATTCAAAGATTAACAACAATACATCAAATATCATCTTACACAAAGCGAGATGCCAACTTGAGACAATGTGGCTTTGCTCGATGGCATCTGTTCTTTAGAGACAAAACATGTCAGACGTACGAGTGTGTGCGCTGAATTTCTAAGCAAGTTTTTTTATAATATGCACCTTCACAAAAACATTAAAAAAAACCAAAAGAAAGCAGAGGGTTGTGACAAAGGTTGTTTGTATATTCTAAGGAAGTGCGAGCCTCCAAAGCTGGTAGATAAAATAATGCAGCTGATAAGAAATATAATATGTGCATTATACATGCAAACGCTAATGTAAACTTTACAGTCTGTCATTAAACAGTGTCACCGGGAGCTGATGCAAATGCGGTTCAGAAGTTTATCCAAATAGCATCTGATAAAAAAAAAGTTTCTGACGGAACGACATGCAAAGTGAGTGTCACAGAAACGCCACATAAGGTACTTCAGCCTTATTCATCCAACATCCATTAATTCACCTTCCAGTCAGAGGGTTTTCAGTGAGATCAGTCCGCTGAGAGACACCACAAAACATGGCTGGAGGCAAACCAGATGCTGAGAGCCACAGATGGTAAAAAAAAAAAAGGGAGAAGAAGTGGAGTGGAGTAATGTACCTTTTGGTGCCATTTTTCAGTAAGTAACTAACGAGCAACGCTGTGACTATTTTTCATCCATTTTTACCTCCAATAATTGACATAAGACATTTTTTCCTCTATGGTTTTCTAAAGGCTAAAAGAGGGGAAGCAGATTTCCGCCTTGTGAGGAAGGACACCACCGTGTCATTTTGCCATGCTGCTCACCTTCTCAGCCCTTGACAAGCTTAATACGCCGTCACCATGGCAATGCTAGACATTCACCACATCCTCCGTATCAAGGTCCTGAAGGACTCTGCAGAGTGTGGAGTATTTGTCGTCAGCGTTTGCTGTGGCGAGCCTCTGCTGCTGCGATTCTGGTGCAGCAAGCCCCCTTTCCGTAATGGTCAGGTGGAGCAGACGGAGGTGAACCTGCAGGATGCGGCCGAGATGAATTTTGTAGTGCGGGCGCTGCACCGTGCACCAAACCTGCCAAACAGCCACTACTGGGGCCCGTTTGTGCTGGAGTTGTGCCTTGATGCTCTTTCCTTCCGCTTTCGTCTCCCGGCTGAAGCCCACAGCAGCAGCAAAATACAAGACATCATGGAGGAATGTGGGGAACTTACACTGTTGCGTTGAGAAGCAACAAGGGAAAAAAAACAACTCCACTGAAACCTCCTCTGTCAAATTTGACTGGAGACTTGACGTCTGCTTCAGAGATACAGTTCTTGGCTTTAAAATCTCTGTATGTACGCTACCAGTTCTGCACTGGTTTCTCTGGCTTTAACTGTGGTCTCTCACACCCATCCACCCTGGCCTGCTATGCATGTCCGCCCAAAGACAAACAACCACAACATCACTGGCTTCACCGCACACACAATAGTAGGCAGAGCCCTGTGTGCTTTATGATGGGCCAAGCACACCATAACTCAGTGTGGTGAGGAAGATGAAAGGACGGCAGAAGAAATGGGAAAAGCTCGAGAAAACAAGGACTACAGCGAATGTGGAGAGGAAACAGAGGGAAAAGACGAGCAGCAGTGCACAGAAGGCACCCCACTGGCCTCTCAATTAATTTCTTATGCCTTTTACATGATTCACTCAACGAAATAGCCTCAAACAAAAAGCGAATGAAGTCGAGCTTACACAACACTCACCATCATAGGTAAAGTAGCCCCCATCCTTAAAGACAACAACTGCAGGGAGCTCAGGCAAATTGATTGACTGTTGAAAACACAAAAGATAAAAAAATTATTCATGTAACTTGATTTCAAATTTATGTACATGCGCTTGTAAAATGTGAGATGAGGCTACTGACAGAGGGCTTTGCAGCAAACTTCTGCCTTTTTGCATACATACTGCATAGATAGCACGGTATCAGTATGTAATGTAATTATTTACTTCAAGCAATAAAGTTTGCAATCATTAAAAACATTAACTAGTTGCATAGTTTTTTTCCTGAGCATAACTGTGCAATTTATGAGGAATATTCCAACACATTTTGTAAAACTATTGTGAACAGATTGCAATTGATTGTATTCTTTATTTTTTACATTTTACACAACATCCTGACTAATTTAGAATCATGGCTGTATTATTTATTCATCCATTCATATTATTTTGTTTGTTAGTAGCACAAAGGGACTGCAACTACAATTTCATACACAATACTGCCGTAGAATGAAATATGAATGAACCTCGTGCCTTGTAATTGAAGGGGGATGTACGTTAAGAGAGTTACCTCTGGAAAGACTTCCTCTGACGCAGAGAAGAAATAAGTGTAGACAATAAGCTCCGAGGCCACTTCGTTGTACTTCTCCTGCAACAGCAAATAAACGGGCCTTTCAGCATTTACACAACAGCCATCAATAAACCAGCGTTTAACAGCTGTTAAGGCTGATTCAAGAGGCTGTAGCATGCACAACCTAATCTTTGTGAAAGCGTATTATGACATCAGAAGATCACCGCTTCCATCATTCAATCAACACTAAGTTTTAGCATCGTGGTAGCTCTGGAGAGTCTGGGGGGGAAGAAAAAAAACAAACTGCTATCTTGATTCATGTGTGAGTGACAGAAATGGTGCTTACTTTGAGGGGAGACTCCCCGCCGACGTACACAAAAAGCACGTCATGTCGTTTCAGCATGTGCTCAAACATCTGCCTGCTGGGAAGAGCTCGGACAGCCGGTCTGAGGAGGAATAAAAGCCACAGAGATTTGTTTATTTTAATGAGCCACAAACCCATTCGGCATACAAATGGGACACTGATGTAAGAACTGATGTAAGAACTCCAACAATTAAGATTTTTTTTTTCTTTTTTAATTTCTGCACGAGTGGCACCACCTAGTGGAGTTTGGACAAACTGCAGCCATGCATTCAAGTCGGAGCCAAGCTTTTGATCAACCCCTCTGTCACGGATCTAGCTTGATTTCCCTCAAGGAGGAGAAATCTGTCAGGCTCGGTTGATACACTGGATTAAACTGAAGCGTCAGAGGAGGAAGCCATTGAGTTATGAAACAAATATGGCCTGCATTGATAAGCCTGCTTGGATCATTCTTATTAGCACAGCATGTGTTCCCTTTAAAATAGTGAAACTTCTTTTTATTATTCAGTTTTCATGTTATTTCTTTTTAAAGTACTTGAAGACTGTAACTTACCCTGCAACCCGGTTGGCAAACTCCACGATATCATCTTTTGTCCTTGGTCCCTTGTAGTTATAGGCAAGATCCCCCTTTAACCTGAGAGGGAGATAACAAACAGAGCAAGAGTGAAAGGTGGATATCTTAGTTCTGAAATTATCCACAACCATTTATTGAACATGCGTGTGAAAAGAAAATCAGATGGAAATCAACTCCATTACATTGAACTTTGCATTCAGGATGTTTGGTTCCAGTTTTTCTGATAAACAACATTTGGTGAATGACAGGTAAAGAAGATTACAGCGGAGGCAGAGCTCAGCATGAATTGTGTGATTAGTCAATCAACAGAGAATTTATCAGCAACTATTCTGACAGTGGATTTATTGCTTTTTGCTTTTTAATCAAGAAAAAAATGGCAGATGTTATCCAGTTCCTGCTTCTCAAATGTCAATATCTGCAGATTTTCTCTGTTAAACTCACTGGTCACTTTCTTAAATACATCTTTCTAATAATGGGTTAGTATCAGACTTTTCCCCCATTGACAGTCTGGCTAAAGCAGTCACTGCACAGATGATGCTCTATTAGACTGAGATCTGATGACAGTGGAGGTGACGGTCATTTTGGTGGAAGATGCTTGAGATGCTGCTTTATGACATGATGTGTTGTCCTGTTGAAAGCATCTATACCAAGGGGCTTAATTTATGCCAAGAAAGTTTTCCCCACACCAGCACAGCACCACCACTGGTGAAACTGTTGACACACTGATTAAAAGCGAAATACTTACAATTTGCAGCCGTACTCTAATTGTGCTACAATCTGACACCTTTTTCTTACAAGATATTCACTACAAAGGCTAAAATTTGATCCAAATCATTGCGGCTCTGATGCAAAAACAAAACAAATGACTACCCATAACTGAGTCCCAGACAGCGAAACTGCTGGAGTGGAGCTCCTCCAACAAGCAGAATGCATTAAGGATTACGAAGGTTGCATCAGCCCACGGAGCTTAATGAACTCAGGGGGAAAACAGAACTCTAAATCAAGGCTCCTTCTGTCTCTGAGGGAGGTATCTCATGTTCCTCAATGGATGTTTCATCACTTTCTTGGTTTAATGTTATGAACCCTGCCGCGATCCTGTGGCAGTTTCCCAAATGAGCTTGATGAAACTAAATGGGGAGCCCATTATGGCAGCATGCATGTAAATGATTCTGGTTCAAATATACGACGGGAACTCTGCAAAGTAAGATGATGGTTTCTCTCAAGTCAACATGAGCTCCGCTGTTAAGCAGCTGGCGTCTACCTAAAGTTCATTAATCCTATGTTTAAAAAAATGTAATTTGTGCTTCAAGAAAAAAAAATGTAATCAGATAAATGAGTGCCATCTGTTCAAGTAGTTCATAAGTGAAAATAGTACCAAACTAATTGTTGGTTAATCAAAAGAGAACAAAATAGATGTGAGTGATTTGGGACATACCTGACAAAAAGGAAAATAAGAAAGAGGTAAATGCCGATTTTAATTGTTAAAGCTGATTTTAAACACAGTTTATAGCCCAAGAAAAGTATAATTAACAGCCTCCGGGAGTGCCAAATGTAATGTAATATGAGCTTTAAAGAGGTGTGAACCCTTTGATACTTTGTTATGCCTCAAGGAAGCAGCAACAACACCTTGTTCCCTCCTGAATAAGTCATCTAAGGGCATCTCAACAGGACAAACCTCGAGGGAAAAAAAGGCAACAGGGGGGTAAAAAGGATCCTGATAATGAAACGATACAAACAAACAGAAAAAGTTAAGGAACTTTAGAGAGAAGAAGAAAAGGGAGCAGGACGCAAACATTATAATAAAACACTGTAATCAAAAACTACAGCAATTACAATTTAATCGAATGCCATTTTGCTTGCCATACTGAACATTAGAAGGTTCACATAAATAGCGGATTTTCCAGACATATCGCGTTTAACAAATTATCAAACTGTGTCCAGACCCTGCAGGTCTGTAAAAAATTCAATAAACCTTTTAATCTCGTATGGATTTGTCTGGGCCCGTTCAAAGCTGCACTGAGTGGTTCAGAAAATTACAGCAATTTGCAAAAAAAAAAAGAAAAAAAAAGAAAAAAGCATGTCTAGATGTTATTTCAATTATAACCACACAAAATACAAGTTTTAAATCAAAGGAACAATCATCGGTGGCCTCTGAGCTCCAGATGATGTTTACTAAATTTTAATTCAAATTACAGACAGAGGAGATTGAGAGAAACTTGCTTTTTAAAGCAGAATAAAGCAGAAAGCAGGGACACTTACAGTTTTATTGTGGGGTAACCACGAACACCAAACTCTGATGCCATTCCTGCAAGATAGAGAACAAACACAGCGTCTTAACCAAGGTTTAAAACCCCAGAACAATCCTTCTCTTTGCAGGTTTAAAGTCCTGCTGCTGTTTTCTTAAATGATTCAAATACCTTCTTAATTTCAGACAAAGTTCATTTAACACAGTTTATGCCTTTAAATGCAGGTCACTATCATGTTGAACAACAGTCAGCCAGTGAAGCTTCGTCTCCAGCACATGAAACAATCACCAGGGGACAAACAGGCTCAGGGGGGGAGACATTAAAGAGCTTCATCATCTACTCACCAGAGTAAGCAGTGGCATCCATCTTTCCCACCCGCACAGGCGACCCGGAGCTCTTCAGCTCAGCCCCCACATCATGCCAGATTGGCTCGAGTTTTTTACAGTAGCCGCACCACGGTGCATAGAACTGCAAAAAACAGGAAATAACAGGAGGAAAAGGCAACAATTAGTTCATGTGTTAAACATTGTCTATATTTTAATGTAATGTACAATGAACCTTTGACATTTCCTATAAAATAAATGAACAAATCCTAAACTCTACAGGCTTTTATCACATAATATATTTGTAGATGACTGCATGTACTTTGTTATGAGTGTTAGCCAGGTTTTATTTTTTAAGCCTCATGAAACATTTGAGATTCTTTATTTTCACTAATAATTCCACTTCCAGGAAAAATACTTGACTGACTAAACTTAAGTTCAACTTATTTAACAGTGTGACTTCTTTTAGCACACCAACCACATTAAATGCTAAGTAGTATTATCAAACGCTGTCTGCCTCCGCTAAAATGCATCTATATTAATGACTTGCCTTTTTCAAACAACCAACTTTTATCAGCTTTTGTTTTGTTTTTTTCCACTATTGTTCTTTGAAATACTTCTGCTTATTGTGTTGAACTTCAAGAGGATTTTCTAAGTAAAAGATGACAATACTGAAACATTTTTAGACAACAAATGCTGATAACGGTCCCTGCCGCGGCTCGGTTGATTTGATTACACAGCTGCTAATTAGGACCAGATGAAGGACTAATTAAGACATTCAAAACTGCAACAACAGAGTCTTTTTGCCACGTGGGAACCGTGGAAACATGTTGTGACCACGTCATTGAGACATCTTAACATGTTCATTTGATGTGGTGTAATTTTTAGCAAACATCTGCTTATCCTCACATCCAGCAGTAATGGGGGGATATTAGCATTCATTTGGAGCAGCTTTTTTAGACACCTGGCAAATGCAAAGCTAATGTTCTGCCACTTTTTGCTTTGTTTTTGGTCTCTACTGACTCCTGGAGGGAATATCTGGCTCTTTAGTTACTAAATGTTTCACTGTGTTCACCAGCTAGTTGCTGATTGTGTCTGTCTGCTGTTTTGTGCTGAGAAATTATGGTATGGTGGGTATAATTATGGTGGGTTTTATGAGCTGAAACTCACTGTGAAGCTACATTAAGTCAAGAGCAGCAGCAGATTTGGGCGGCAAGTTTCAGTTTTGATAATCTCTGCGGGCGACGCCTCTCACATTGTGGTACTGTTTCCATGTTGTCATAAAAACATACATTTATATACTGTGAATCCAAAAATATCAATAATAACCATGTTAAATACATGCCTCCATTGTCAGAGATTCAAAAGTAACTGGACAAACCCACATAATTGTAAATATAGGGATTATTTTTCATAGTTGAGGGGAAAATCCTTCACAGTGACTGACTGCCTGAAGTCTGGCCCCCATCATCATCACAAAACTCTGAGCTTCCTCCCTTAAGATGCTTTGTCTGGCCTTTTTCTACAGTTTCCCTCAGTTTCTTCTTGATTATGGGCCTTTCAGTTTTGTCTTAAATAAGCGAAAAAGATGCTCGGTTGAGTTGAGATTGGGTGGCTGACTTAACAGGTGCTTTTGCAGAATGTTTTGGGTCATTACATGTTTGCACTGTGAAGCAATATCCTGTCATATTTTCAACAAATGACTTAACCTGAACGGGTGGTGTAGCCCTACACAGGGCAAATTTATTCTGCGACAGTCACATCATCAATAAAAACCAGTGACCCAGTTGTACTGGCAGCCACACGTGTCCATGCCATAACACTGCCTCCACCATGTCTGACAGATGATGTTGTAAGCTTTGGATCATGAGACGTTCCTCCTCTTCTCCACACAGAATCTCGTTCTAAAACTGGGCTTATTTTTTTTTCCAAGTTGTTTTCCAGCAAAGTCTAATCTGGTCTTCCTGTTCTTCAGAGTCACCGGCGGTTTGCACCTTGTTGTTAACTCCCTGTATTTGGATTGATGAAGTCATCTCTTGATGGTAGACTCTGAAAAATTCGAAGCCTGACCTCGACTTGAGAGGATGTTATGAAGTGGTTTTTCTTTACCGAGGACAGAATTCTGCAATCATCCACTTCAGATGCCTTCTGTGGTCTTTCAGGCATTTCGGTGTCGGTGAGCTCACAAGTGCAATCCTTCTTTGTTATGAATGCACTAAATTATTGATTTGGCTTGCTCCTAAAGTTTCTGCTATCTGCTGCTTTGATTTTTCAGCTGGTTGATGGCCTCCTTCACTTCAGACTGCATGCTGAGAGTTCAGAGGACCAGCTACCAAATGTAGTTTTAATGTTTATTATCAACTCCAGACCTTTTATCTGTTCAATCTGTCATGGAAAAACAAGTGAATGAGCCACATCTGGCAACAAATCTGTTTGTCAGTCAATCGTCTCATTGCTTTGAGCATCTCAAAAGGAAAGACTATGTATAATATAGCTGTTTTTCCTTAGACCCTTGGACTTAAAGCTAAAAGTCTGCACTTCAACCACAACTATAATGCTTGATTTGAAATCAATTGTGGTTGTGTAAAGAGGCAAATTCCAAAAATTGTATCACTGTCCAAATAATTATGGATCTGACTGCAGTTATCGTGCAGTAAACCAAAAAAAATAGCTAAATCAGGCTACTAAGCATTTTCTTAAAGTGCTGCAGAGTTGGCTGATAATTTACTCACTGAAAATGACACTTTATAGCAAATATATCATTTATGTTTCATTTATAGTTGATATAAAAATAGAAATACTTCTGTTCCAATTCCAACTTTATGACCTGAAATGTAAAAAATTCCACTATAACTTAGTTGTGCTCAGCTTTAACAACAACAACCATCTTAGTATTAGAATAACTGTATAACCAGCTGACGATCCATTAAACCTATCCGGCACAAGGACTCAGTCGTGCAACAGAGCTGTGGGGGCTCGAGGCTGCATTTGCTTATATGTACCCAGATATAAACCCCTTCGAGCCCCCTGGCTTTGCCCGACATGCATGACTTCTCATTCACTAATCACAGACACAGAAAATAGTCTGAACACCCCCTCCGGTCCCCGCCCTCCCACATCCCACCCTGACTGCAGCCACTTCCGTAAGGGATGATCCAGACAGTGGCGTGCTGGATATAAAGTAAAGCATAGCTGAATGAACCCAGACTGATTAGTGTGTGTGTGTGTGTTTGAGTGTGTGAGTGTGTGTGTGTGTAAAGTCAGACTCACATCGACCAGCCAGATATCGTTCACTCTGGTGTCTTTAAATCTGTCAAAGAGAAAAATGAATGAATGAATAAATGAAAGTTTATATATTGTTGCCAATATTAGACAAGTTTAATCACATCTTATACATCTTGTACAATTACTATTGCAAGATATTTGAATACAAGTAAAGTCTTTATTTGAGAGAAGGTGCAGAAAGACCCCTAATTACCCAACAAACACAGATACACAAGAGACAAAATCTCCACAGACCTCCCACCATCCAGATACAAAGCTCTGTGCAATTAGAAACCTGAGAATAAATCAGAACTACCCCTTTCCTTTCTGCTTTAAATAACCCTGCTGTTTATTGTAAACATGTAGCTCTTTGTAAATATAATGTACCAATTAAATTTAACACAATTGCATCGCATAAAGACATGCACATGTTACAAAATGTGCAAAAATGAAATGTTTTTCCTCTAACAGAGAACAGGAAAGAATGAAACACTGAATAGCACTTTGAATTGCGTCCACAACAAAGCCTGTTGGCAAACTCGCTGCATTGCATGAACATGTCAAACACCGCAGGGACAGGAAGGTGAAACACTGAGGGGGAGCATGCAGGAGTGCATCACTTACGTGTCATCTAGATCTTCAACAAATGCAAGCACCGCTGAACTTAGGAAAGCCGCTACAACTGCGATGTTAAAAAAAAGAAAAAAAACAGAGGTAAAGTACATGTTATCTTGATGTAAACAGGAGCTTTTAGCTTGTCTGTTCTCCAGCCCCTCCAGCCCACAGCTCCTGCCTGAAAACCTCATGACTGAAGCATCACCAGCTAACGTTAAAGCTGTCGTCCCAGCTAACTCTGCATCCATTTGCTTCACAGTTTCAAAAAACAGGAGCTTTACGGGGCCGTTTTAACAGATGCTGGGATAACACGTATGGTCTGCTGTTAAGTGTATGTGAAATAAAAAGTAAACGTACCTCCACAAAACAGGGAAGCCTTCACTTCTGCCATCGCTTCGAGTGGAAACAGCAAGCAGGAAATACAGCTGCTAAATGCGGACCGTGTGCGCATGCGCGGGGTCACGCAGGCTCCTGAATGCGCCTGGAACCAACAGCTGTATTAATTTCTTATTAAACATTTAAGTAAACAAATAAAACCTACAACTGGTATGAAAACGTCTCTGTAATATATTACAAGATATTTTTCGAAATTTAAAAATTTCCAATATCATCAGTGCGTTTCATTTGAACATTATTCCGTCGCTATATGGGTAAAAAATAATGTGACGAACAAAGTAGGACACCTAAATGTGTATCGGAATTTTTTTTATTCTATAAACGTGTGCATTTATCGAACAATAAGCTGTATTTAACTTTACTAAATGAAGTTTAAGTAATACTGATTTTAACTGCTGACTCCCACCACAAGGTGTCGCAATAACACAATAAAAACAGGCAACAAACCAAATTCGCTGCCCTTTACCCTTATAACAACTGTAGGTAAATGCAGTTATATTCAAATCTAAAAAAAAAGAAAAAAAAACTACAAATAATTGATATTATTTTATTTAATAATAATATTAGTGGAGCAATAATGTGTATATTGCAATTTATTTTTGTACAATTTTAAGGTTGTGATATTTACTATTTTACATAAAACATTTTACTGTTTCACTGCTTTATAATTTAATCTTCAGCAATGCAATATATTTTAGAGATCATCATGTGTTTGTGGTGTCTCGTGAGAATCTTTGGTCTCTAAAATGTTTACTTTCCATGAGCTCAGTAAAACAGCCCTTTTTCCAGCTGTAAGACAAAATTAAATTTTTTTTATCTCAAGAAGGCGGAAAAAGCAAACCTACCTTAAGTCTTAAGTCCCGTAAAGCTGAACTGAAATGTGCACTATTACTAAATGCACTTAGTTATAATCTGTCATTTCTGTCTTTTAACCTGTTGACCTGTTATTCGACCACTTAATATATTTTGTTATAACTGACACACGAAGAATCACATGAAAGTTTCTTTTATTGAAAACAGATTTTTTTTTAGAAGCTTTAGAATAATAACTTGTATCTAATACTGTCTGAATAGCTTTTAAATTTCATATTCAAATGTTATATTTCATCTTCATTCAATCTTCACATCTCACATTACGTCTCAAATCACACACAGGTACATTAAAAAAAAGTCACAAAAGGTACGAGGCATAGAAAGGTTAGAGTCACAGAGTGTGGATGAAGTTTACAGAATAAATAAAAGCTTTTGTGTCATATTATTTTTCAAATTACCTGGCACACTTGTCACACCTCTGGCTGAGATACCGACACGTTTCAAACCTTCACTGAATCATTTTACTCCTGTTACTGCACTAAATCAGCTGAGTACCATTTTGTTCTGTTTAAAATGCAAAAGCTCAGCCTACAAGGGGTCTTAAAGCAGACAGACATCTTTAAAGATAATTAATCTTTACATATGAACTCATACAGGATTGGATGACATGAAACGGTCCATTGAATGAGAGGAAATCTAACCTTGGTATGAAAATTTAAATCAGAGTTTTCACTTCCTTTTTTATTAATCACATAAATCTTTACCATTATCTGTGCTGCTTAACTTTTATGTCCAAAGAATATCCATCAATGCAGGGCATTATTCTTGAGAGAGAAGATAAAAGGAAATAGTTTCGCTCCCTGAGAAAGAGCTGCACTTTCTCTTGGGATGAATGGTGATCATGACTGTGTTACTAAATAGATTCATGCGGAGGACCGTCCCGTCGAAGCCTTGTGTGCCAAGTTTGTGAGGGTTGAATGCCTTTGTACTTGGAGGGGCAGAAAACTGGACCCAAGCTGCTGGCACACACTGAGAGGCAACAATGACTTCTGCAATTAAGAAAACTGTCAAAAGATGTTGCACGGATCGACTTCCTTACAGTTAACGCTACAAAAATATACCTTTTTATTCTTTCTCTTGTATTCAAAACATATGAGATGCTTCAAATACTTCTACACTTTAATAAAAGGTGCCATAAGAAGTGAAAGCAACCTCCTCACAGCGGGAAGACCCATAAAACATACAAAAGGCATGAATATTAATCAAGTGTTTGCTTATTTCACACAACTTTTATAGTAAGTTTTACTACAGCGAGGTTGTTTGTCTTCTTTAGATAAAGAGAGGATTTGTTCTCCCATTGCAGGCCGAGCTGCAGACTCCCACATTCAGTAAGACTGCAGTCAGCTGTCTGACTGAACCCACGCACGTCATCTTACAGAACGGGTCAGAAATGACCTCAATTGACCCATAAAACAAAGCTTTCTTTGCCCCATTTTATCACTAATCACATGGCAACAAGAGCAGTGAGATGATTCAGTGATCCACATGCTGGCAACGCTCAATGTTCTGCTCGAATAGACAAAATATTTTCTTTATAAGCATAAAATAAGCAACAATTCATGCTACATTACAACTCATATTAGACTATTATTTGTACAAAAAAGTCTCAGCAACATCCAAAAAGGCAACATTAAGTTCTCACTTTGGAAAAGACACATTTTCTTTTATATTCTTTGGGTTGACAGCAGTCCAAGAACCAAGTAAAACAGGAAAAAAGCAGAAAATACTCTTAACTATTCTTGTTTTTTGTTTAATGCTAACTCTGGAAGACTTTGGAGAAAATCAGCACCTATGAATCCTATTATTTTATAATTAGTTGTGGCTAAATTTCACATTTATTCACCTCTTACCAAAGTCATGCAGTCTGGTTTTACTTGGATCTTAGAGTACTTTCATGCCAAAGAAACAACTGCATTTTTCAGCAAACAAAACAGTAAAACTCAATGAGTTTCGAGCTGGTACTTCACAAACAAAAAAATTCCTCAATGCTGGTGGAAACTGAACCATAAACAAATGTCATAAACAGAGCTTCATGACAGCTTCCTGTATTCCCACAGGAATAAAACACAGCAGTGGCAACACTGTGGATAAGACACTGAAAAACAACAGGCTGTGCAGATGCATCACATGTCTCCTAGCAAACCAGGCCGATGCCATCATGAAGATCCACTGGAGTTTAACTTCAAAAGTTCAAAACAGCTGATTAAGAAGTTTTGAAGTAACGGTGAAAGGTCCAATACTGTACATTTGTCTCCAATTTACTGTCGACGTGCAGATCTCCCCCCTTTGGTTACAGTCAGGCTTCAAACCACAGTCATTGATGGGTTCGATGCTATTCAGCTCTTTTTGAGGTGGTCAAGCTGCATGTTTTGAAACCTCTCCAGCTGTTTGCATCTGCATGACGAACTGACAGACCTCCACTGTTGCTGCCACAGGTTGTGAAGGCCAGTCACATTGAGGGTGGTCGTGTCATGTTTGTTTGACACACTTGAGTAAGGCTCTGAAAGAGGCACACCGGTGACTCAAAGAGGCAAAAACAACGCAGATGTTTCCAGAATATGCTGCAACATTTCCTCTAAACAAATATGTGCAGCCTTGCATAGCTAGGTTCCTTTTAAGAGTACGTATTCCCCGATGATAGCATAATATATTGATCAGTGGGTATCAGTTCCTCATTCCAGGATGTCAGTCTCAAATGGGACCAGATGGTAGTAGGAAAGGTTGGTAACATACGCCTCTGTGTCCTCGTCACACACGTCTGCTTCCATTGGCAAAAACTCTGTTCCATCCTCGTATCTGGCAGTAAAAATGAAAGACAAATTACTCCAGGAACACAGGGAAGCTCAGTCTAATTAAGGGATGAAAAATGTGGGGAATTTCATTTAAGAGCTTATGTTAACGGTCTACATGAACTCATAGAAACTTTATTTGATGGTACGATGTCAGAGTCCTGCTGTGGTCAGAAATTTCAGCTGTTTAAAAGTGATGTAACGTCTTTTGTGTGAAGCACCAAGAGGAATGTGTTCCTCTTTTGCTTCCTACACACACCCAGGGAAGGAAGAGGTGCACAGACACACTTCCTGCGGGGGTGGAGGGTTCTGGGGTTGGTCCACATTAAAGGCCTTCAAGGGCTAAAGTTTGAAATGTTTGCGGAAAACAAGGCGGTAATTTGTGTCACACCACATCCAACTTGCTGACCTGAATCTTTCTTAATTGGAACCAATCTTACGGAATAAATGTATGAATGAGCTCATGTGACAAAGACTGACAGGAATGTTGAAGAGACGCCTTAATACTTACGTGTGTTCGACAGAGTCGGTGGACGAGGGTCTTTCTTTCTCCTCAGGTGGACTGTGATCAAACACAATGGTCTCCGTGTTGGCCAGACAGAACCCATTGGACCGCATGATCTCTAAAAAGGTACAGAGTTCAGTATTGGATCAGCTGTTAGATCATCACAGCATCAGCAGAGATGCCATTTACGTGTTTCAAAAGAGTGCTGGTTACATGTACCTGATATCTTGATTGGACTCTGAAAGCACGGCTGGATCCTGTGGACTTTGTCGTTCCTCAGCACCTGATCGAGCGGTGATCGCTCGAAGAAAGTCAACATCACCTCTGACCTGGAATACTGCGGAGTCAGAGGTTTTAGTCATTTAGTCTACATCGTTGTATGTTTCCCAACATCAACCCCCAAGCAAGAGGAATGATAAAAAAACTTTAAAATGTGCAGTGAATATGTGTGTTAATATGCTGATAAAGTATTGATAAGATATGATTAAACAGGAGTTGGAAAAAAGACGGACCTTGCATGGCATGTTGATCGCGTTCTTCAGTAGTCTTTCCACCTCGTTCAGTTTCTCCTCGATGTCGTTTGCCTCTTTGATTTTAACAAGCCCTGAAACAAACAAATATGTAAGAATTTTAATTTACCAGCTCCAATGTGAGGATTTAAAAAAAACAGTTTATTGGATACACCTGTGCAATCTAATGTTATTCAATGAAAAAGCAGTCATGAATACCACTATTATTAAAGATAAAACTTGTTTATTAAACCCAGAGGATGAGGGGCTGCACATTGTTCCAATGCTCAATATTCCAAAACCACAATAGTCCAAAAATGTCCCATTGAACTAAAATCCCATCATCTGTCCCGTTGTTCTGAAAATACAGACTCTCCCTGGTGTAAAGGCCATTAATATCTTCATGGTTTTGGCTTTGGGTTCGGGTATGTCTTTTGTTGCAGGGTCAGAGAGATGGATGATTAAGGGCAGCACCTTGCCGGTTCAGCACCATGGACAGGTCTGAAAAACCTTTAACTATTGACTTCAGGGAGAGGAAGTATCTCCGAAACAACGGGCATTAGGTAACCCAATAACCAGCTGTCTGTCCAGAGGTCTTGTTTTTCAGATTATTGGTGTTTTAGAATTATAAAACGATGAAATAATGTATGACCCCAGAGGTTGCACTTCCAGCAGAAAAAATAAGTTGCCCTACATCACAGAAATAAATTTGAAACTGTTTCACCTTAAATGCATCACCATTTTAAACATGTCAGTGCCCAACAGTATGCAGTGACTTCCCTTTTATTTTTTTAACCCCTGGCCTTTAGACAGCCTGAGTCTGTCTTTGTAACACAACAGTATTATTAACTACTGCCTAGAGAATAATATAGAAAAAGTTCTAAAATATTTAAGCAATCAGCACAAAACTTAAGAGGTCAGTTCACACACAAAGAAGCTGGACGTTCTCAGACTGAGTGGTGAAACTCTTTCTGCACTGGTGCGATAATAAAGGGCAGCTGCTATGACCTTTACTGTAATCTGTCCAGAGGGTCAGGATATAAAAAGCCGGGTTATTTTACCCCTTCTCTTCAAAAAAGGTTGCCTTATATTCAAGTATACAATATACATAGAGTAACCTTTTTGTAAACAATGTCCCCTGGTATTTACACCCAGTGGGAGACTCAAAAAAAAATCATTGTGTTCAGAACGAGATCATGGGGCAGAGTAAGAAATGAGGCTGTAAAACTGCCAGTGTGAATGCCAAAATTAGTACAAGAGCAGCAACAGCAGAGGAAGGTAATAACAGTGGTACAATGTCTGTGATAACACGTTAATCCTGCATAAAAGTAGGAATGCAATTTAGGAAGAAGTGGGAGTGTAAAATCAGCAGTTCGAGGAACAGGAGATTGCCGCCCATGTGAGCGAGCAGTCAGCAAACATCATTTACCGCCCTGCTGACGAAGGGTATGTGGTGAGGGGGAATAATGATGAAGGCTGCAGCCAAGCCTGCCAGCCTCCGTCTGATGTGAGCGGTGCAGACAAAACCTGGTCACACAGCGGTTACTGTTACATGGAAGCAGTGAGTGCGATACCCTGCAGCAACACCGCGCACAGTCACTGCCTCAGTCATTTGTGTTGGCCGGCGGTGATGACATCACACCCACGGGTATGTGAGGAGTGTTTGGGCTGTTAAATCATCACTAAGACCTGAGTGAGACTTCCACCCAGTTTGATTCTTATACTGCCTCGGGATCACACGCTTTTGTTTGCCTTACAAAGTCCAGTTAAGACCTGTTGACAAATCACATGTTTGAGGCTTTTTACCGACATATTGTGTTGTTTAGTCACAACTGAGCAGCTCTAAGTCAAGATCTTAGGGGGTTTATCCTGTTTTAAGGTGAATAACAATGAAGATATTTTTGGACTGATGATTTCCAATGTTTACGATGATTAAAGAAGACCAAATGAGCGCTGAGTGTGTCATGTGTGGTCCATGATTATTCAAAGGTGGCAGGATTTTTAGGATGATTCAGGGTTATTTAATAAAGGTAACTGTATGGACTGTCAGTTGAAGGTTGTTCAGATCTTTTTCGTGCAGTGTAATCTGGTACAGCACCTCTAGGATGTTTATCAATGTGGGTCCCAGGGACTCCCGAGGGTCCTTAAGTGGTCACAGAAGGTTCCGAGAGAAAAGGTGAAAATGTATTTTCTCTGTAATCCCATCTAAGTTTAATATTTTAGTATTTTGATCAGGAGTTTAGAAAACGTTTTGTAATAAAACATCAAAAAGCAAAAATCCCATCGGATGGGACTGAGTAAGGATGATGATGATGATGGAATGATTTGCAAAAACTGCACTGACAGGTTGTGTAGAATAAACAGATATCACAGGTCGGTTTGGTGTGAAAGAGAAGTATGTGTGGTTATTTTTGCAACAGCATTGGTGCTGGTTTTGCAAGATCTAACCATGTTAAAAACAATGACTCAGTCTCTCCGATTAGAGACAGCAAATTCCACACTTAGTGCCATCAGACGGATGTAAAAGGATGTTATTCAGCTAAAAGACTCTGACATAAACGAGCTGTTTTAGATCACAGATACTGGTTAGAACCAGATATTAATCTCTGTCTCCCTGACATTACCAACATTTTATCTTATTCTGTGAAATCAGACAAGCCTACAGGTCCGAAAAATGCAAAGTTGTAACACTCAATAGGAGGCATTTGGGTGACTTTGAAAAGTCAAGCACCTTCATCAGTTAAAGTTTTAAAAAAAGATACAAAACAAAGTTGTGCCCTGCTGATTTTGTTCTTGCAGGTGGGCGGGGCTAAATGCAACTAATCCTGATAACAAAAATCGCCACTGACACCCCTAAAAGTCTTACCTCACCTTTTAAAGGACCAGCTTTATCTCAAAACCTATGATATATATTCGTCCGTGTGTATTTAATCTCAGATTTGCAATTTTTATCACAATTACAAAGAATGTTTTTTTTTCCAACATGGAATGTCTTTTTCTGAGATTATTCTGTAAGCCTTTTGTGAGTCAAATCATCTTTAAAAACAATTTGTCCTTTGATTTTCCTGCTGCAAAACCATTTTTGCTGAAAGTTATTTTTGGTTGTTTCATTACAGCTTTCACTCTTAAAAATCTATTTAGAAGATCAGCTTAACTGAATATTTAACGGCTTAGTGCAACAAGCTAGTTAAAAAGTAACAACAGCAGTAATGACCACTTAGATATTGAATTTTAGTGCACATGCCCGCCTCTTAAGTTCTGTAATTGCATGTTGAAGTAACTCTTCTGTAAGTTCAACGACGGCACATCATGTTCATCTGCTGGCTGAAATAACACAGTAAAAGGAGGAACTCGACTATGTTCGAGTCATCCTCGAACATTTTATCTAAACAATCATCAGATGTTGTAAGCACGCGCTATTTCACAGCTATCCTCTGCATGGATCTGATAAGCACATGTCAGCAGCCTAACGCTTCATTATCTGACCACCGACTGTCCGCAGTTTCGTCAACATGTTATTTCTGGAGGCCTCGGTCCACAAACAGAG
This sequence comes from Acanthurus lineatus, assembly GCA_029814665.1. NCBI lineage: Eukaryota > Metazoa > Chordata > Actinopteri > Acanthuriformes > Acanthuridae > Acanthurus > Acanthurus lineatus. Next base: position 5,567,659 of record JAPZDV010000013.1, read on the forward strand.
GACTTCAAACCTCAGTCAGCATTTATTTCCATGAGAAGAGCAGAGCAGCTCTTGTATTTGTTACAGTACGACAAAATCAGTACCTAGTGTGCTATATTTACTCGTGTCATTTTATGCAAGTTTCCCTTTTCTACCAGTAACAGACCATATTTAACAGACAAATAACAGAGCGATTTCATCTCATTTTCAGTGTACATCATTTAAAAGTAGGATAAAACTCCTTGTTTGTAAATGTAATGCCTCTGTTCTGTTATTCTCTAAGACTTCTGAACTTCAAGGAAAAGATAAATACGAAGAAAAACATGACAAAAAGCCCCTTTTGTGACAGATGAGTAGAAACAAACTGAAGTGATGGTTCATAAGAATCCAGAAGTGAAGTATTTCTGGTGTATTTCTTTGGTAGGCAGCAGGGAATGAGTGTGAGAGGGAGGGATTTCGGACGCAGCCTGTGTCGACGTGCCTGTCTTGAATCTGGCTCACATGGAATGTGAGCAATCACTTCCTGTCTGAGCGAGCTCTGGGGTCACATGTTAGGTAAGAGTTTCGCAGACCAGAGGGACTAAATATGGCAAGTCCACTCCTCTCCCGGTCAGCCTCTCTCTCTCTCTCTCTCTCTCTCTCTCTCTCTCTCTCTCTCGCATCATGACATCAGTCTGAAAGCTCTGCACGCCTCCTTTGTTGCCTGGGTGCAGCACAGAAACAGGAAAACATGAGCAGAAGCTGCAGCAAAGTGATCTGAGAAAAAGGGCAGAGCGGCATTTTTTTTCACAAGGACTTTTAAACTGAGCGGCAATAAGAAGGGATGTAAATAAAACATATTGAAAGGCGGAAGAAGTTAAGAAAAAGCCATTAGAAGGAAGTTATTAACCTTCTCTTGTTGTAACTTGTTGTTCAACACTGAAACCAGCTCAGGTCACTGAAATAGCACTGCTGTCTCCTTTAGTGCTGATATCACAGCTTTGACATTAAAGAGTAAAAAAAGAACTGAAAAGCGAGTCATGAGATCCAAAATGTCTCTTCCCAAAATGCATTGCACACCGCACTGGCAGCGGCAAAGCAGCGAGCTGTCAACAACCTTGTCAGCTATTTTGGTGCATTGACAGGAAGCAAAGCTTTCCAGTCGGCCACTAAAGGGATGTTTCCAAAACTTTCTTATAGGCTTAGTGGGCAGAGACAAAAGGGAAGTGCTGAGGGGACCGTGTGGGGTGATCGCACACACAGAACGAGCCCAACGGTCTGCCAAACCTGCTGGCACCGCCGCAGATCCACCGTGTCAGAGATCCCTGAGGGCTACAGGTTTTGGGATACATGAGTCAAAAGGCTGCTCTTAACACAGTCTTGTCAAAAACTTTGCCCTAAAGTTTTACCAGACGGTGTTCGCAAAAGATGTCACAGCAACTTTTCCCAAATTACAAACCTTAATAGAGTTAGTAATATATTATTTGTGTCTTATAATGAAAAACAATATTGTTTTAGAGGAAACAGCCTCATAATTCAGTAAAAAATGTCAACTTTTCAACAGCACACAAAGGAAACTGAGTCTTTCCTTATTTTAAAAAAAATTAAATTCCCAAATTTGGAGAAACATGTTTTTACTGGAGCAGCAACATGTACATTAGTCTGAGCGGAGCTTCACTCAGACTCACATGGTGCTTATAACTGTGATTTGGATTTAAATGTCAACGATTTCAGCCTGAGGCCTCATCTATACGATCTATACGTGTCTGAGTGCTCTCTAAAACAGGTTTTCTCTTCTTTGAACTCAAAATAAAACATGTTCACACAAGCTCTGATTTCATTAAAACTACATCCAACTTCAACACAAAAACAGGAAAACATTAGAGCTGTGATACAAACCCAGCTGTTTGTATCACAGCTCCAATGTTTTCCCTGCAAAGACTGAATCAGATATTAGCAGATAAACTTATCATTGTCTTTGATCAACTGAACCTGGACTCAGAGCTGGAGTTGCTTCCTGAGCACCAGATAATATTCACCCAAACAGCCCAGAAACATCAACTCCTCTTAATTTATTATGATATATGAGATTCAAAAAGGTACTTTTTCATTAGGGGGTCCTGTTGTTTTGTTGCTTTTTGGTGTTTTCATAGGGATTCTAACTTTAAACCCACGAAGAGGTGAGAGCAAACCTTACACACCATTTGGCCTTTTGGCCCCAAAATATTGATCACGATTTAGAAACATGATGTCAGCATGTTGGCCTCCTTGTCTGTTAAACATTAACCTGCCCCAACGAAAACGTTCAAGTCTACGCTGTAAAACTTTCAAACTGTTCCACTTAGATTATCTCTAAACTTTTATTGTTTTATTTGTGTTTTCTGTTTCCTATCTTTTATTTTGCTGCCCTGTATTTATAAAGTGGAATGACTCCTGCTGTAACTGTGTCAGCCACATTTAGGACCCAAAGCTGAGGGAAAAGATGGATCTCTTGGCTCATATTTGAAGAAAACATGCAGAAAACCAACCTTCCCAAACAGCAGCTGTTGTGCTGAGACTAAATGTAAACAGGAATATCATTGTGCAGGGGTTTTTCCTGTGCAGCAGCAAAGATTTCTTCTCTTGAATCCAAAACTATCTGGTGGCCAAAGATGCATAAACTTTCCAACCAGTCAAATAAAACCGGTTATGATAAAGTAGCTTCTCTAAAGTGATTATGTTGCAGCAAATTGTTGAAGTTTTATGATGAGCTGAAACTATTTGTTGAATAATCAGTGGATGGACAGAAACTTTAAATTAAAACCGAGTCATTAAAGTATTTTTTCAAACACAATTCTCACAAATTTGCTTAATATGGCTATTTAACTAAAAAATAAATACTAGAACATACAGAGAGAGAGTTAAAGGAACTTCAGGAGTCTCCTGTCCTTGATCAGAGTTTAACTCTTTACTTATATCTTAATAACTAAATAATATCTGACATTGTCATCACTTCCTGTCATGTTTAGTGTCGCATTCCTGTCGTTTCCCTTCATACCGACCTTCTATCAGCGGACACTTGGACAGGTCTCTTCTGTCCTCAGGAAACGACTCCACCAGTCTTTTAAACAGTCTCCCCAGATCGGAATAACTCCGATGCAAGTATAAAATGTTCCTGTCGGACCACTCGGTCCTTATCTCGAAAAAGTCCTCTTCCTCTCCCCGCTGGCTGATGATGAGCCTCCGGATCCCGTTGACCCAACAGTCCCGGACGAACATGTTGACCAGCGACGTGCCCTCAAACACAGCCGATGCCATCCTGCAGCCGTCAGGCCAGCATGCTGGGAGAGGACAGGAGAGGAGGGTGTCGAGGCCTCAGAAATTTGGGATTAAAGAGAAAGAAAACTTGCAAACAAGTTGAGACAACTTCGGAAACTTGGGTCTTATCCGAGCGGCGGCGGCGGCGGCGGCGGCAGCTGTGTGTGTGTGTGAACGGGAGGAGGGCTGCACATCACGGGCGTAATCTCAAACGTGGCATGATTTGAGGAAAAAATAGACAGAGTTTAGAGCCAAAGATACCGCCCCCCTTTTTCTGTAAAAAATACTCTTGGCAATATCGATCCGGCAACAACAGTTTCTTTTTTCCAGCGCAAAGAAAACTGCTCCTCCGTATCTCAAGACGAAGTGCTGCTCCCTCCTCCTCCACCTCCCTCTCCACCTCCTCCTCTTCTTCTTCTTCTGCCGCTAGTTTCCTAAATTTCACTTCACACTGTCCGGATAAGCAGTCGCTCTTCTTTCAGCACAGTTTCCTCCCATCTCCTTCCTCCTTCCTTCCTTCCTTCCTTCCTCCCCCCTTGACAACAGGGTATTATTTAGCAAAGAATGCAGAGAGGGCTGCAAAGGAGAAAACTCACCATCCCCTCATTTATAATAAGTAGAAAGTGTTTATTTGCTTATTTTTTAAACTCAAATAGGCCTTTATTTAAAAAAAAACACACAGATTTGATGCCAGGGTCACATCTGTCCATAAATCAGTACATTTTATCTTGAAAATCAGATGTTTAGAAACAACCGTGGGACCAAAACTCCGTCAAGAGGCCGCTGTAATGCAACCTCATAAAGTTAAACAACTCAAATCCAGCAGTTCTTCTTCCAGCTGAATGATGTTAATATTTGCCTACTCAAGGTTCTCCGTTCCTTACCTCATGTAAATCATGTCCTCACAAAATACATGTTTTGAAGCCAACATTAAGCCACAGCAGCAAGGATGCACTGCAGGCCATCATTCATCTGCAGCCAGAGCGACCAGAAAGAGGAGCCGATTATCTCCCCTCTCTGCTCGACTGGGCAGCACACTAATGTTTCACTTAGTGGAGGGGCAGAGGCCAGTAAAAGAGCTTTACAGGAAGTCGTGTCCAAGTCAAGTAATGACAATTCAGCTGTAATTAACTAGCGTGCTGCAGGAAAAGGACCGTCTGCTTGCTGTTCTAACAATACAGCTCAGGAAATAGCATGTTGATTGCAAGTAAAATGCAAGTTAAAACACTCATAACGGGTCGTGCACATAAATCTGTTGAGAAAACTGGAAACTGAACCGCTGAGATCAGAGACGGTTGTCCTGCTGTAATGTGCACATCACGTTTTATGAGACGGGGGGGGGCTTTCTGCACTCAGGCCCCTTTTGAGCTTGAAACCGCACCTTTGTGAGTGTTTCAGTCTCACTATTGCAGATGCAAGGACTCCTGCTGGGGTCGTGCAACCAGTAAGGAAATTGTAATGTTTCCATTTGATTCATTGTGAGAGTCCAGAGAGATCTCCCTCATATATTCATACCCAAATGTTCAGTTCCTCATCTTATTTCCAGTGAAAAGAGACTGAAATTACTGATAAACTGTTTGCATTCGAAGAAAATAGGGAAATGGATGAATAAATATTTAAAATGTTCTGACTATCTCGACTCAGTGAGCGATTCCTGCTTTTCTGTGAGTTCCACGTCGTCAACCACAAGCATATCATGTAATTTCCCTGTTATTTTCTGTATGATTGTTTTGTTGACATGCTGTCTAGAAATGTAAACCGCTTACTGAAAGTGTCATAAACATCACAGCGTTACTGCATCGTGTGCATATCCATGCCTCGGAAAACAAGAACCAGATTTATAGTCGGTGATCATAATCGTGCCCAAAAGTTATTTAAATGCAGATTATGCAGCTTGTTTGAAAGCCTCTCTTCTTATACTGACATGTAATATTCAGCATAGAGATAGCATAGCATAGCATAGCATAGAGATGAGATAAATTATATATTGGATAAACTACATTTTGCTTTATGAGAATAATATCTGAAGTATCATGCATGACTAATACTAAATTCAAACATACTTTAGTGTAATTTGTAGTATTTAAATCAACGACATTTCCAGATTTAAACCCATCGTGGTACATTGGGCTTCATGAGCAGTTAAGTGTATTAAACACTGAAAACTATATTAAAGAGAAGTGTCAAGGTTGTAATGGAGCTCAAGAATAAGGTAAAATTAAATGATCACTCATCTGAGTTGTTTACAGCCAGAACAGAGTCATGTTGCATCGAGCTCCTTCAGATAATGTCTGTCTGTCTGCACGGCACACAACATTAACCCATATCATTACACTAGTGGAAATTACACAGTGGGCAGAAGATGACTGTGACACACTGTGTAACCTGTGTGTTTACTTGTCATGTAGCGTTTGAGGTGTGAGATGCAGGTTAATACAAATAACTTCAAACTTATCATCTCCAATTTGTTGGTCTATCGCCGAAACGTCAAATTTCTACATTTTACTCGTATCATACGGATATTTTTACAATATATAAAGGTGACATAATGAGATCATGTTACATGAGCTGAGTTTCTTATTAAGGAGATGAGGGGGGTTGTGGTGTGAAATCTACATCCCACTATTTGAGAACATTACAAGGCCAACGTTCACTTGTTTTGACTGAGAAATTTTGTTATTTTTTAACAAGATGTCAGGACATTTTTTAGCTGTGTTTGGCCAATAACACAACAAATGTCTGTTTTAAGCAAAAACATGATTTATTCCCAACCAATAACATATTTTTACACTTAAAACACATAAAAAGATGTCAGATTTCAACACAGAAGACACAAGGTTTTAACTAATGCAGTGTGTAAGAACATAAAATGTCGATATATATTATGGTGATTTGGTTGAAAGTATAAATTTTAAAAAAACGAGGGAAAGATTTGGGGTTTTATGCTGTTATGACTGAGTTTAACCTCAGGGGGCAGTGATGAAGCGCCAGTTTTTTGTAACAAACACCATATTTCCAGAAAGAGAAAAGAGTAAAAAAGAAATCTGGTTTATTGGTTTTGTCCAAAGTTTACGCTTCAGAGTGAAAAATCCAGTTGTCTAAATCCATCCAAACACAAATCCATCTTATTGTTATGGAGATATTTCACTCAAATGAATCATCTTTGTGGGACAATCAATGTCTGTATTCAAAGCAATCCATCAACAGCTGTTAATATGTTTTAATCAGTGAAGCATATTTTTATTACAGCAAGTTATCAGTTTCTTTCTGACTACAGTCGGGTTTTCTTAGGCTCAGTGTGGAGATGCTGTGTGTTCCACATTTGACTGATTGCATTTCACAGAGAAACCGCCTCAGTATTATCAGAAACCCCCTTCTCCCCCCTGTGTAATAATAGGATCTGTCTGCTTTGAGCCGGGGCTTCAGTCTGTGGTTTGGCCACATTTACACAGTCAGCACATTCTGTCTCAAAACCTCATTCCAGTATAATTCCTCTGAAAGAGTAAACTTTAAATGGAAAAATAGACTTTGCCCACTCATCCTTAAGAGCTTCTCTCATGCATAATTCTAAACACATTTGACTCTGGTTGCAACCGAGTCGACGCCGAACGTCAATGCAAGAAGCAGGAAGAATCATTCGGTGTTAGTTGGTTTGATAACGTGTCAACAGATAACAGTTAGTTCATTTGCACTGAAACGGCCCCAAAATGATCAAAAGATATGAACAAACCGTCTAAATCAACAACACATTCCACCGCTCTGCGCTTGTAATGAACCAATTTAGGATAAACAGCTGATTTAAGTTTTTAAATGAGAATTTTTTAGGAAGCAGCGGAAGTAAGTCGTGAAAACAACACTGACATCACCACCTTTGAAGCGAAGATTGTAACTCGTTAGAGAAACAGTTGCTTGTGTGTCACCCAACATTGGGCCTGTCATTCATTTGGAGTTGTGGTTGTGGCCGGCTCATGAATGTAAGCGCTTTAAGCGTATTCGATCTCTCTTCAAGCTCTTTGAGGGCTGAGCAGCTGAACAATGAGCTTAAAACTTGTTTTAGAAAAAGTGGGGAACTGCAGATTTAGGTGATAATTCTGTGTAGGTCCAGAAAAGCCACACTTTTGCATTGCTATTTGATACATTCAATCACAAGAGTGTTAAATAATGCCGCTGAAAAGCATGATTGTTAGTCAGACATCGTAGGTGTTATCACTCTGGAGCTCCTGATGAGCATCTTGTTGCTCTTTTCTTCTTTATCTCACTCACTGTTTTTCATCTTGAACAGATATTACGAGTTGTCTGAAATCATCATGTGTTTTTGTGTTGACACAGTGTGAACATAATCCTGGTGTGCACTAAAAAAGCAAATAAGAGAAATCACAGCTTCTCATAAATGTATTTATAACTAATTTACTATTAATTTATCAAAGGAAAGCAAGAAGGAATATTGAAAGCTATTTATTCACATAGTTGGCATCAGTGTTTCTGACATAAAAAGACTTGCAGTGGCTGATGCAGCGAGGATTATCTGTCTCCATCTCAAAAATCCCTGTATCAGAATGACTTTTCTGTATTTTAATCTAAAGGACATCTGATGAACGGAGCCCTTCTTACCCAGTATAATGATAAAGCACCACGGTTTGTTTTTCATCCATCAGATGTTCCAGTCTCAGTTTTTGGCAGATGTTTACCTTGAATCCTGGGTGGTGGACCTACAGCACCGTTGAAAGCTGATATTTGGGGCCCATTATCGCCCAAGTTAAATTTTACACCCATATTTAAATTATGCAGCTAAGAGATGGAAATGAGGGCCTCTCTTTCTCCTGTTTTCTAATTTGTCCCCCCCTCACTGCCACACCCCAGACCTGCAGCGACGGTGTTAACACAAATTAAGCAGACTGGCCTAAATTAATTATGTGTAATTACATGGCGATTTAGAATTACCAGAGAAGTCAACAGAGAGTTTTTAAGTCATTCTGCTACAGTTGCACACAAGCCATGACAATATAAACCAACCCCCCCCTCCTTAAAGCAAACATAACTTTCAGCCCCTGACAAGCCCATATGCTCCGGTCGTACCTCCAAACCTTGTCTTTGCCCTTGTAAATCCCATTCCGGCCCCTTTTTCTTTCAGAAAAAAATCAAACAGAAGGGGCTCATAAAACAAAAGTGTTCAGAAAGGAAGAGAAAAGAAAGAAAAACAAAGATGGACACATCTGTCAGGGAACAAAGAACATCTGCGTTGATGGTGGCAGGCGTTCCCTTTTCATTGAGAGACACTGCAGAGCTTCACGAGGAGGAAGTCACTTCGAGCCATAACTCTCCCCTCATCCCCCCCCAGCAGACAAAACCCCCGATGAAGAGTGCAGGGGCTGAGGTGACAGTGGGTTAGCAAGCTGCCTGACTGTTTTTAACAGGCTGTATAATGGACTGTGGTTGTCTTCGCAGTGCATCTGTTGGACCTCATGTTTTATGGCTCCATCCTTATTGTGTCTCCAGTGAAGCTCGGAGAGCAGAGGCCCTATAAGAGTCGAGGCAGAAGATAAGTCTGCTCGCTTTTATTTCCTCTTCATGGAAATTCAAGTTCCAGCTTCAGCAGTCATAAATAAGGTCTGCAAATCTGAGGCATTCAGGCATTTATGCACTTGGCCCTGTGTATGTTGTTCTGTCTGTAACATTTTCACAGTTTTTGCAGCACAAACTGATGTGAAATTCTGATTTTATGGTTGTGTACGTTGTCATTCTCTGGCAAATTACTGACAAAGGTTATGTTAATGTTAACTATTGTAACTTTGAACTTTGTAACTACTTTAACTTTTGAATTCATGCCATAATTTTGAATTCAAGCAGTTAAAAAGTGGCAAAGTTGCAACAACTGATATTAACATAACACGAAAGTGGAATTGATCTACTCATGTAACTCACGTTTTCTCCTAAAATTCAAAGTATTACTCTGAGTATTTTAAACCCCTTAATTAGGAACTGAACGACACACAGTCAGTGGCCTCTGCATAAAATTCATAGTAATGCACAACTTTAACCACATAGTATACCGGTCTGTGATTTAGCAGGCACACTGGGACAGAGGTCTCAACTAATGTAGCAGCTAATGCCTCCATGAGCGACACTTTAATCTGTGTCATGAAGCTTCACTATATAAATCTGAGGTAAACTGCAGCAGAGGGCCCAGACTGTGAGTTACGGCCTGCAGTGTGCACTTATTTATTTATATCAAACGGGCTCAAGCAAAAATTCCTCTCCAGTTTTTGCATGTGTCTTTAAATTAGAACCTGAAACATTTTACAAGTTCATCCTTCACCGAGCAAGATGCTCATAAAGACGTGATGATAATGGTATCACCTGCAGGACTGTCATCTGCCAGGAGCACTCGTCCCATCTGCCTGGACGTCAACATTAATGCTTTTATATACAGACACATTCATTACTCTGAATCTGCTGTGAATGAGCAACCACAGGTGTCTCTCAATAAGATGATTTACTGCTTCATATAAAGCTGTCGAGTGTGGATAATAACATCCCTTAAAAGCTCTTGAACGCCATGTGATTTCACTGAGCTGTGTTAGAGGCAACTGCTTAGTTCTTACCATTTTTACAGCTTTTTTCATCGCAGCATAATGTGTCTGATCTGTCTGATTACGTTTCCGAATCTATAAAAGGCAGCACACTGAATCAAACGGGGGATTCATATTTTTACCCTTTAAAGTTAACAATCACATTCAGTGGTTTCACTTCTGATAAGGATTAACTTTTAGCATGTTTACATTTTAAGCAGTATTGAAAGGCTAAGACTGCAATCACACTTACATGCTAGAAATGCAACTTATATATGTAATTTGTGTATCTAATTATAAGTGCAGAGCACATTAATACTTATCTTGGTGTCACAAGCCACAAGACTTTAGAGTGAACTAGGTTTCTATTCGTGTCAGGTTTATTTTTGCATTATGAAGCATTAAAACATTCCAGCTTACTATTATTACTATAAGTATCAACGAAAAGCAGTAGTTTTACTTGAGGAAGTTGTTTTTTTTAAACTGTGTGTGAGACCGCTGTATCCAAAAATTCAAATATTTTTTGATTTATCATTAGACTAGTCAACTTACAGTGAAGTGAACTACAATTAAAGCAACAGGAGAATGTGTTGTTAATGTCACAGCAGAGGAAATGAAATACAAAGATGATGCAGAGATTATTGGTAAAAAAAAAACATTTATATATTGCATGTGATGCATGATAAACTCCTTAAGTACCTTGCAGTCTATATAACAGCTCTGAGACATCTGCTCTCCATGCAGTCATGTGCTTTCATACAATATGACCTACTTTTTACTGAAAATACAGTAAAAATCAATGAGATGCTGGTCTTGTGTTTACAATGATGTACGAGAGAAGAGGCTATTTAAATCTGTTTGCTTAAGTAGCATTTTTTGTTCAGCATACCAAGGGTGCAGAGTGAGGGGCACAACCCCCTTAATGCACCCCATGATGTATTGGGGGGCCCCAAAACCACATGATCCTTTAATGACTCACAGGGCCATCCTGTGGTATAAGGATGGAAACAAAACAGCATCCCAGATCCTGCCACTGTGCTGTTTTTCTCTATTTTGAAGCTTATTTTGATGTCTCTTGAATACTGCACTCAAGGCTCCTAGTGCATAGTTTAGTGTGTTACACAGTGTCACACTTACTTAAAAAAGTTAGCATGCTGGAATCAGCAGACTAACAAGACTAAAGGTTAAATGAGTAATTAAATAACAACATTATTATGCCTTGTTTTGGTTCAGGTCCTGTTGGTCCGTTTTGAAAAGAGACATTCACTGTCATCTTATTTATTAAAACCTTCAGCTGTTTTAATACATTGACGCAAAAGATGTTGTAAATCTGTCTGCTGCCTGAAAACATGAAATTACACAAGTATACACCCTGGTGGACAAAAAACAGATTTCAGCGCGTAAACACTACTTGCAGTGTCCCGCCAGAACAGCAGAGGGCACATCGGTTTTTATTATTGTTGTGTCTCTGTGGTTAAAGGAAAAAAATCGAAGAAGAGAAGGCCCCTCGGCTTAGGAAAATGGCCGACATCGAGATGGACATCGCGTCAAGAAGAATGAATAATGGCAACGAACACGTGTAAGTCATTTAATTTAATACAAGACGTTCATGGTAGTGAGGTGCAGGAGCCTTCGTCATCTGAAATCAAATGGGAACTGTTCTGTTCGTTTTTTAGTTAACAAAGTTGGTGGTTCATGTTGTAGCCGGAGCTAGCTAAATTACTTGTCAACGCTTGGCGAACGTTGTTAGCCAGCACGCTAGTGTTCTTTAGCTTAACGAGCATCATGTTTCATCAACAAAAGTATGTGCATACTACTTAAAAGTGTGGCTAACCAGTAGTGTTGTGTATATGCTATACCTGCTGGGATAGTCTTAAATTGGTATTTGGTATCCTGCAACGACTCAGTAGCGTAAGTTAGCATAGCTAGAGGCTACTAGAGGATGTAACGCTAAGTTAGCTTTTTAGCTCTAAGTTTGCTATGAACTGTTAGCATGTCTAAGCTAATGAGTGAAATCCATAGTGCTCGAGAGAAGAGCGAACAAGTCAAGTTTACGTGGTGACAAACGAAAGTCGTTGCCGTGCTTATATGGACATTTCAAACGCGAAAAGTTGCAGCTATTGAAAATGGTAATACCGAAAGCCAACCTTAATGTTTCTGCAATTACTAATGTAAGCTAAATTCAGCACATTACGTAACCATGTTTTACCCCATGTTAAGCACTGGGCTAACTTGTGCTTGTTGTTATTTAAATACCGTATTGTGGTTAATAGATTCACGTTACACTTTATTCTTAACGTTTCTTTTTTATTAGAATGCTAACGATATATTTATTACATTACAAAATTGATTAATGTCTGTTAAATTATCCGGAAAAGGAAAATAGTCTATAAGGAGTTACAGTTTAAATTAAAAAGTAAAGTAAACCAGTGCCGATATTTTATGTTACTTAAGGTGGTCATTTTGCTGAATGCGATAAAGGATAAAGACGATTTCGCCATAGCACAGAGAGTGAAGTTGTTTTTATTTTATTGCCCCCACTGGTGATCTGGTTGCCAATGGTAACAAGTGTTGTGGAGAGGAGGGGAACAAAAGGGAACTTCCGCACGAGCTCTTTCCTGATGTTTATCAGGGGTTTAGTAAGAGATCGCCATTACTATTTAATGATGCGGTTATTTTTTTAATTAATTGACTAGCCATTTAGTACAAAACTGTTTAGTTTTATCAGAGTACCTGAATGCCGCTAAAAGCTCTGAAACACATTTTTTTTTCTTTTAAAGTTGTTGTCAATTAAGTCAGTCACTCAGACATATCAACAATTTTCAGTAATGACAGACCATTCTAACAGACATGTATGACACTGTTTGATGATTGTTTTTTTGTCAATCAGGAAGCAGGATCTGGAGAGCCAAGAAAGAAGTGGAAATGAGGACAGTGGAGACATGTCGGAGGAAGAAGAAGAGGAGGAAGAGGTAGGGGTGGACAACAGCAAGACCTAAATATCAACATTGGTATGATGCCATGATTCTGACCAAAACTTTTTACCTCAAATTTAACTTAATCTAACTTTAACTTAAACTGTCTGAATAACGCCAGATGGATGCAGGATGCAGTACTCTGTATACACCTAAATCTGGCCACATTAAATATTAGATCGTGATACAAATCCTATTGTATTTGGAATTTTTTTTCCAAAATCTGTAATCAGTATTAACTTTGCAACACCTCTGAGACCAGTCAGAGGGTTGGGTTCATTTACTTTTTAATATTTTCCTTGTTTCCTGAAAGAGGTTTAATTTTGTCTTTGGTGTGGAGATGGATTATGGATCAGTATAAGTTTTTTATTTTACTAAACCGCTAAAACAAAACCACAAACCCATCAGGACAGACTTACCTAAAAACACATTTTTAAATGAAGAAAAAACAAATAATTGAAATAATACTATGACCATGCCTTTAAGGTTGTCTTCCCAACTAAAATCTAAATGTATTAATAATGTCTTCATCTATGACTCTGTTAACATAATCTAGTTGCATACAGCCATATAAATTAAACAAAAAAAGTTAACTAGGTTCTTGACTTATCTAAAGTTGCCTGTACTGTGATGATTTTACACCTCAATGAACTGCCAAACTGATATATTGTCTCATCCCAGGAGGAGGCAGTGACTAATGGCGAGAAGACAGAAGAAGGGTCCAAACATCACAGCAGCAGCGGTAAACACAAGAGGAAAAAACACAAGCACCGTAGTAAGCACAAAAAACACAAGCATGCGTCTGATGAGGACAAGGACCGAAAACGTAAGCATCGTCACAAACATAGGAAACACAAACGCAAAGAGGGCTCCTCTCCCTCTGGTGCTGTCCTCTTTGGCTCCTCCAGCCACAGAAAAGTTGAATCCTCTCCCTCCTCTGGAAATCCAAGTCTGGACGACAGGGCTGTGCTGGAGGACCTGGAGAAACAGAGGGCCATGATCAAAGCTGAGCTGGACAGCCAGTTGATGGAGGGTAAGGTTCAGTCTGGCATGGGCTTGATCCTTCAGGGTTATAACTCTGGATCTGAGGAGGATGGAGATGCTAGAATCAGAAATGGTGAACAGCGTCAAAGGGGCAGCTCAGGTAAACCCATATCTCCCAGAGGGGGGAAAAGTGGGAAATCTAGACGGGACTCAACAGAGGGTAGTAAGTCTAGCACCAAGCGTCGTAGTCGGAGTAAGTCCGCAGACAGGCAAGCACATGCCAAGGAATCTAAGCAGGATAAGGTGACCAAAACCACCAAGGACACAGGCGTCAAAGACAGAGGTCGCGGCCGAAGCAGGTCAAAAGACAGAAAGCGGTCGGACAGCACTGACAGGTCTAAGGAGAGAACCAGGAAGTCCAACTCCCCGTCCAGCTGGAGAGGAGAGCAGAAAGGCAGTCGGTCCGATAAACGTTCCTCTCCACAACGAGATGACAGACCAAATCATGAACGAGTGAGCCAACGGTCCAGATCAGCTGGACGAGAACGTCCAAGTCGCTCAGATGCTGACCGGGACAGGCGACCAGCTAAGTCCCCATCCAAGGATGCTTCATCAGGGAAAGAGAACCGCTCCCCTCACAGACGAGGGCCTCACAGCCCTGCGAGGAAACGCAGTGCTTCCCCACGCCACAGGGATGCCCATCACCCCTCGACTAGTGCCTCAGACAGGGCATCAAAGCAGAGCCACTCTCCATCCAGAACAAGGTCCTCCCCCAGAAGAGGCCGTAGCCGCTCAGCAGATGTGAACGTCAGGAGGAGGGACACCGACAGGCAGGACTCACCATTAAGGTTGGTTGAAACAAATATTTGACCGTTAGTCATATGCTTATAAAACATAGGACTCCAAGAGACTTTGATAAATGCCAGATGTCCCCAGAGCAAATAATGTCATCACCAAAGTGTTAAATTTACTGGGGAAATGCATAGTACTTGATAGAGTTTCTACAACATTGACTTAATGGTTCTTCTGCTTAGAAACAGTTTCGTTCAAATAACAACTCAGATCATCCAATTGAGCTTTTATGTCCCCTGATGTTTTACAGAAAGCGCCCACGGCAAGACATGGGGTCAGGCAGAGACAGATCGCGAGACACCAGTCCCAGATCATCCTCTCGCCGCAGGATGAGTCGCTCGCCTCTAAGGCGGAGGTCACCATCACCACGACGACGGTCTCGCTCTCCCGCCCGCAGGCGGTCTCCACTGGGACACAGGTGATGGCCTGGATCTCAGCTCATAGCAGAGGACATGTTTCTGATTTACTCTGATGTCTTATATTGTCACACTTGTCTTGCATCTGGTGTCTCCCAGCAATGTTGTGGCAAGATTTTTTCAGGTTAAACATTTTTTACAAGGTAATAAATTATTCCTCCTTGACATCTGTCTTGCAGGTCTGGGGAGAGAGACAGGTATGGCAGGCTCAGACAGTATCGACGCTCAACATCCCGTGATCGCGATCGGGATCGTAGAAGAAGACACAGCAGAGACGAGGACAAGTTTAAGGGCAGCCTGTCAGAGGGCATGAAAGTTGACCAGGAATCCTCAGAGGAAGAAGTGTGAGTAAAAGAAGATATTAGCACTTCTGATATCTGCTGTGTATATAGAGGCAGCTGTTTTAATACTGAGCTCGGTCAGTGACGTCATACAAGGCAAAATCAACCACTTTTTAAAATAAGTTTAAAGACAAGCATGTTGTGATCCAGTTTCTTCTCTGATTCTGCACTATAAGTTGCTCTGTTGACCACGCAGGGTGCTGATGTGATTATTTCTCTTTAACTGAAAGTTTATCTAGAACCAGAGTACTACCATATTTACTGTACTATAGTTCTTATAGCTTGTTTGTGTTTGCAGGTTAGAGGATTTCGATGGAGAGGAGGTGGATGAAGAGGCTCTCATTGAACAGCGCCGCCAGCAGCGCATGGCCATTGTCCAGGTCTGTAAACTCAGCTCTTAGTATCTTAATTTATATGGCACCTTTGATACAAACATGCAGCACAAGTGCTTCACAGAGCAAGATAGAAGCAGCACAGGCAAAAAAAGGAGAAAGACATTATATGAAAACCAGTGATTGAGACTTTAAACAGAGGTAAGAAATGATATGGATTCTGGAGTAGAAAAAAAGACTGTCTTATATTTTCTTTTAGAAATGGAGTCTCTTTTAAATTGTCAGGCAGGCTGCTGCACAGAGTAGGGCCAGAGTTGCCAAGTGCTCATTCTCTGCCTTGTTTTTATTAAAACGCCTGAGACGACTGCAAGGCCAGTGTACCATTCTCAAAGGCAGATCCACACCCGCTACTTTATGGAAAGCCATTTAGTCCATTTTTGGTGAAGAAGTCAATACAATACGCTTTTTTTGTAATGGTCTGTATACATGGAAACAAACAATACAGCTACTATCAATTGTTACAGTGTTTGAGATGTACACTTAGTGTCAACAATTACTTCCATTGTACAGAAATACAAACTTGCCAATGAGGAGAGCAACATGGTGTCAGAGCCCAGCAGCCCCCAGAGCAGCACCCGCAGCCGTTCACCCTCACCTGATGACATCTTGGAGCGAGTGGCTGCCGATGTCAAAGAGTACGAACGAGAGAACCTTAACACTTTTGAGGCCAGCATCAAAGCCAAGCACAACCTCATCGCCCAGGAGAAAGACGGTAATTCCCTGTTCAAAGTGATTTTCTCTGTTGGCATACAAGGCCAACTGAATGAACCACACAGTTTAGTGTGTGCTCCCTAGTTAACTGCGAGTGTCAACATGCAATTGATTTTTCTAAAAATATTTGTCAGAGCGCCTGACAGGATGCAAAAATATGATATTTCTCCAATCTATGCACGGGAAGAGTTTTCTTGTAAGTTGGCATTCTTAATTCTCACAGCAAAGTCACTGTACTTCAACAACAATGCTTTTTCCTCCATATCTGCTCATCAGAAGTGCGATCACACCAGTTGGCAAGAAAACATAAAGTATATATGGCATGAAATGTTTATTTTAAAGGATAAAGTAAAAAGTCAACTACCAGTATGGTTCCAAATATGCTATTTGAAGAAGAATGATGTGTTCATGACCCAGGTAACAACAACATATTACAGTCTGTCCTCCGTCCATCCTGACCTGTCACTTTAAGTCTTTAATATGTCTATGAAGGACAGACTCTTTTGCATCCTTCATCACTAAAGAGCACAATCTTCAGTGAACCCTGTCGCGTCATAGACCAGCCAAAGAATACTGGCCTACACAAAACAAAAATGGCTTGATTTGTGTGAGAAATACAGAGTTGTTTGATGCAGGGATTTTGATATTGTTTCTTTCTGTCATGTGTTCATTCAGTTGCTGGCTTGTAATCCAAAGCCTGGCTGTCTCTGCCACCTGCAGCATATTTTGAGCTCTGCAGAGTATGTGAATCAAACACATGTTCCAGATATTCTGTTTTACAACATGGTGGATGATCAGAAACTCACCCTGCGCTGCTTTGTTTTTGTTTGTTTCAGGAGTCAACGCGAAGAAGCCTTCAGCCCCCGACATGTTTACAGAGTCAGATGACATGTTCGCTGCTGACTTTGATGTAAGTATTTTCAATTCTTGGAAAAGTTAATGCCAAAAAAATAAAAGCACATCTGAGCGTTACTTTTATCATTTTCATCTGCTTTTTATTATCTATGTAATTTTCACTGCCTTTGTACGAAGTTTCAGTAAAACATAAATGTTAATAGGAAACACTTGAGGACTCTCAGCAGCTTTAAGACTTTTTTTTATGGTTGTTCTGCAGAGTGCCAGGATGAGAGCAGCAGGTGTCGGGAAGGACTTCAAGGAGAACCCCAACCTCAGGGACAACTGGACAGATGCTGAGGGTTACTATCGTAAGTGCTGCCTGCTTAAGTCTTATCTTTTCTCAGACATGTGTTACTTGGAGGCAGATCTGTGACAGGGAGTGTGTCTGTATTAATCATCAATGCTTTCCTGGCATTGGGTCTGGGTCCGTATGGTGTTTGCAGTTAACCAAACACAACTATGTCTGTTTGCTTTTTTTTAAGCAAAGTAACAGCCTCACATTTATTAACAAATGTGTGGATTGTGTGATTATTCAGGGGTGAACATCGGCGAGACACTGGACAAGCGCTATGATGTGTACGGCTACACTGGCCAGGGTGTGTTCAGTAATGTGATCAGAGCCAGGGACACTGCCAGAGCCGGCCAGGAGGTGGCAGTCAAGATCATCCGAAACAATGAGCTCATGTGAGTCTGCTCAAAACATTTCTTCATAAATGTCAAAAAACTTGAATCCAAACTATGACAGATACTAATAAATTCAATCCTTTCAACATCTGTCATGTAAATTTTTGCCTAAATGTTAATTATTAAACCACTGGTACATTTTGTTTTGTCTTTTTTGGTCAACAGGCAGAAGACCGGGCTGAAAGAGTTGGAGTTCCTCAAGAAGCTGAATGATGCTGATCCTGATGACAAGTTCCACTGCCTTCGCCTTTTCAGGCACTTCTATCACAAGCAGCACCTTTGTCTTGTGTTCGAGCCCCTCAGGTACTTAAACAGAAATTGTGTCCCTTTCTTAGATGCGTGCATCCACTGCTGTTAGTAATTTAATGTGATGACCTCAACTCCTAACCACCTGTTGTATTCACTCTCTCTTAGTATGAATTTGCGAGAGGTGTTGAAGAAGTACGGTAAAGATGTCGGGCTTCACATCAAGGCTGTACGCTCCTACAGTCAACAGCTCTTCTTGGCCCTCAAGCTGCTCAAACGGTGCAACATCCTCCATGCTGACATCAAGCCAGACAATATCCTGGTACAGTGTTCTCACAGCTTTAAAATCAGGTCAGTTCAGTTAGTACACTGACAAAGAGGGCACAGTCTTAGTGTTGTTGTTTTTTGTTCATAGGTGAATGAGTCAAAGACCATTTTGAAGCTTTGTGACTTTGGTTCTGCATCTCATGTTGCTGACAACGACATCACACCGTACCTGGTCAGCAGATTCTACAGAGCTCCAGAAATCAGTAAGTCACATTATTTGTATAAATTACTTGCGTTACTATTAATCGACTGTATTGGAAACTCGACCTTGCTCACAATTTCTTTCTTTCTCAGTCATTGGAAAACCATACGACTATGGGATTGACATGTGGTCTGTTGGCTGCACTTTATATGAGCTTTACACTGGCAAAATCCTGTTTCCTGGATCTTCTAACAACCACATGATCAAACTAGCTATGGACCTCAAGGGAAAGATGCCCAACAAGGTAAAATTGCATCATAGACTTTCAGCTCCATCAGTTATTGTTTCCCTTTGCTGGATGAAGTGAGACGTGTTCCTCTTCCATGCAGTGCTCATGAAGTTATTTCTGATGCAATGTTGTGGTTTTCTTCCCTCAGATGATCCGTAAAGGCTTGTTCAAAGACCAGCACTTCGATCAGAATTTGAACTTCCTGTACATTGAAGTAGACAAAGTGACAGAAAGGGTGAGGTTCTCGTTTTTACTTTTAAGTTTTCTTCTGATAAAATTAACATGTCCATTAAGTGATAAGATCTTTGGGTCAACAAACCGTCATTAATTTAAAATTTCATCTCCCTTTATTTTTTTCCCAATTTCTCTGCCCCATCAGGAGAAGGTGACGGTGATGAGCACCATCAACCCCACCAAAGACCTGCTGGCAGACATGATAGGAGGCCAGCGACTACCTGAGGACCAGAGGAAGAAGGTGATGCAGCTGAAGGACCTGCTGGATGGCACCCTGATGCTGGACCCAGCCAAACGCATCAGCATCAACCAGGCTCTGCAGCACCCCTTTATCCAGGAGAAGATATGACACCCTGAACACCACGCACTCCCAGAGCAGACAAAGAACCAACCACTAATGCAGCTCTGACAGGAACTCTGCAGTGAAGCAGCCAACCCACAGACTTCTATTCAGAATGTCACAGATTTTTTTGTTCTTCCTCAACTTTATTTTGTTTATGAATACATAATTGTTTTATTGTAAATAGATCGTAAAAGAAAAAAAAAACGTAGCCATTCTTGAAGACATTGATTTTGCGATTTATCATTGTAAACTTTCCCTCATACCCAGCAATGCAGTTATGAACTTTCTTTTTTTTTTTTTTATTTAACTGGCATTGGAGTGACAGATGTTTTAAAGAAAAATATAATTCCTGTAAATAATGTATGTCTATTGCATTAACAATCTCAAGCAGCAGACAGTTGAGTTTCGTTGTAGTTGCAGATGTCTAGCTACATCCTTTTTTTTTTTTTTTTTTTTTAAACCACAACTCTCATTGTGGGGCAATGCATGCTCTTGAATGTGCACCCTCTGTGTTCTAGGTTTCTGTGGTGCAGGCCTGTATAAATGCTCTGTATGTGCATCAGTGTCCCACATAAGAAGAAATAGATGCATATAATGTACTCCTTGGATGAGATTTTTTTTTTTTCTCCACCCTGAAAGCAGTCAGTCATTGTTTTCTGTTGCTGGACATTTCCATGCTTTTTACCCTCTTCCCTCTCCAGTGCTCTGGCTAGGTCCTGGCTCTTAAGGCTCTCACATTCAAGTGCCTCCTGTATGAGCCTAGTGTGGTAAAACACCAAACAATGCTGGCCTGATGAAGCCACACCTGTGACCCTCCCTCCTACAATGTTGTATATAGTCCATAGTTTACTGTCATTTCATGTGTGATTAATCTGTTTTTTTTTTCCATTAATGTGGTAAAAACAATTTTGTGATTTCAATAAAGAATAGTTGTGGAAACGCTGCTGAAAGAGCACCTTCAGTATAAGACAACTTTTCAGTAATAAAATGTTTCCTATTGTATACCAAACCCCCATTTCTCCATTCTATCTGCAACATGTTGCATGGTGAATGACGTGTCCTTTATGTCATGATTATCAGTAGCTTGATTTATTTAAAATTAAGGGTTGAAAAAGAGGCAAACTGACATGGAACGTGTACAGATTTCGTAACTGGATGTTCGCTGAGTTAAAAGGGCTCCTTTTGATTCTTTACCCCACTAAGTGCAGTCGGATCCTGGCAAAAGCGAAAGGGAATATTGCTGCAGCCTCCAGAGCATCAAAAGTAAAAACGGTCTGTCCTGTATCCAGCTCGGACAATTTACGGCTCTCATGCTCTGTGCTGGAAAGTCTAACCGTACCCTTCATTTCCGTCTCATGATTGCACTTGTGTTGAGCTTCTAAAAAGCATAATGGGAGACTCACTTAGATTCCCATTTTTCTCCGTCTGGAAAGTCCGGGAGTGATGCAAGAGCGCTCTGTGCTTGCCTGAAGCACACTAAAAGGACCTCTAATATGAGCTGATGGTCCGTCAGCCTTAAGGGGACTGTAAATACATGGACTATAGTGGAATAAGCAGTGGTAAAGATGTCTGTGTGAATGAGGGGGGACGCTAACACCTTCTGGCTTTAATCTCAACACAGAGAGATGAAGGCTTGACTGCTTTTAATGTGAATATGTAACCAAACAAGTAATTTATGACGACGCTATGAAGTTCATGAGGATGGAATCCACACAATGTATTGCTCTCTTGCTGTGCAATGTAAATGTAAGTTCTTGCAACGATCAGCAGAGGGCATCAGAGGCAACAGATATTCTACAATGAAGTGACTGATGTTGATTGATCTTTGAACTTAGTGTTTATTTATAATGAGATGAGAATAATCCCAAACCAAAATCTAAACTAACACAAGGCTATAAATTCATTTAATGTCTTGTCACAGTTTATGAAAGTTGCATCATGTGGTCTCTTTGACTGGGGTTTAATTCATAATAATATACGGAGTGTGTGCAGAAGTGGTGATTCTAATGATCCTCTACCTTGAGTTGTTGTCTCCGTAGAAACAAAACTTTAACTTAAGCCAATATGTCTCATGTATTTTCAAACCCGGTGTATAAAGAGGAAAAGAGACTTAAAATATAATTTCCATTTTTATTAAAACCATACAAACATTTGTAGTCAGTTATAAAAGAGCAAAGCGGCTCTTCTGGCAGAGGGGCAGTGCTGGGCCCTTGAAGCTCCGCTCTGAGCCAGATCCGTCTGGCCTCTACCCAGGGCCTGGGAATCCCTGCTTTCAAAGTCATTTCTTTATTGGCCCCAGGATACTCCCCATTTCCTCTGCTAAACCTACAGAAAGAGTACTGTATTTACACATTATATATAAAAGAGCACAATAAATGTGAAAACTTAAAAAAAAAAAAAAACAAAAATCAAAGAAAAGTAGAATGCATTTCGCAAATCTTAACTTTTCTGATATTCAGACTTTTCTTATATAAATGTTCTTTCATTTTATCTTTTTTTTCAGGTCTCACAAGACACTTTAAATGTTTATCTTTAATTTTTTTTTCATAATTCACAATGGAAGATTGGCAGTGATCTTTCTTCAGTGATCTTATAAGGCACATACCTCAATGTAATTTCCCTCCTTCAAAGGAAATGATTTCTACTTTTTTAGAAGAAAAAACAAAACACCATCAACGCACAGCTACAAAAAAAAGACAAAAAGTACCAAAGAACAACAAAACAATCTGTACCTCATTGCTTTGAATAAAAGGTAAACTACTCAATATTCTGTGTTCAGTCACATAAGACTGCAAGGCAATACTAACACTGCTGACAAAGTCACTGCAATACTTGATGGCAGTACACATTCTGAATTTAAGAGCTTTGGAGAAAACAATACAGATGGTTTCCTATGAAATAAAACACATTACTTTACAGCATTTATCATCATGAGAAGGAAGTTCATGTGCTGTGGACCAAAGTTGGTCATTAAGACAGATAAAAAACATGAAGTACTCATATCTATTCATGTAAGCATACATAAAGCACCAAATGGGTCCTTAAATCATCAAGGAGAAAATGTCCATGTTCATGTTCATGTCAGCTCCAAGCAACCGTGCAATCTAACGTCAATAATCAAGATTATCATGAACAGAATTGAAAAAACACTGTTATATACACTTGTGAGTACCTTAAGCAGACTAACTAAATCAATATCAAGTAGACGGCTATCTACGGTGCCTTGAAGACTTGGATGTGTCCATTTTTTAGGCTCGATACCATAACCCAGTTACTCTTGACAAAAAACACCACTTGGTAAAACTTGGTAGAAGCACAGAAACATTTACAGATTCACAAAAGTAACATACGAACAAAATGACAACAAATGTAAATACACCACTTATTAAAATCTATGATACATAAAGTTTTCATCCGGGTCTGTTCAATTAATGACCCATGTCTGACCTGCTGCGATAAAAATGGATTAAGCAGCTTTGTACCTGTAGGATCAGAACGGTAGATACTTGGCACGTGGGCTAGTCTATGTACTCATATAGACCGTTTTCATGTTTAACTTTGAATACATGCATTTTTTTACCATCAGTGTGTACAGCAAAAACAGTGACGATACACAGAATACTGTTTTAAAGAGGTGAGCTTTTGCTCACAATCACATAGTAATACAAAGAAAAGAGCTTCAAAAATAGCCTACATTCCAGAAAAGGAATATAACTATTTATCTATACATAATTTGACACATCCCATTTCTGTGTGGGATGACTTTTTTTTTTTTTACAAAATAAATGGGTTTGGCAACCGCCTGTTCCACAATACTTAAAGTATATAATAAAGTTCTCATAATTGCCACTTTGGTCTTAATCTTCACATACACCAGAGTTTTTCTCTTCCTTTTTTTCCATTTTTCCTAAGGGAGGAGAAAGCTGAGAGAGAGAGAGAGCAGCTACTGCATGATAGCCAGGAACTTGCTCTCTTCAGCAAGTGTGGTGAGGAGAGAGCTCATGTCTCCGATTGCCATGTTGTTTATGCCGGGGGCCACACTGTGGAAGGCTGCAGATGCTCGAGGGGTGGTCAGACGTGATGAGGTCCTGGACAGACCCTGAAAGAAGGAGGGACTCAACACCCCTGAGACCAGGCTACCCTGGTCAAAGCCGTCCTCCAGCATGGCACCAAAGTCCAGACTCACCCCCTCGTCTAATACAACAGGCACGCTGCCGTCAACTGTGCTGGTCACCTGGTCTGCACCAGGAGAGAGAAGGGCACCAGAGTTCCCACCGCCACTGCCACCACTTTGTCCCACCGACTCAGCCATGGAGTCCAGTAAGCACTGGTCCTCCAGGACAGGGAACGAGGAGGCCTTGTGATCTGATGGTTCGTAAGAGAGGCAGTCACCAAAGCCCTGCTCTAAGTGTCCATTTTCTGGGGCCTCCAGTTTCAGCCCAGATACCTGATGCGCGAGGGAACAGTGGTCCCCATTTCTCTGCAGTTGTTGCTGCTGGTTGAGACTAGCTTGGATTTCACTGCAGTTCTCCGGACTGAGGTACTGCTAGGATCTGACCAAGTTCCTGTAACTGTTGATGGGCGGGCGAGGGGCGTGGATCTGCCGACTGTGATGAAGAGCAGTTCCCTGTGAGAGGCTAGGAAGGTTGTCCATAGAGACTCTACTGAGGACAAGGTTATTCCCAACCTGGCAAGAGGTGCTACCGTTGTGGTTCTGTTGGAAGTGGTTCTGCTTTTGAGGTCCATTGGAGGCCTGTAGTTTAAAGCCTTGTGGAAGAGGCCGATCAATGATCTGTGAGAAGTTAGGCCTTCCAAAGATGTTCGTAGAGTTGTGACCAGTGCCTCTCATCTCCATGCAGGAGTTAGATGATGGCTCTTGCTTCACCACACGGTTGACACAGCAAGCACTTTGAGACTGATTAGTCTGGGCGCAACTGTTGTGGAAATCAAGGGGTACTTGCTGCTGAACCACCATGTTCCCAAACCTGCCAAAAGGTGCAGATACGGTTCCATGTTCTGATCCCGACCACCTTTCACACTGTGTCTGGTGGTTTTGTTCCCTCTGCGGGGACCTTTCAGCACTTCCAGAGCTCACTTCATTCCACTGGATGGGAAGCTTGCTAGGACTCTTTCGCGCTACTAACTGGTGGTGCTGGAGACTGTGGGACCCAGGGAAGTCCACATTTGACCCTGCAGCTTGGATCTGTTCTAGTTCCTCCATTGATGGACGGGAGGTGTCCTCATTGGTTATGTAGGAACTACCATCCGCCTGAACCTTGGAGTGGAGATACTGCACCAGATCATCTGGCAGCATGTCCTCGTCCCCAAGCAAAAGGCCGGCCTCCCCATCATCCTCCATGGCCAGGGTTTCTAAGGCTGCATGTTCTGCAATACTAGGGGTGTACGGTGAGTGCTGCAGGCCCCTCTGCAGGTTGCCCTCCGAGCGCGTGTAGTTCTGTAGGCTAAAGTTGCGAGTTTCAGGTGTGGAATGATGACACAGAGGTGGAAGAGGGTGGAGGTTGTTAAGGCTGTTGAAGCGTTGCACTGGGGGCAAACTGCAAATGTCAGGAGCCTGTGTCCGCACTGGGTCACTAGCCCTCCGGTTCCCACTCATTGGTCCCTCGCCAGGATAGAGGACCCTCCTCCTGTAACCTGCATGCCCCATATACCCATCAGTGTACCCGTTGGTGCCATCATTGCAGCGGTGTGGCCTGACTAGAGGTGGCAAAGAGTGGTTGCTGCCACCTTCATCCATCATGGCCATGCGAGTCTTCAAGCTCATGCCCTCCATGTTGGGTAAAGGTGTGGGAGGTGGGCCGCCAGTTGCTGCTGCATATTTGGCTTTCAGGTGGTAGTGCTGTGCCGGGGTTAAGTTGAGCATCCCCCGTGAACCTCCTCCTGCTCCTACACCTACTCCCCCAATACCTCCACAGCCCCCACCTGAAAGGATCCCTCCACCCCCTCCTCCTGCCCCACCTCCATAGTGGCTTGCCTCACTGGACCGGCGGGAGGCATCGGTGGAGATAGGGTCATAAGAGTCGGTGGAGCTCAGGTTGTGGAGGCGACGGTGGTGGGCAGCTGCCATCGTACCCTCATTCTGGGAAGCCTGGCTGGAGCGTCGACTGGAGAAGCAGGGGGAGATGCCTGAGGAGCGCCGACTGCTGCTAAGGTAGGCTGAACTGGTGGCGCTGCCACTGCTGTCACGCCGGTCTCGTAGCAAATTAAGCACTGTTAGCTCAGTGCTACCCAGCTCAGCATGAGCAGGTGGCTGTGGAGCAGACACCCCCCACTGCCTGCCCAGACAGGATCCTAGGGAGAAACACAGACACGGAAAACAGAGTCAAGAAAGTTTTGACACAGATAAAGAAGAAAGAAATTATGTGGTAAAAAGGGGGATCACAGGACAATGAGAGGATATAAGAAAACAAGTTAAGTGTGAGTTTGGAGAGATCCCTTGGACAGATGTTGCCACAGAAAACAAGCAGCACTTGGCCATGAAACACTGTTACATGCTTTTTTTCTGATACGATACACGACTCGATATGGTTTTGATACCATTTCCAGCGGAACAGAAAATTTTAAGCATTTGTTTTGCCTGAATGCTTTATCCAAAATGGGCAAGATGGAATCCAGGATAATACGATTCTCACAGCCTGATTTGTACAATTTTATGTGGTGATGTGCAAATTCTTTGTTCGGGTGCTTTTCAGCTGTAAATTGCCCACAGGGACTCAACATTGTAATGAGGATACTACATACTGTTGAGAATTTGCGGGGGCTGTAGACTTTGGCAAACATTATGAGAACATTTTGAAACAGGTTACCATCCAAACTTTTATTTAAAATGCAAGGATTTTTTTAAAAAAAAAGTAAAAGGAAATTTAAAATGGTCAAGAGACTAATCTTACCCTTCCCCAGGATGTTGGGCAGTGTGGATCCTTTCGGGGGCGGTGTAGGGGACAGGGGCCCCAGTCTGGGCAGCGCTCCATTCACCTGCTTCAGCCTCTCCATCTTGATGTGCTCCATCCAGCGAACGGGGCGGCCAACACCTCGCCTCGCCTGCAGCGTCAGCATGGCCGTGGTTGCCGTGGAGACTGTGGAGTCCATAATGGGGGCCGGCTCAGCCTCACACTCCTCATCCGCCTCCTCTTCGTTTTCCCCTTTCTCCTCGCTCTCCTCCAGCCCCTCCCCTGGCGAGCGTCCGGCGCTCACAGCAAGCTGGACTCCACTGCTGGGATAGGTGCTGATGGGGGACTGGTCACTGCTGCATGTAGACTGACCGCCAGGGCTTGGCTGAGACGTCTGACAGGCACAAACCAAGACAGAAAGAGTTGGAAGAAGGATGGAAAAAGAGAAAAAAGAGAAAAGTAGGTGATTTTATGTTCATTTTAGGTAATGAGGAATCGGATACAATGTAATATGTCACAAAAAATGATACGATGTAACCGTGTGAATGATGTATTACCTACAACAGGAAACAATGATAATAAATCATAAAGATGACCAACCCTTGCTGAATTACTTAAAACATTCATATAATTATTTTTTGTAAGTATTGTATTTGGAACTGGTTTCTTTTAAACAAGAATACCAACTTCTGCACTTATTTCTTTCAAAATAAGTTGTTTGGAAGACAATTTTTTGTACATTATTGAGGCATGAGTAATGCCCCCCACCCCTGTGATCCAATCAGGAAACCAACAAAAAAGTTTTAAAGGACGAACTATGTTTTGGAATGTTTTCAGAGGATAAACAAATAGGATAAAGGCCTCTTGTGAGATGGGCTAGTGCCTAATTACTTTGTTTACTGCATTTTAGGAACCATGGTGCACTGAGAAATAATGGATTTATTTTTTTGGCATCAAGCTGCATCAAGTGGCAGTTGAGAGAATTCATCCAATATGAATGGATTTGGCTGCACAATGGAGCCCTGGACATTATGACTTTCAGTTCCCTCACAGTTCTGACCAAAGACATGAGCACTGCACAGAACAAAAACAAGAAAAATACGGACAAGAGAAACTCATAATAGAACAAATCTTAGTTTTTTTGGGTGAAACAAACAAAAAAAAACAAAACAAGCAGTT
>JAPZDV010000013.1:5595502-5660796 GCA_029814665.1 Acanthurus lineatus
ATGACTTTCAGTTCCCTCACATTTCTGACCAAAGACATGAGCACTGCACAGAACAAAAACAAGAAAAATACGGACAAGAGAAACTTATAATAGAACAAATCTGAATTTTTTTGGGTGAAACAAACAAAACAAAACAAAACAAGCAGTTGTGATGGGATGAAAAAAAAGTGTCAAACAGACAATAAAAAGATGAGCAAGAAAGGAAAAAGTGACTTGGAAAAAATATTTTTCAATAGGAAGGGATACCCATCTCACCTGATTACCCACTGTCCTTAGAAAGGGAAGGAGAGAAATGCCGAAGCATTGGATAGAAGAAAAGGTTTACTCATTAGAAAACTTCGCTCTTAAATTTAATGCCCCCAACGCAATGTTAATTCACACTGAAACATACACACTTGATGTTGAATTTACGTTAAAGTAAAGGTATTAGTAGTAAAAGTATTAGGAAAAAAAATAAAGTTTAAGATGTTAAACTGATCAACGTCCTCAGATAAAGTCTCACCATGGGTTTCTCTGTCTTGATGGACTTGACCTGCAGACATTCATCCTGTTTTGAGGTAGCATGGTTGTACTCCCTTTGGTCCGTATACCCGCCCAGGGGCAGCTGCCCTGGTGACCGACCCTGCCCGTTGCCCCCAGGCTCTCGGGGTTGGGGCGGAGGTCGCGGGTAATCTCCACGCTGTTTCTTGGTGACGTGTGCCTCCGGCCCGTGAACCGTCTTCACATGCTTACGTAAGGAGCTCGGGTCAGTGTAGCGTTTGGTGCAGCCTGGGATTTTACACACATACGGTTTCTAAACAAAATGAAGGGAGAAAAGATGATCTGTGAAAAATATCCTGCTTTTATTACATGAAACAAAGCAGAATAAGTGAATTATGTTTGTCAGTACCTCATTTGAATGTGTGCGATTCTGATGCTTCGCCCGGTCTGAGGCGTTGGAAAAGGCCTTGTTGCAGCCTTCATGTTCACACACGTAAGGTTTCTCCCCAGTGTGGGAACGTAAGTGAGTCTTAAGGTTTTCCAGACGGGAGTAGGCCTTAGTACAACCCTCAAACTGTAGGAACAGAAAGAAGAAGAGGAGGAGGACATCACTCAAACAGCCTGAATCTTATGTTTTACAGGTTACATGTTAAACAGCTTTTCATCTGCAGAGAGTGACGATAACTGAGTTTTCTTACTGTGCACTTGTGGGGTTTTTCCCCAGTGTGTCTTCGCATGTGGACCACCAGCATGTACTGTGCCTTGAAGGGCTTCTGCTCTCTGGAGCATTCCTCCCACCTGCACACAAACTCCTTCTTCTCCCCATGGATGTGGTCATTGTTGATATGCTGGGGAAGAAAATGAAGGAACTTAAAGCAACTGATGCATTATTACAAGCTCTTCCAGCGTGACATAGAAGTAAGGATTAAGTGCAGCGTTATTTGGCCTAAATTTCATTTGTTGTTTTGCTCAAAGAAATTTCTCTGCAGCATAGAGGCAAATATAACATTCTCTTTGCTTTTTCCAGTTTATTTTTATGTGGTGTGTTCTCCGTTTAGTTTAGTCTCATTTTTTTCTTAACTCTTTCCTCCCTCTCGAGCCTGCTCTGCCTCACTCTGTTGAAAAGGGCTGACTTGTGAGCCTCAGTGTCCGATCTGAACGGGATTTTCAAATAAACCCTGTCACTTCGCATCACACTTGGCCCTCGCCCCTCCATGACAAGTGCTGACAGTTGTGCTGCCGTGGCAACTTCCAATCTGAGGCTTAGGAAACAGGGGAGGTGGGAGGGAGGTGAGGAGATAGGGCGAGAAATCAAAAAAGTTCAGTCGAGGCATCTGAAATGCGAGGGGCTTTACAACTCCAGCCAAGCATTATATCTGTGAGCAGCACCTTTCTCCTGCTCCCTCCCCATCTCTCCTCCTTTTTTTTCTCTCTGTCTGTCTTCTTTTCTCACTAACTGTCTTGGAAAACTGTGTGAGTAGTGGATGTTACAGAGGAATGAAGGAAGTGAAGAGGAAAAAAAAAAAAAAGGCCATACAGACATAGACCCTCTGGGGACAAAGTCAACATCTGGCTCTCTTTCAGAGACAACACTGTGGTGGCCTCTAAAGTGCCTTTCCGGGAGCAATTTAAACCCAGGGAGACAGACACAATATCCTGACCAAAAGAAACCGGTATTATTACATTCCTGAGCAGCAGAGAGGAGTCTTTTTTACCTTGGGGGTGAATAAAGAGGGACGGATGGCAACAGAGGAGCAGGAAAGGAGATAAATACAGACTTGACTTTGAATGCCTTTAAATGTCTGGGGAAAAACGTGCTTTCTTTGAGCACTTGCTCGCAAGATTGTTGAGCTATAAAATTTGCAGGAACAAAGCAAAATAAAGCGTCCAGGGTCAGTTCCCCTCCAGCCATGACACTGCTCTGATAATGGCATCAATGCGCTGCCCACTGGCCAGATCTCGACCCTGCATGGGACCATGAAGGCACCTGAGTTTTATTTTTTATTCAATATATTTTGACCCCCGAGTCTCTTTTTACTACAAAACCACCGCACTCACCTCCCAGCGCTACTGAAGGAGGGATATCGACAAATGAGTCAGCGCAGTAACAGCAGGGAGCGACAGCAAAGGCAAAGAGTAAAATTGACACTAATATATCCGCAAAGGACCTCCATTATTCTCTCTTGACATTTTTTTAATTTCAAAGTGACAAAACAAGACTAATTCCGGGGAAAATGATTGGGGGACTGGATGACCAGAGACGTTAGTGAAGTTTCCCAGAGATTGATCTCCCCTCCACCTCGGCCGGAGCCTCAGAAAAACCTGACTCGTCTTCTCTTTTTCATCCTCTTTGTGAGGGAATCCCTGTGGCAAGCAATCGCTCTGTTGTGAGCACCATTCAATATCTGGCTCACCGAGAGCGATGGGAGAGCGCACGGTGCTGGATCACGCGGGTGGCTGGCACAACACGAGCGCACGCACGCACTCGCACACACAGATGGATACACACTCGCGCCCTGTTTGTACAAATGAAGGAGGTCGTTGACGGGTGTGATGCATGAGCCTCTGAGCTGCCAGAGAGCGGGACAGACAGCACGGGGAGAGGGGGCCGCCGAGAAACCTAATGGCATGATCTAATGGCAATTCTTATTGAATCAATAATCTCCATGCTGAGCAGACAGGCCCCGTTGGCCGGCTAAATCGACAAACAGGTGCTGATAGCGGCGGCGCGGCAGATTATTCATCTTCCCCCTGCCAGCTTATCGGCCAACAACTGTAAAAACGCCACCAAGATGGATTTAGGAGGGACTTGCACGACAGGGAGCACCAGGGACATGGACACAGGGGACACTGAGGCCGTCTGTGACGTATGAGAGGCGCACACACACTCACACACACACACACACACACAAACACAGGTGCAGAATCCTGCTGTTTGGGTGCATGTCAAGAACATCCATAAACATAAACAGAATTAAAACACACAAATAATTTTACACTAGGATTTAAATTTTCGAAAAGCCTCTGATTTAAAATGATTTTCCGTCCCTCCATGTGAACGCTCAAACTCACGCATCTCTACACGCATTTACTTTAAGCTATTTCAAAGCATTTGCCCACTCCAGTATCCATCTCCATGTCTCCTTATCAAACCCTCCCTGGGACACGGGCCTCATGCATTAGAATGCAAGCGTGCATGAAAAGAGGGCCTGTTTACAAGGCAATTTCACTAAGCTGTGGGACCCGCAACACCGTTTAGCTTTATCAAACACCGCCTAATAAATCATATGCTCTTTTGTGATGTCAGTTGCTGAAGTGCTTTGTGTAAAGAGAAGGGGAAAAAAGAGCATGAAAAAAGGCAAGAAAAAGGAGGGAAGGAGGAGGGAGGAAGTGAAAGGGGGAAAATTTAGTGGGTGAGGGAAGGAGGGAGGATGGGAGTAAGTGAGTGAGCGAGCAGGGGGCAGGGAGCTGGAATTGGCATGTGTAATTCAGCACAGTCTTTTCATCTTAGCGTAAGATACTCTTGACAGATAAGGGGCCTAATCCTTCTCCTGATCAAAAAAAATCTGCATTTTACCAATTAAAAGCCTGCGCCAGCAGCCAGAGAGGGGGGCTGGCTTCAGACTGCGCCCGCGTTTATCTCCCTTTAACACCGGGGAGGCGCACAGCAGCCGCCTCAACAAGGCTGCACGCAGGGAGAGCCGGCTCCCCATCTAAGAACAAGGACATCACAGCGCCACCTATGTAGATGACCTGTAACAAAATGGAAGACTGTGGAGGGTGGGAAAAGTCTGATGAGCTGCGAGAACACACACGTACGGACCACCAACCCTATCAGACACCCACCATATACAGCCCCCATTAAAATCAGTCTTTGAGCAGGCCCACGATGACAGGAGAGAACCCGGATTCTTACGTTTGCAAGCCAGAAACGGTGCAGCAGCTGAAGGTTTTAAGCCCTCAAGATCATAAACTTATTGTTGCACCTCAGATAAATAGACTTTAAATTTCTACAAAGCTGACTGATGATAAATTTTGCAGATTCGTTCAGAAAAAAATGCAATAAACTGAGACAAATCTGATAAGCTTTCACTTGGCCACACTTGGTTCTTTACATCTCTGCCAAAAAAAAACTGCTCTGCTACCAAGAGGACAATATGGCTAACATATATTTTACATCATACAAGAGCAACAAAAATGCACAGCTGCCTTGTGGATTTCCCCAGTGGTGAAGTATCAGTAATAGATCCGTGAGAAAATAATAAAAGATCGTTGAGTAAGGCCATATTAGGGAATTATGGGAGTGTGGGGTTGGCATCTCTGGTGACAAAACCCAAGTGAAAAAAGCCCACTTCAAGAGAGACATTAAAGAAGCCACCAGGCCTTATCTTAAAAAGTGCTCCCTCCGAGGGGAAAGAGGGGAGGGAGGGAAAATGAAAGAGAAAATGAGAGAGAGAGAGAGAGAGAGGGAGAGAGGGAGAGGTTTGGAAGCAAAAGAATGTGAAGCTGAGCAGAGAGGGAGATGGAGAGGTACAGAGAGTTGAAATGTAATAAATGAAATAAATACAGCAAACTAAAATTGACACCCGCCTCGCTTTTGCTGACTGGGTAGGCCAGATAAGTGAGCTAAATTGCAAAAGATCTGATGTTT
This sequence comes from Acanthurus lineatus, assembly GCA_029814665.1. Taxonomy (NCBI): domain Eukaryota; kingdom Metazoa; phylum Chordata; class Actinopteri; order Acanthuriformes; family Acanthuridae; genus Acanthurus; species Acanthurus lineatus. Next base: position 5,600,634 of record JAPZDV010000013.1, read on the forward strand.
ATCTTATCGGATGCACCGAGAGCGCTTAAACGCAGATGATAAAGGAACGGCGTGGCACGTCATGGTGAGAGCACGTCGGAAAGTGGGAAAATATGCAGAAAAGAGCGCGGCAGGAGAGCCTTTGAACAAGGTGGAAAGCGATGAGGGTGGTGTGAAGGCTTAATTCTAAAATTAGGCCAACCACAAAGACACGCATACTCATACGAACGAGTGCAGGCGTTACTTTTAATACCTTAAGAATAAAATATTTATTTTTGTGACGTAGATTGTGAACACAGCAGTCAAATGTTAAGACTGAATGTGAATCATGGGGTTACGCTGGTTACAACTGGGGAGGAACCCGTATTTTTTTCTCATCATGCTCTTTTTCCCTAAAGCCATTTCAGAAGACAAGTACAGGGGGAAGGGACGCTCCATTGTTTGGTTATATGGAAATCCCCACCACCGCCACCGCCACCACCACCCCCAAACCCCTCCCAGTGTGCGAGGAGAGCCACTGTGGTCCAAATACTGTACTTATCCTATTACTGAGGGGGTGGGGGTGCGGCGAGATAAGAGCATTTTCTCGTCCGCTCTGCTGAATTAGAGGGCAGGGATTCTGTAGGCGAAGACTTTTATTGGCATCTCTCCGCCTATCTGCATGTGCAGAGAAAATGAGAAATAAAATGCAATATAAGAAAGTCAAATGGCAGAAAAAGAAAAAAAAAAAGAAAAAAGAAAAAAACAATTCCAAGATGGAAAAAAATGGGGAAAACTAATAAGGATTTTGTTGGTGTCTGTCTGACACAACAGTCTGATGATAAGTGCAGCCTGGCAAGGTTATGCTGGATTGTGTATGTGGAGGAATGAGAGGACATTGTTTTTTTATTTCGCTCAGATGGCCACCTGGTGTGACTACAGTAAGGGGGGGGAGGATGTGAGCAAGCTTTTTACGTCTTTTTTTTTTTTTAAAAAGCCATCCTCCCCCCTCCCCACTCCCACTCCCTTAACTCATCCCGCCCCCTGAAACAGGAGCAAGAAGTTGTCAAGATCCTCAACCTTTGAGCCGAGCCCTTCAAACGAGAGAAGCAGCCCATTCCGCGCTGAGGATATCAATTATAGATAGGGGTTACCACCGAGGCTGAGGATTGCAATGTCAAGACGGCAAATAGACAGCTGTGGAGAGCTGAGGATCTTTCTATCAGATGTGTGGGTGATGTGTGTTTCATGTGCAGGTGTGTGTGTGTGTGTGTGCACCCCAGCGTCCCTTGTTTACAGCATCATATTGGTGTATTTTCACCACAACTCAAGTCGGCTCTCTCAGTCGGTCGGATGACGGGTTCGAGGTTCACAGGCCGCCACAGAGCAGCGGAGCTAATAGCATCATTGTAAATAGCCTTAGCCGGGGTGACACGGCCATAATGTCATTAATATTTAGCCTAACAGCGAACCCCTTTGGCGCAATATGATGAGGGCCATCCATCTCGCGGGCTGTGTGAGAGTTCTGATAACAGCCAGGAGGAGGGCCGGTCCAGTGCTGTGTATGAAAGCTCACATCCTGACTCTTGGAAGGCTTAACCTGCCAAATCAGTTAGTCCAGTTCAGCTGCGAGATGTGCCTTCCAGCTTTTGAGCCCATTACCAGCGTCCCTGGATCCAATCAGGAATCCAGCAGCAGTATCAGTCAATGCCTGCAGCTCGGATTCTACTGCAGGCTGCTGCTGCGGGGACTCGCAGGCGGGGGTTGTGTCCTGATAGAACGTGCTGGGCAGAATACAGCTGCAGCTGATGTTGCTGGGATCTACTGGGCTCAAGGAAAGAAACACTTTCACGGCATAGAAAACCGAAAGACACTGTGGCTTTGGTGTGTTTTTCTCTGAGCTGCACTGGTAAAGATTTTTTTTTTATCTTACAGCTATAAACTCTGTTGTGTTTCTCTGTTTCCATACAAAAAAAAAACTCCAGTCTTGGAAAACAGCTGGTGTCAGGTTTCAACCAAATGGCAACCTCCTGGGATGAAAAATGAAGCCAAAGCACAAGTGCCAAAAACTGTAGGTACTCAAATGGCCACTTGGGGCTGGTTCCAAACATGAGTCAATCCCCCACAGAGCCCCACATTAAAATGCCCATTTTTACAGCAGAATGAATGGGCTCTATAACTGACTGCCTTGTTAAAGATAACTGTATGCAAAGTCAAATTTTATGTAACTCTTATAAATTATATTGAGGCTTAAAGTCATGTATGCTCATGAACTATGATTCTGGGCATCACCTCCTCTATTTCGAGCCCCTGAACTCGACCTCTCAGTCCTGTTGTTCTTTTTGAGAATTTTTCATGCAGTTTTCACACAAATAATGTGACTTGCTGAGCGGCTAATTTTATTAACAGACCATCCGACAAGTTTGTGATTTTGCCAATTTTAATGTTAACAAGGACTCAGGCAGTGCCAAGATGGCAACAGACAGAGTCTGCACACTGAGCTTCACACAGACTACTCAGAAACCTATGGAAAACATCACAGAGATTACATCCATGTTTAACACACTCAAAGGTTTGAACATTTCTCTCAGGAAGATACACTTCCTGCTATTTGTGCAAACTGTTTTATTTAAATGGGGGGGTTTGTGTGTGTGTGTGTGTGTGTGTTACTCACTTGTACAAGCTGCTCCTGTGTGTCAAACTCGCGGCAGCAGTTCTCCCAGTGGCAGTTTGTCTCATAAACCACCTCTGGCTCCTGTTTGCTCTCATCCTTGTCCCCTTCCTCCTTCACCATGGTCATCCCATCAGGATGATCCTGAGGGAAAAAAAAAAGTTCTTGTTCAACAATCCCAACAAAGCAGTAAAAACTAGACAAAATACAAGGCTCCACATAACAGTAAAAAAGCTATAGGAGCTGCTTTTCTCTCAGTATGGTCAGTTTTCTTTGCCCCTGCTGCTTTATTTAAAAAGGCAAAGCCAAAAGTGGTTTGGTTACAGGTTTTAGCCGCAGTGACCCTGTGAATCTGGCCGTGTTTAGCTGCCTGGAAGGGGAAAAAAAAAAAAATGGAGCGGAAATGTAGTGCTGAAAGCCCCGCTCTGTATTTTGGGGTTGTTATACGACAAGACCGCAGCCAGTATTTGAGGAATCTAACCCCCTTTTCCTGCTGTAGGTTGCTCTATTAGCCCGGACATATTTCACTGTCACAGCGAGGTGGCTGAGTGCAGCCGAGAGTCGGTGTGGCTCATTCAGACGAGTCTGGGCTCCCCCCCCCTCCAAACACACACACACACACACACACCTCAGGCTGAATCTGCTCCTGGTGTATCAGCTCTAATAAGGTTTTCCCCGCAGATGGATGCAAACGCTCGCTGTTATCACATTTCTCTTTCATTTTTCCAGCCACTTAAAAATTTTGATTAAACAAACGCAAAAAACAATTTCCTCCCAGTCTCCAAAAAAATCAATGAATTGTTTCACATTAGAAAGAGCATGTGATAAGAGCAGGGTGGGGAAGTAACACCAACAAACAGCCAAACACACGGAAATAAATACAAACTGTGGCCTGTAAGCTTTTCTACTGTTGTGACCTCTTCTGCTGGGAACCTATTTTTGTTAAAATAATCTAAAAATAAAAATCAGCTGGTGAATTCTGGGATTTACCAACCGTTTTTTCAGTTTGAGACTTTCTGCTGCATAGCTAGAGAAAATCTCATAGAGCAAGTGGCTGAAAGTATAATATATCGCTGTAAAATGTAGACAATTGTCACCTGTACGCTCACTGCGCCTGGGCTCGGCAGCTCCTCCTCTGGTTTCATTTTGGAGCGTTTGTGGTGCATTGGGTCTCCTGTGCTGCTTACTGCAGATTCACTTGTTGGTTTGGTCTGCAGAAAAGAAAATATTCCATCACTTTAAGCTTCCCAAGACATGGATTTTACAATACAGATGATTTATTTTTTATATTTTTTTTAAATTATCAACTGTAGTATAATTAAAAATGCATGTGATGCTTATAAGTCAATCAATCAGTTTACTTAATCAAGCAGAAAAAACAACTGTGGTTTCACCCATAATGCTTTTTGTATCTTCAGTGACAGGAATGAGCTTTAACTGTACAAATGAAAAACTATTTAATTCACAGGATCACATTAGCCCCTCTAATCACAGCAATTAAAACAAACTCATGAACCAATTCAGCGAACCATTCGCTGATCCAACGGATGACCTGACTTTGGCCCTGACTTAGAATCGCTCTCAGGAGAATTCATGTTACAAACCAAGCTCACAAGAATAAAAGAAGCTTCCTTGGTTTTGGCTAAAAATCTTCGTGTTAATGATGCACAGGACACTCAGAGTTGCAGTGATCGTGTCAGTAACATGAGATGCATCTGCTCCACTATCTCTGCTGCTGCAACATATGAGATTCAGCTGTGGCCCCGAAGCAATATTCTGTTTATCCAGGAGAAGGAAAAGGCAATTTTGGTGTTTCCAATTTAAATGAGGCCTCATTCATGATCACGCAAAACTCAAGCGATGGGAAACAGCAGGGAGGACATTGAATATTTACTTCAAACGTGGGCCCGCACATACAGTAAGGGGTTGAGAAAGGAGCGAAAAAGCCCCTATGGATCCATCCATCCATGTCAATATTCCCTCTGTATATCCTTGTTCTCTCTCTAGTGATTAATGGAGTCAGCAGTGGGATTCTATGCTAACAAGCCCCTTGTTGTTTGCTGCAGGCGCATCCCGGGCCGCGCTCCACACTCTGAAAACAACAGACAACACAAGCAGGAGGAAACTCCCAGGAGATGAGCGCGTGGAGGCCGGGTTCCCGCCTGTGCCATGTTAGCTCGCCGCGTTTCACTGAGATGTTGCTGGCATGTGACGCCGCTATCTATTACCTGTGATGATGAATCGCACAGCTCTCACCTGTGAGGAGTCGTTGGAGATGGCTGAGCGCTCGCTTGCGCTGAGCCCGGAGGGGGGGATGCCTGGTACGGGCCTCTGGGTGGCGAAGGCCGGTGATGGGTGGATGAGGGGCGGGCTGTGACCAAAGGCGGAGCCCACGATGCCAGGTTGACGGCCAATCAGCTGCTGGTGCACGTGCAAAGCCACCGGGGTTGGAGGGTAGGCGAAGCTTAACGCCGGACTGGAGAGAGCAGAGAAAAAAAAAAGGCTGACCTGTTGTGTTTGGTAAAATAATCATAAAACTAAATACAACTTCAGTAAAACATCAGTCGCAAAAGCAGCGAGGCAAAAAAAAAGAGGAAAGACAGTGAATAAATGGATTGTTCTGGATAGTTCCTCCCCCCTCAGGACAATCTGACAGGAGATGGTGTGTAATGCTGGAACCATGAGGCTGCCGGCAACTCCTGCCAATGAATGTTCAGCTTGTTAACACAGTGAATTATCATGTGGTCTGTGTAAGGCAGTATGTCATTCTTCCACTGGGCAAATGATACAGATGATAAACAATTTTGGAGTGTGTTGTGTAGCCATGTAAATATGAGCTAAATTAATTCCCTGTTCCTTGCGACGGACTTGTTTCCTCAGTTTATTTACCCTCAACCTGAGCGCACTTTGTTTATCCTCAAAATCCCAGAAGCCACCAAACCTCCTCTGGGGTCTGTCTAACCGCAGGTGAACCACCAGATAAACACAGATCTGTGTGGCTCGACAGCAGCGGTCTCCATTCATCCTCGGCTCAGACGCTCCGCTCTCGCTGCGACCCATATGTCTGCTGATCTTATTACAAGCCGAGTGGAAATCAATGGGCCGGGACACATTTGGGGGCCCATCCGCTTGTCATATCACTCATCAGTCTGTTGGCTCTGGCTATTTGGGTCCTGTCACCGGGACAGTGGCTGAGCGCGCAGTGTGATTGATCAGGCTCTTCTTACAGATCGCTGATCAATGGCTGTGGGTGGGGCAATGGATCTTTCCTTTTCCCCTCTCTCTTCTTCTCTTTTTCTTTCCCTTTTGCTCGCCTCTGCTACCCGGGGCATGATGTATGTGATGTTTCCATGAGGTGCACCGGATGACTGACACGAGCCGCCGGGGGAGGCAGGCTGACTGGCTGGCTGGGAGTCCGTCACCCACATCGGGGGTTTGACATGGACGATGCACTCACACTCTCTTACTTTTGTTCCCTTGTTCTCTGTGCAGAGTGCATTGAAACCAGAGTGTTGACCCCGATGGGCTCTGCACTACAAGTGTGCTGTATGACAAACTCAACCGATCAATGATATTAGAAAATCATCTACAACATCATTCTCCTCGGGGAGATCCTGTTGATTTATCATCGGCACATCAGTCCCTGATGGCCACCTTGAGAGAAACACAATCAATCAGAGTCCCTGATAATATCCTGACAGGATCAGAGTTATTTTATTAACTTTAAAGGGGCGAACAGTGATTTCATTTTACAATTCCATTACTTTAAAGGACTCACAATAGACAGAGTTTTCAAAGGATATAGTGTTCAATTCGAAGTAGCAAAGGCTGAAATATCTTGAATTTTATTCCATATTATTATTCAAAGTTACAAAAAACACTGAATCCTACATTTCCCATAATGCAGCTTGATTGTATCAAAGCTAACTTCTTTCTCTCTTCAAGTTTGTAACACAGGCAAGGGGATAATGACAACAACAACAACAATGAAAGCAGGACAGTTACCTGATGGCTCCAGCAGACAGGTGACCGTAGGAGCCACTGGTGGAGGAGCTGGAGCGGGAGTTGTTCAGCATGGTGACCAGAGAGTTGGGGGAGTTGCGTATCATGGTCTGCAGGTCAAAGCTGTGCTCAGAGAGGGGCGAGATGGGCAGAGGCCTCTTCCTGCTGGGCCGCGACGGCAGCCGTGGGCTCGAGAAACGAGAGCCTGCAGGATGAGGAAAGAGGAGGCGATCAGGGGTGAGAACGACTGCCAAGTGGCTTCTGTGAACGTGAAAGGTTAAAATGCCCTTTAAAAGTGTAAATGAACCCTTATCTGCTCTCTCATTCCATGTGTTTTGGAGCACAGCATCAGCTAAATTCCTACAAATTAGTTACAGATTAAAAGAGAGCATTTGCTGGTTTATACATGGCTTTTTTCTGTTTGACTTCATCCAAACTCTAACCTAATCTAACCCCAACAGATGACATTTTTGTCAATCATCACACAAAAGGCACATCTGAATGAGTGTTCAGCTGTCACTTGATGCACTGCTTGCATTTCATCCATGAGAAAACATGCCTTTTATGTTGGAGAAATGCTCTGACTGTGTATGGTAATATTTAATCAAGTCCAATTTGACTCGTTATTCAAATGCAATCAGTGTTGACTGGAAATACCGAAAAGGGGGTTTGAAAAGGTAAAAGGCGGAAACGGCACAACCATTCTCTCTGCACATACAATGAGCCACGGGTAGAGATTAAAACATGACTTTTGTTGTCTTTTCACATGGAGATGTCACAAACAAGACAGGGAAAAACAGAAGGAGATGGAAGGAGGGGGAAAGAAGCGCTGAGGGGATGTCGTGCTTTGTGCATGAACTGACACAATGACTTTGTGACTCAAGACTTGGAAATAAAACATTTTGAGTTATTTTATAAAGGCAAACAAAACCAGCTTACGCAGCCCCGATAACCCCCCTCCATATTTACGTCCCCCACAATCCATCCATCTCCCAAACGTAAATGCTCCATCTCTCGTCTGACACATCCAACGATTACAGAGCGCTCCATTCACATGGTAATCACAGTGTGTGGATGTGAGTGTGTGTGCGAGGATGCCTCTGTGGCGGCGGCGGTGGTGTTCTGGCATACGGAGGCCTGAGTTTTAGACTATGGCACGAAGCTGTAAGGAGAGCAACACCCCCTTTACATTGTCATTGTATGGAAAATCTTTCTTTCTTTATATCTTAGTGATTGGGGTGTTTGGGGGGGTAAATATATGCATATAGAAATCCTTGAGGGCACATAATTGCTAAATACAATGCAGTTTGTCATGTGAGGCTCCTTGACATGTTGGTTTTTTCTCCGTTTCATTCAATTTGAATCAAAAAATTGTTTCCTGATTTGGAAAAATTCAACCTTCTACATCAAAAGTTTTGACACTTTTCTTTTCGAATCCACAAGAAGTGAATTAGGAGAATTCACTTGCGGTGAATTAGGAGAGGGGGGCCGCAGCCGAGGAGCAGGGCCAGCGTCCCACCACTGCAAAGCCTCATGGGAGTGGTGTTTATTAATGCACAGCCCAAATGATAAATCGGCCAACCGGGCAGACAGAGAGTGGAGCATCCTGGCTCGTAGCAGGACTGTCCCTCTAATTTCCTCTTGATTTATGGACGGGAAGGCCGGTTACGTGCCGCGTCATTAATTCTTCTGGCCAGGGAGGGTTTAGACAGGCCGGACTGACGGCATTGGAAATAAAAACTGGCTCTAAAAACTGGGGTTGAACCCTCGCCGACACGCCTCGGGGCCACCTGAGAGGGTCGCTGTCACCCAGGGGGGCTGAAGTTTGGATGTAAGACTGGCCAGAATTTTTTTGAGCAAAAGAAAACTTTATAAAGACACAAAGAGAAACTATAATTCTGGGAAATTAACACTGATGACAGTTATTCTTTTTCTTAATTAAGAGTACCTATTATCACATTTCAATATAAAGATTTTGTGTTATTTTCTGAGATTTATGAATTTTGCTAAACAGATACAATTATTGTCAATCTAATGAAATTACACCTTAAGAATTAAAATAAATAACTACAATTAAATGCCTTGTTTGTATCAAACATGAGTTCAACTGTTCAAAATATTACCAAAAAGTGAATCTATTAATGAGAAAAAATGTCACAAAAATCGCAAAAATAGCACGTAGATTAAAAATGAACTAATAAAGATCACAAATACAGACTTTAGTGTGATGATCTATGGGAGCTGTGGCACTAATTAGGCAGTGCGAACACAGACAATAGCCCATTAAAGCACAAATAGGCAGGACAGGCCCATTGTTTCATTAGCACAACTCTCACTGAAGGTAATTACACTGATGTGAAATAGACTAAAATAGCCGCAGTAATACGGTAGCCGAGATTATCAGCGAAAGCCTCTTGACAGACTCTGCTCTTTGTATGTTTTTTTTTTCCTGAAATCCAACAAAGCTTTAAAGTGTTAATTTTTCTGCCGCCGGAACACACATTGTTGAAACATGATGAGTTATTACCAGCAATGATCACAGGCGTTTTTTAAGTGAGGAGCATCGCATCTCCACTTAAATTTGGCCCTAATTGTTTTGTTTCAGTCTATTAATCTTAAAAAGTGACACAGAAGAAAGGATTTCTCCAGTGATGAATGGTGGGACATTCCAATTCCCACTTAATAGCAATTAATTTTCTGATACCCGCACAAGTTTGGCTAGTTTTAATTAGTTTGTTCAGTGGAATAGGGGGAACTTCACCCCGGATTTCCATGAAAGCGGCGTCTGCCTGACTAAATACATTCTCATCAAAGGGAGCGGGGTGAGGCTGTCCGACCTTTCTAAGATTCAGTGTGCATTTAATTTCCTATTTACACTTTAAAATAACTCATTAGCATAAGTCCTCTGCACACAGTCCTGAGCCCAACACATTAAGACAATAGCTCATTTAAATCATGTCAAAGTAAAGTTGCAGGTCCCTCCTCGCCGTGGTTGAGCTGCAGCTTCCTCTATATTTAGTACAAAAGTGGTGTATTGTAAAGGTGCATTTCAAAGGTTTAATTCCCACTGGGACCACCCATGTTATAATGTGCAGGTATGTATTTATAATACAGTAATGTGCAGTAGGTGTAGAACTGTTGGGTGTTTTTTTTTTAACTGCAGAGCTACATGTGGTTGAAAAGTCCAGTTTTTCAGATGTCAATGTTCATTAATAATTGTGATTTAAACATTTTTTCAGTCATTGCATTTTAGTGTGCGGTTATGTTATGCTACATATTGGATTATTATTTAAATGTAGATAAAAAAAAATGTTATTCATTTAAGAAAATGTACTTTGTCAACCACATTTCAGCTTTTGTTTTAGCTGTATACATTAATATTTACTGATGTGCTTATCAAAGCGTATTAGAAAAATATAATAATTCACTGAATGCAAATGGCCTCTGTCCACAAAAGTAAACATTTTTCTTTTCTATTTGTGTTTTTTTTTATTAGAAAAAATGAAAGATAATGTGTTTCTTAGTAACACTGTTTCCAAACTTAGAGTAGCAGTCCATTTTGGTCACCAGTTAGCGAAATAAAATGCTGAACAATGCTGATATGTGAATTCAGCTCCACAATTTAAAAAAAAAAAAAACTTTTTTGATTCCTTAGGTTTTCGATACAGATATAAAAAATTGGTAAATTAATTAAATGGTTGTATGAAAACTAAAAAATTTAAATCAGCAGATCTGATCTTTACTGAGAGGTATTTTATGATCAAAAAAGCACTTCATGAACATTTTAAATTCCTGTTTCTTGTGTTCTTTATCAGCAGTTTATCAGTGCATAGCTTAGGGTGATTTATGGTGTGTTTTTGTAAGTTTTTGTAAGTTTGGAGACATCAAATTTTTCTTTTAAGGTCTAACGCTGAAAAAGTTTTGGGGTCTCTGCTTTATAGATTAAGAAATTTCTCTTACTTTTGTTGCAAAAAATAAACTCTTTAAGGATCTCTGCATGCTCACAAAGCTGAAACTGAACTGTTTTTATTACTGTAACTCATGAAAAGTTGACAGCTTGGAAACTTGCGCACACACACAGCCACAATATGCTAAACTGGCCTCATTGAGTAAACAAAATGAACGACATTATTATGTTCCTCTAACTTGGCAACTGTTGCAAAGACCTGATTTATAAACCACCATTGAGTTAAGAAAACTCCCATGGCCTGTAAATCTCGCACACAAGAACTGCTGTCCCTGGATCAGTGCCGGACCTCATGTATGTGGAATATTAAAAAAAACTTTGGATCGTGGATCAGCACCCCTAAGGCACATGAACTTGTGTGTGTGTGTGTGTGTCACTCATGAGTCATGTGTGAGATGAGTCAGTGCAGACTTACTGTCCATCGCCTGCAGGTACTCCATGTGGAGGGCGCTGGTGCTGCTGGCGCCGGCTGTGGCCGCCACAGAGGGGAGCAGGTCGGTCGTGTAGGGGCTACGGTGGCCTGCCAGCAGAGCCATCTGGTGGTAGTACTCGGCCGTGGTCAGACCTGTGTGAGGGGCTGGAGAAGAAGAACCATCGGGTGAGCAAAGAAGAAATAAGGCGACCAAAAAACTACAGCTGACAGATGAAGGGTATGGATGGAGAAAAAAGTAGAGAGAGGACAGAGAAAAGAAAAAGAAATTAGGTAGTGAGAAAAACATGACAGGGAGAGCACCTGCACTGCATTACAAGCCTGCGTTCATTTACATTAGATGATAATCAGCTCAGCAGAACAGTAATGAGCACATTAGCAACACCATCAAGTTAAGCAAAACAGCTGCACAGGGAGCATCACCTGAAGTGGAGAGGCTCGCTGGGGATTAGCGGATGCTTGCTCACAGATTACAGTGAGTGTGCATTAGTGTTTGATTGATGCATTCATGCCGCGCACACTATAACTGATCGTCTTACAATACAAATCTTAAACAGCCTTTTTTTTTTCCTTCTTCTTCTTCTTCTCCTGTTCCTTAATCACTCTGAAGGGGGTGCATGAGTGTATATGAGTGTGTGTGTGTGTGTGGTAAGAGTATGTGGGCTGACACATCTTTTGCCAGAGATGCTGCTTGTGTGTTGTTCACATCAGGGCTGCAGTCTGCAGATATGCAACCTGCTCCTCGACTGTGCTCCCTTAAACTGCACAGGGAAAACAAAAGGCCTAAATCTGCCCAGATATATCTGCATGCATAAAGATACAGCAAACGATTCTGCCTCCACTTCACTCTCTCTCTCTCTTTCTCTCTGTCTCTCTCTTTCTCCAAATAACTCTCTTCTCCGAGTCATTCCCTTAGTTATAGTGTTGTAAGTCCTTGAACCGTAGCCTAAAAATAAACATCTGGTGGTGGGCTTCCTTATGCAAATATTCTAAGAAAGAGAGAAGGAGAAGACTAACACTGCGGTTTTGGATGCAAATATAGAATCAGTTGAGACCCACAGAGTGCTGCAGCTCTTTTTTTCCCCCCCAATTGAGGAAATAAAGAGAAAATAAATAAAGAAACACTGTATGAGGAGATTTCCTCTTAAGTCAGGCCCGCATGCCAGCAATATGCAGCCATGATTGGTTCAATGAACGTAAGAAAAAAATTCTAAATTAATTCGATCTGGGTATTATGTCTTCAGTGGAAAGGGGGAGTTTCTTAATTGTCTCCACTGTTCCGCCTTAGCTTTGCTTTTGCATTCAACCATAATATGGCCCATTCAGTATCCACACACACAGAAAAAGGGCTTTGCAGAATTTCTAAATCAGAAATCCTGGCATCCAATGCGATCCTGGGGGCAAAAAAAAGAAAAGGGGGAGAGTTGGGGGAAGGCTCTCAGTGTGGCACCCCGACATGGAAAAAGGCAGAAACTTGCCTCGGGACTTGGTGAGCCACCGGGTGCTCCTTCAGCATTACAATAGGATCAGGGGCGAGCCTACCTCTGAACCCCAACTCGTGTAGAAAAGAGAGAAAAATTGTGAGGGAGGTGCGAAAAAAAAAAAAGAGAAAAGAAGTGGAAGCGAATGTGTGGCAGCGAGAGGGTGGCACTAAATCCCACCCACTTTAAATCTCCATTAGATTCTGTTAATTAATTCATCATTATTCAAATGTACTTTTTGGTAGGAAAAAAAAAATGCATTTTGAAGAAGGAGGCTCCCTGTAAGCGTGGTGATATACTAACAACACAAAAGCTGATGGCTTAATTAATCACTGGATTGATTAAAGGAGTAATTAGGTGCCTCATTCACAATTCACAGCATTATGAACTGAAAGGGGATCATGTGGTAGGTTGGAGAAACTATTTTGATTTAAAGCAAGCTGAGACTGCTGCACATTATGTTGCGGTAATGGAAAATTGGAGGGTTGAGAGGATATACTTCCTGTTCGCAGAGCGCCATGTCGGAGCGCAGGAGAGGGGTTGGTGGAGGCTGAGAGCAAAGCTTCTTGGTCTTCACTCTGACACGACTTTTAACAGACCTGCTGCTGCTGCTATCTGCCCCTTTCAGAAATACACTTCAACACAAGGTGAGCAGCTAAAGTGGGTCTCTGCTGCTGAAGTGCCAAAAGGTTGATGGCAGACGACATGAGGGCCTTTAGATCATCAGGCCTTTTCAACACGTTTAATGTTAGGATATATATATGACATGTAGCTCTTTGCTAAAAATACTTTTTTATGAAAAGATCATTTGAAGCATTTTACCTTTTTTTGGCTTTCTTGTTTCTTTCTTGTTAAGCTTGCTGCACTCGTTTGTTTTGCATGATCTTGAAATTGTCATAAATTACTTCAAATTGTTGTGCAACAAACAATTATTTTTGGAATACATCATCTGCCATTCATTTTTTCAATTAACCACTTAATTATTTGGTCTATAAAATGTCTAAAATATTACACAAAGTGCTACAAGCTATATGATCATTTCCAGCAGAGGCTGATTCTTTTAAGGATTCATATTTCAGCCAGCATCCAAAACCTTAAAGGTTTTAAATTTTGGATAACAGAAAAACTAAAAATGTACAAATCCTCAGTGTAAGAAGATGAAAACAGCAAATATGTGTTATCTCTGCTTAATGTTTCTTCTGATAAGTCATTTAAATTTCATTTTCTGTTAACTTGATTAACTGATGTATTTACAAAATACTAAAATCACATCTTTTAAAGCCACTATATAAAAAAAAATTAAATTTATTACAAACTGTGACTTCTTTAACCATCACTTTTTTAATATTTTCCATCATTTTTTAATTGCTCTTCTGTTTGTGGATGCCGTTTAAATTGATTTCCCAGTTCAAATCCGTCATGAGATCTCAGGAAACAAATGCTCCCTGTAGGACTCCATAACACCCAAACCCCCCAGCCCTGAACTCCAATCCTCCCTCTGCGTGCACGTTGTAACTGTACGTGACCCTGCCGCTCACTGATTCATCCTCCAGAGGTCTCTGACATGACTCACAGATCAAAAGGATTAGCCTCCCTTCAACCTGCGCCCCCACCCACACAGATTGCTCCGCACTCATAATACTCCCATCCACCCGCTCCCTCACTCAGATAACATCTCACCAACCCCCAGGTCTTAATAGAGATGGATCTGGTTGCCTCTCACCTGACCTCTTCTGATCTCAAACGGGAATTAAACTGATACAGAGAATCACGATTCCTCCTAATAGCAATCGAACGTCTGTAATCAATTTCAAATATCATTTTTAAGGGTCTGCAGAGGTTCTGTCGCCCATTTCTGCTCTGCTGGGGTTGTGTGCAGATGTGCAGATGTGCATGTGTGTGTGTGTGTGTGCTGAGTGTGCATGTGTGCAGCGAGTGTGTACATGCGTCCTGCTTTGTGCGTTGGTGTATGTTTCACTTTATTCACCATCTGCAGGGCTGAGGCCCCGGGTGGCTGACAGAACAGAGATGGAGGGGCTGCTGTGGAGCGAACGGATGTAGTCCACGTATGGGTTGATGTAGGGGTGCGGAGGGTGAAAGGGCGACTCCGCCCCCACAGAGGGGTTCCGCTGGGGCGAAATCCGGATGAGGGAGATGTCGGAAAAAGCTGGACTGCCCGCTAATGCAGGAGGCCTGTGGAGACACAAGGAGGAGAAAGTATAGAAAGAATGTTAAAAACATAATTCAAATGTGCCACAAACTCAAAGTAAGACTTACAGCATACATTGTTTGCTTTAAACGCTAATGCAATAGGACTTATTTTTGGATGTTCACACCCTTTAACGGGGTTTTTTAGTGTGTTCGAGTAGGTTTTAAATTAAGGGTCCTGGGACAAAAAGTGTCCTGCTGCACAGATTGTGAAGCTTCATGAGCCAAATTTGTGATTAATGTCTGAGCTGTATAAATAAAGCTGTTTGCAGTTTACAGTGAAGGTCGATAAAGGGCAACTTATGTGAAAACTTTCCAGACTCCTACAATAAACAATGCTTCAAAAAGCTGAATAATAAATATGAATGACTACAAAAGCTAAATCACATCATGTAAATCAAATCAGCAGCCGGACTTTTTGAGTCACAACATGTGGAACGATGAAAACTCCTGACTTGACTGAGCTCTTGTGTCACTAACAATGTCTAAACAAAAATCAACAGTCCGGTCGACATCATGCTCCTCTCATGCTCCTCTGATTTCGGCCTGACTGGATTTTACTACCGTGGGCGGACTGGCGGTGGCGAGGCCAGATAAATGGACTGTGACACTATCTCTGTCTCTCCATCTGCGAGG
Source organism: Acanthurus lineatus (assembly GCA_029814665.1). Lineage (NCBI taxonomy): Eukaryota > Metazoa > Chordata > Actinopteri > Acanthuriformes > Acanthuridae > Acanthurus > Acanthurus lineatus. The sequence goes on from JAPZDV010000013.1 coordinate 5,615,987, forward strand.
CAGAGAGAGGAGAGCGCTGCATTCCTACTGCTCCCCACGCAGACATTTCCTCAGATCAAAGGCAGCTTTCACCACTGCGTCTTAATCAGAGGGAAATGTTAGACCGAGCTCACCGCTGGCCAGCGCCAGACAAGCAAACGCTACACCCGCTCTGCTCATATGGCTTCAGACTTGGCTTTGAGCTGAAACCGTGTACCGAATTGCACATGACGGAAACAATGTTGTACATAATCCATCAGCAGGTCTCACACAAGATGCATGATCTTGTTCTTTAAATAGAGAATATGAGCACTTTCTCTTTTATCAGAAACCTTTACTGTGAACTGTCTCTGTGGTTTGAGATGGGAAATAAAGTTGAGAACAATCAGGAAAACTTCTTAGGAGCTAAGTTTGAGATGAACTAATTTGTCTCCCTTCTTATAATTGGCTAGGAGGGCTAGGAAACTTCATAATGATGGCCTTCACCACAAAGGCCTTCCCCTGAGGAAGTGGAGAAATCCACATATCAGCCAGACATTAACAGGCTAAGAGATTAGACTGAATTAGCCCCTCCACTTCTCTGTGGCTCCCCAGTGGACCAGTCTACTGTGACAAAAGACCCCAGGAGAAGGAGGAGGAGGAGGAGAGGATGAGCGAAGGAGGGAGGGAAGGAGAGAAAAAGAAGGGGTTTTTTTTTTAAAGAAGGAAGAAAGGAGGAGATATGGAAAAGGGTGGGAAAAGACAGGAGAAAAAGGGAAAGAGAGAGTGAGAGACCTGGCTCGGAGTTTGTCTCACAGTGACCTTGAGCGAGGCCAGGGGAGCGGAACAGCCCAATTACGACCTCCGCCCCTTCCCCTGATCCCCTACCGGCCCCTCCGTGCCTCCACTTCACAGCCCCCCTAATGAAAGAGCTCAGACCAGGGCAAATAATGAGCACTGAGGAGCGGAAACAACACACACACTTACACACACACACTGGAGGATGGACACAGACACACACAGACACATGTGTATACTGGAATTCACACGTACAAACTTCGTCTTCAGGAGACTTTCTGTAATGAGCCCACAGGGGCCACGGGACGATTTTTTAAAGGCTTTCACCGCGTTCAAGTGTGTGACAACATGTCTCAATGATGCTGAAGCAGGTGTGTGTGTGTGTGTGTGTGGAAAAAAAAGAGAGGAGGGGAAGTCCTAAGAGGAATCTCAGTAAAAGTCTCATTGTTACAGTGTGTAAAGGTGACAGATTTAAGGATCGCATCCAACACTGCAGCACAAACGGTCACACAGAGGTTTTGTTTTTCACCTCCATTCGATCGGTGTGTTTCTGCACGTCTCCTGTCGAAAGCTTCACGGGGAAACTCTTTTACTTCCTCCACGCCTACCGAGCCACGCTGAGGGCACACCGTGCACATCAGAACAGGTGTGTGTGTGAAAAAAGAGTGTGTTTATGATAAGCAAGTCATGTGCCCACAAGCCACCATAACATGGCTCATTTGCACAGATCACAACACAGCTGCAGGATGACGCTCACTTTGATGTCATAAGACCATGCATCCAACACACACACACACGCACACACACCAGCACACATGAGCCCATCCAGCTGAGGAACAACACAGAAAACCTGCTTTGTCACTGACGACAGAGAAATATTTAAATACGAACAAATATGTTTTAATTGCGCCTGACATTTTTAAACACAAGTGTAACATTTTGTGCACAAGGGTCCATTCAAGGGGAGTTTTGTATATATTAATGTATAGTATATCTTTCTGTTTCCCAGAAATGGCTGCACATGACCTTTCAGACATTGTTGATATAGAGTTAAGATCCCAGAAGCAAAGATAAAAAATCTTCATGGCCTTTTTTCCTTCCTCTGGTCCGCCGCATGCCTGATTGAGGAGAGCCAGAGACCCATTCTGGCTGCCATGACACTGATTAACCTTGTCATGCGTTGACTGCATCTCCCTGCTCTGACCCTGGCTGCCTTTTTCTTGTTTTTTTCCCATAAATTTAGCAAATTAAAACAAAGCTCGACTGGAAGGCTGAAAAAAAAACCGACAAAAACAGTGGTCGGAAACTTTTAAAAACGAGAGAACACTCCTGTTGAATGGTGGGAAAACGGTGGCGCAGAGATTTTTTTTATTCAGCCTGTTGAAAGGTAAAAAGTGACAGATAAGTTTACAGAGGAGAGAAAGAAGGAAGAGAGGTGTGAGGGAGGGATGCAGAGAGGGAGGGGAGACAGTTGGAGCATGACCAGTAGTTAGAAGGAGGAGAAGGAGAGCGTGTGTGGAGATATGTGGACTATGAATTAATTGGGAGGGAAGGGTGGACAGAGAGGAGTTAGGAGAAAGCGGGAGCTGGAGAGGGACGAGATATTAAGGGGTGCGGAGCCAGGTGTGAGGGGATTTGAGGAGGACAGGAGAGAGATGGATGGTTTTGGGGGAGTGTGTTTCGTCTCAGCACAGTTAGAGAAAAAGCGAAAGAGTGTCCGAGCCTCCGTTTCTCAGCTGCTCTGTGCAGGGTCGTGATCGTCTTAGCATCTGCCAGTATGCATTAATCAACATGACAAAAGGCAGTAATCTGACAACGTGCAGCGTGTGCACAGGAATGTTCACCCCGTGTGTGTGTGTGTGTGTGTGCCGGAGAAGTCTTAGTTACACCTGATTTAAGATTTACATCAAAGCTGTACTGCAGGGTTTGTAGCCTTCTCTCTGCCTTACCAGAGCAAAAAAAAACTTTTTCTCTCACTCCTCTACTTCCCTTTGTGGGTTTATAATTCCTATTAACCCTCAAAGAAGACATCGAGTGCACACGGGGCACAAGCAAAAGGCTGAGCTCCTGACATATGGAAGCCATTTCCTCTCACGTGGCTTCGCTTAAACCAGCCAGTGCCTCTTTAAGACATCGCATGTTTACACGGGGCGGTCTGTGGATTTTTAACTGTCGTCCTATTTCACCGGATGAATATACACTTGCCAAGTGTAAATATGCCCCCAAAAGATTTTGAGGTTACATGGAAAGGGTGTGTGTTCATGTAAACAGGCCTTGAATCTTTGTTTGGAACAAGGTTATATCAACACTAATAATTTTTCTTTTTGTTGAAAGCTGCAGTCGAAACAAGCAGCTGCGGCGAAGGCTGATGACTTCACTTCAAGACAGAAGGTATCATTGTGGTGCAGCAGCCAGACCTGGTGGTATTGACACAGCGGTCTGCTAAAACAGGAACCGTGCTTTGCAAAATACTTTTAGCTCAAGCATGAAATGGTTGCGCATGAAATAAAATGAAAATTTCTCGATGTGTGCTTTGCAGAAGGGCACAGGAAATTGCTGAGTCCAAATCCAATAATCCAGCAACTGTGAATGTTCATAGACCATCATTTTTTTGTGCATCCATAGCTGCCACAGTCATCCAAGAAAGAGATTTGAAAAATAAAAACATAAGAGCCGAGAGTCACGACACCAACCAAGTCCAACAGAGGTTAAATGAACTCAATCCTTGTAGCGTTTGATGCGATTTAATTAAAGTCCCTCTTCTCTCAAAACCATGTTTTTCTTCTTCTTCCAACAGTCGGATGTTTGAGCTTCGCTGTGCAGAGCGATGAATGTGCAGAGTTTGAAAGCAGAAGGCTGTTTTCGCATTTAACTGCTGAAACTGGAAAATTTTCCAGCTCATTGGCAATCTGATTTCAGGAGGCGGGCCTACGAGCTCGACTTGTGACATCACAAACAGTTCGGTAGTCCGTCCCGGTCCAGTTTGCAAACTATGCAAGTGTGATGTAGAATATTAAAGTCATTGAGCATGGACTTTGCCATATAAATCAACAGTATGTGCATATTCATAGACTCTGGAATATTTGATGAGGTAGGAGTAGATTTTTCCTATCAGGACTGTTTAAAGCAGAATATCGGTGCATATGTATGTATCACATTCTTTAATGTTGGCAATATAGTGAAAATGATGAGCATCCAGACAGTTAGCCTAGCTTTAGCTAGCATTAGCCAACTGTGTGGCAAATACTCAACAGTTTAAAATAAGAAAAGAGGAGCTGCACGATTAACATAACAAATTTACATCAAATAAAGTGGCCGTTTAGGCTAAAAACGCAGGATGCAAACACAAATGGCCACATTGGTGGGATGTGTGCTTGGGACACAAGTGAGACCATTAAATGGGATCCTGGAAGTCCAGTTTGAGAAGGAAAGTTTTTGTCTTTGATTGTGAGGTAAACATAAGAACACAGCTTTCTCATGATTAAGTTATTAAGTAGAATTATGCACCTGCACATATTTGATTGGCTAACATGGTAACTTGCTGGTAAACTTTGTAGTACTGCAGCAAAAGTTGATTCAGTTTCATCTTTTTCCTGTATTTTTGTCCTAGCCCTCTGCATTGGTAACCCAACTGAGCGATACAAAGACATGTTTCCTGTGATTTGATTAGTTTTTCAGGTTGACACAGAAAACAGTCACTTCTGAGAATGAGAACTTGCATTTACTGTTGATAAAATCACAAATGCAAAACATCCCAACCTTTGAAGAAGGTAAAACAAGTCCTTGGTTGACAAACTTACTCTGTTGCAGCAAGGTTGTACTTTTTTCAAGATGAAGATTTTGTATCTGGAGGATTAACAAGACTTTCAAATGTTGTCCTTATACATCTGAAAGGGGAAACAGAGGTAGCAGCAAAATACAAGGTCGCCTTTTAAACCCTTGTAGACCCATTTTTCTCGACACGTTACACCTGCGGCCACAAGGGGCCGAGTGAGGTGAGACCGAGGCTTCTGGAGGGAACTGGGATCAGTAAGGTCCTCTCATGGCTGAGGCTGACAGCATCACACACCAATCCCCCCCCCTCTCTCTCCAACCTCACATCAACCTCACCACCTCATAGAAACACCTCCTCCCCCCAGCCCCCTGACCCACCCAGCCACAGCACAAGGCTGCCATCGCTCTGAAAGCCTAAACCAGAGGGGAGGAAGAGAGGGGCTCCTGACAGCGGAAACAGAAGCACTTTAAAGCTCCAAACCCTTTCACCGAGATCAAAGGGCCACAGGAACAGAGTCAGCTGAGACCCAAGAAGAGGAAAGGGAGCCGAGACAAGGAGAAAAGAGAGAAGACAGACAGACAGAGAGAGAGAAAGAGACTGAGAGGCAGACACAAACAGAGGAAGGCGGATACATTCTGGCTTCCTAATGATTCGATGGGAAAGTCTTCATTAAGTTTTTGCCGCCGAAGCACATTCTTATGACTTCATTTTCCACATTAGTAATCACAATTTCAGCGGCAGTTTCAAGTGGATTTCATTTCGCAGTTCATCCAGCCTGCCTCGGGTCAAACCGCGGGCCTCTGGATGTGGCTGCTTAGCACGACGCCACGAAAGGTGGATTCATTTAAAAATACATCTCATTCCATCTTAAGCCAACAGTTTCTGCTCCTGAAACAGAGTTTTTTAAAAAAAAAATACTCCAAGTGGATATGAGGAGTGATGCAGATGGTGGGGGGAAGAAAAAAAATTTTCAAAACTGCCGACATATGACTGTTGTGTCATAAATCTTTCAGGAACATGACTGACGCACGTCTGCCTGCCAGCAGCGTTAAGAAGTCCACTATCTTTAGCCTTCAGCTCCCTTTGATTTATTTGTTTTTCTAGATGGGCTGTCACCGGTGTTAGATGACTTTTTTGCTGTAATAACAAAACGTAGCGCCTTCGTTATGCATTTCAGTGCTCAGTTATTTAGTCGCAATCTGTTGCTTCTGTTACATTTTATCAAATTTCTCTTTTCCTTCTGCTGCCACAAGAAACAAATAAAGAAATGCATTCAACTGTTTTTGTTTCTTTCTTCTCCTTTGCCTAGCTGCTGACTAATGAAAGGAATCCAACCTTAAAATTGTGACAGTGTGTAGCTAAGCTGGCTGTAAGGACAGCTTTTATGCCGCTGATGAATTGGCATTATTTTGAATTTTTGATTGGAAAAGGTTTTTTACACTGCAGCTTAATATCAAAAGACATTTTGTATGAACTTGAGTCAAGTTAACTGGCCTCCGTACCCTCTTGATTTTATGTTTACTTGAATTCAAACATAGGTGTTAGTTTTTTAAGTTGCTATTGTCTGTTTTTCTTGTTATTAGCCTGCAGAGTTACACAATTATTGTCTGCAGACTGAATGCATTGAAGGCAGAGTCACTACATTTAAAAGCAGATGTTCAGGAGGCTACTGTGGTACAAACAAACAGCATGCACAATTAATCACAAATGGGTTCAATTTGGTAACGTAGCTACATTGCAACTCCTTTATGCAAAACTGTGCATGAAGCTTTGCCAAAGCACTGCTTTGCTGAATGTATTTAGTTCACTGAGGCTTTTCCTGTACTCTTGTGTTTTAACCTACAGCAGCAAAACTTTACAAAAAGGCTTCATTAAGTGCTACAACTGACAGAAAAAATGAACACAAAATAAATTTAAATCACACAAGGACATGCAAAAAAAGGATGCAGTAAATGCTTTTTAATGTATTATAAACGTATTTTAGGTTCTCATCCTTTTAAAACAAACTAAACGAGTGAGCAGAGGTCAGAGTGTTTGCTTGAGGTCACCTTCACAGATCAGATGTTGCAGAGATCCGATCTGTCATCACCAAACACTCATATCTGGATCAACTTCTTTCTAATTCCCAAAACTTAAACAGTAAATTTTAGTGGAAAACAAAGATCGAGAACTCGTTCTCTAATGAGCACTAACAAGTTTAGTTTGTTGCAAATGTGAGTTCAATTTCCTCCCCATACACTGGTTTTTTCTCTCTGGTCTGGCAGAGCAGACTGTCAGCCTGGCATGGCACGGTGAGGTTGCCAGGCGTTCAAGGTAACTATGTGCACCCCCCACCCACCCTCTCCAGAGCTGCGAGGGCTCTGTGTGACCCCCTGACATCAAAGGCCGGGGGTGGGTTCAAGGGGGTGGGGACGGCTTTCTATTCATGGTCACATCAAGCAGGATTCCCTCTCTGTGGGAACACCTCTGGAGGCGTGCCAGACATTCCCATACACCGCACAGTCAGTTCACACACTCACACACACTCACTGTCCACTTGAATACTCAGCGCTCTCCTTCAGTTTCTGCGTCTCCTCCCCCTTGTGTGTTTCAGTCACACTCTCATTAGCTACATATTACAAGCACAAAGAGCACACATGCACACCCACGTCCTGGCGGAGAGCGCTACGTCCCTGCAGGCACGTATCACTTCCACGTCACTGGACTGATAACGAGTGTTTATCACCCGGAGCCAGCGAGTGTGACGCGCTCAAGTCACAACAAACAGGTCCAGGTGTCACACAAACTGGTTAGAAACTGCTGGTTGTGTGAACTTCCAGAGGAGTCATGTGCATTGCTGAAGGTGTGTCACAAGCCAAAAAAATGGCCTCTCGTTTTAAAATCAAAGTTCCTGTGTTTTATCAGAAACAACAGAATCGCATTTTTCAACGCCTGCTTTGGTTCCAAATTACAGCTAAACACAATCGTCGCTTTATAAACTTTATGTTTCGCTTCGCCACGCCGCGCGGTGTTGTCAAAAAAACTGTTTTTTTTCCACAACGCAATTAAACGCAATTTCAGCCATCGAGATAAGAATGTCTCCCAAAACAAATCAACAGAGTATATGGCAAGAAAATGAAAACATGAAAGTGAAATTACACAAAATGAGGCTGCCTTTTTTCCTGTAATTTCAAGGGGGGGGCTAGAATCAGGGAACAAACATGAGAACAACAACAAAAAAAACGGTTTTCTTGTTCCCTTTTGGTCCTTTCCCATTTTTTATTTTTTTTTTTTTGCCTTTTCTACAAAGAGAACAATTACTTTGCATGAAGCGTTCCTCCTTCATCTCAACTCGCTGGAAATTACTTGATGGCTGCTTTTTTTTTTTTTTCTTTCTCAAAGCAAGCACAGGTGGAATTAGTGCTGCTCTTGGTGAGTGTTTTGACTTCCTCTGGCATGCCCCGGGCTACAGAGGAGACAGGAGGGGACTCCTGGGTGTTGAAGTGTTAAACTTTTGAAAACAGGGGAGGAAGCACATCTATCTTTCCCTTTTCCTCTCAAGTAATGTCTCGATGGCCCCGATGCCTTTTTTGCACAAAAACTCAGCTGACGCCTGCAGCTAAACAGGGCTCGGCCTCCACACCCCACCGCCTCGGCTACCCCGACAAGTCAGGTAATGAGCCTGTGTGTGTCTGTGTGTGTGTGTGTGTGTGTGTGAGAGTACAGCCCATCTCAGGTGAGGAGAATGAGTGTGGCCCAGGGCTGCGAGGAGGAGCGGCGTGGATCCCCCTCAATTCAGCGCGTCACGCTGGGCTGCTGAAATGAGCAGCCGCACGGATGGGCCCGAGCAAATCACAAACAATACACGGCGCTACAAGACAGCGGAGACACACTGCTGGAGATGGTTAATCCTTCAGACAGAGATCTGAGGTAGAACAACAGAAAAAAAAAATAAGAGGTCGGGAGGAAGAGGAGGGAGGGAAGGAGAGCTTAGACACGGGGGGGGGGGGGCAGAGCAGGAGCATCAGGTACAAGACACAAAAATATATGTTTCCTTCTCGGCAGCGAAAATCTCCTTTTCAGAGTGAAATCCATCACGTTTTCCTAATACATACTTCTCGTAGAGGAGGGGAGAGGGAAGGAAATGTGGACAGAAGAAAGGCAAGTGCTGGTGGGAAAGTGAACAGACGCAGCCTACTTTATTCTCGCCATTTCATCCATCTTGTTGGACTAATAAAATGTCAAGTGGAGTTCCTTGATATTTAATCATGAAGGGACCGAGTGCGTGGTGGCGCCGAGCTCAGGGCTTGTAGAAGCTTTGGGAGGCTTAAACACAGACCTGCGTTAAAAAAAAAAAAAAAAATTTGGATATATACCCAGAGGAGGATGTTTCACAAATCTGCTACACAAGTGACAACAAACTGATCTGAACGGGAGGGAATTCCTAATAAGCCTTCTTTTGGGGGGGAAACGTGCACCTTTTTCTGACTTTGGCTCTAGAAGCAAGTCCTCCAGTTTTATTTAATCCCCTTGAATAAACTTTTATTCCTAATGCAGTAAAAAAAAAATCACTAACACAGAGATGTCAAAAAGATGACGGGTGTGCAATAAAAAATAAAATAAAAAAAAAAGGCCTGCTGCATTCTTACAAGTGCCGTCACCCTGCAGCTGTGTGTGTATTACTGTGCATATTTGTACACTCCCACCGGACGCTCTTGTGGGGGGGGTGAAGGGAAAAAAAAGTGAAAAACTTCACAAGCTGACCCCCCTCCTGAAAGAAAAATACAATAAAATAAAGTGAAGTAACATGAGAGACAGAAGTAGCGAAGGTTTTTTCTTCTTGACTCGTGCTGTAAAAACGAAACAATTCTCTATCACATTATCAGATGTAATGGACACCACATCTGATAAGGGAGATAACAAAAGGCTGAGAGAATAGAAACGCTTTATGTGATATGAATTAATTTTCATTGGTGCTGAGAGTGTAAAGGGATGTGATTTAGAAGATAAACAAATAGAAAAAAAAAAGGGAGGAGAAGAGGTGTAGAGGCTTTAAGGGAGGCGATGAACTCATTTCCTTCCTCTCGTTTCCAAACGGTGTCTTCAGCAGAGCTCAAACTCAACTACAGGCCATTTTTTAACATGTGGTAGTATTTCACATTGTTGCATTTAGTTTTTTTTTTTTTTTTTTTGGTAAATCATAATTTAAAAAGCTTTGACTAAGAAAGATGGAAGTGAAAGAGAGTGGGAGGAAAGGAAGGGAGGGTCGGATCGGAGGGAGGATGGAAAATGAGGAGAGTTGGAGAGGATTTATGGCCCTGTTCCCCTGGTCTCGTTACTTGCTGTAACTGGCCCCCAGAGTGGGATCGCAGGGTCTGGAGCCCACAGCCCAGAGATCAGAGTAATGGAAATTCCACATTTCTACACTGCTAGAGCATGACGTCTGTGGGGCAAAGGCTGAAAAAAAAAAAAAAAAAAAAAAGAGCTGAAAACTGGCCCAATGTCTTAGGAGTCTAGAGCTACAATTAATTATCGTGCATTAGGTAAGAGGCAAAATATTTCCCTTCTAAAATCAGCATTTCCTTCGATTGAAGAGCCATAAAAGTGACGGCTTCTCAGTGGCAGGCTCGCTTTTTTAAAAAAAAAAAAAAAACTACTGTTTGTGAGGAGAAGCAGACATCAGGACAGCGGCTGCGTGAGGTTGCGGAGACGATGTGAGGCGGCGTGCTGCCAGCGCCGGGTAATATCTTGACAGTCGCTGCTGTTTCCTAATAGCTACTCGCCAATGAGAGGAGGGTCTCTTACAAAACCAATTAGGAAGCGGCACGGCTCGTAAAAGTGACAGTCAGCCACACCCATCGAGTAAGTTACCACCAAAGCCACTAAAGGCTGTGAGCTTTTACACGTGTGCTCTCTGCGAACGCAACACATCACACAAATAAAATGCTGCTAAAGGTTTGTTTGCTGAGGCTAAAAATGTGTTGAATTAGAGCTGAAGTGATTAATTAACAAGTCAATTAGTAATCAAGTATTTTTAAAATTGATTAATCTTTGAAGTCATCTTTTCATTGCCTAATTCCAGCTACATAAACTTAGTTTTTGGGAGTTTTTTAGATTAATAATTAGATTTTAAAAAGCAATTTAAAAACAACAAATTGCCATCTGGGAAACTGCGAGGTTTTTTTCACCAAACATTACTAACATTTACAGGAAAATCAATAAATCAAGAAAGATTAAGTGGTGATGAAAATAATTGTTAGTTGCAGCAATATTTATTATGTATACAACAATTGCATAAATGTTTCAAACGAACAGGTTTTTGCAAAATATAGATTATTAAATGTAACCTTGAATCTAAGAAGGTGAGAAGTAAAAATGGGAAATTAATGTGTTTTCTGCCATTTTTTTTAAGTGTAATTATGCTTGATTTCTAATAGAGAGAAAAAAAATAAAGAATTGCAAACAAAAAAGTAAGAAAAGGCATTGAAATAAATAAACCGATGCTCAAACACTGATGAGGAAGTATTTCAAACGTATATGTGTGTAAGCATGGTGTACAAGCGCGCACACACACACATACACTCACACACACTCCTACATTAGCGCAGGGCTGTTGGCACCTGCCTGTTATCTCTTCCCCTCAGACCTGGTTTTCCATTGTGCTCCATGGGAGAGCTACAAATTGAGATCTCAAACATGAAGAGGGGGGCAAATGACTTGTGTACCGAAAATCAAATCCACTAATGTGTTACATGTGCAAATTCACAGGCCGCGTATTAGAGATTAATGCATTCCTCTTTCATCAGAAATGTACCTATTTTCAAAGATATTCATATCAATCGTCAAAATTAAATTCAATCACAGATTAACATTAAAGAAAATACAAAAGAACAGGAAATAAACGTATTTAATGAATAATAAGATTCGATTTGCATAAATAAAAGTATTATGTAAGGAATTATAAGTAGATTAGAAATAGTGTGAATTATTTCATTCGAGTGAGATAACTTTTTTCTATTAAGATACATTTAAACATTAAGCAAGCAGCAAAAAAAAAGCATTAAAAATATGTGTGATATTTAGCAACTAGGGACAAATACAAACACACACACACACACACACACACACACAGCAGCAGGAGCAGCCTCAGCGTAGGTAATCCAAGCCCGGTAAGTAGAGTTTTGGAACACGTCTTAACACATCTCCACGGGTAATGACTCAACCCTTAAACCTTTACAGGCCTTGTCAAATATCTGCTGTGCCAAACTCCCTCTTTTTTTTTTCCCCCCTCCTCTTCTTCTTCTTCTTCTTCCCTCCAACCTGCTGGATCCATCATTCTCAAAATACACAGGTGCCTTCAAAAATATCACGGTCCTGTGCACAGACTGAAAAAAAAAGAAGAAGAAGAAAAAAAAAGACTACACTGCCCATTTAGAGCTTCTAAAACTGGTGTATTACAAAAAAAATAGATATACTGTAACTTCAATCTGCCCACATTTCTGCTTAGGCATTTATCTCCTTTCTCTCTAAATCCTGAAATTGCCTGAGAAAAAAAAAAAGAAAGAAAGAAAGAGGAGGGGGGGATACTTTCCCTTCTTCGCACATTTTCACAGAGTGGTGCACAACTTTCTTTCTTTCTTCCCCCCCCCCCTCCTTTTTTTTTTTTTTTTTTTTTTTTCTTCTCCAGTGAAAATTGAAGAGGCTTTATGTCAAATACGGCTAAAGCCAGCCTCTCCATATCAAACAACGCAGCGCGAAAATTACTGTGGCGATGATAAGGCTGCCAGATAGAGTGGGAGAGGAGAGGCGAAGGGGGGGGGGGGAGATAGGAAAAAAAAAACTGAAAGGAAGTGACACTACTCAATTATACTGCAAAATTGGTATGACTGAATATTTTTCATTCAGGTGACTGATAGTATCAGTGAAACTGCAATGCAGATAAATAAAGGAGCCTTCTGTCAAGAATAAACACCATTAATCATGAAGCCAGCTACTGCGTGACCGCCTGTCCCCCCCGACTTACTCCATAGAGAAAGTATTAAAGAGGGGGGAGGAGAGGAGGGGTGGAGGTGGGAGACGGGAGGGGAGGGGAGGGGAGGGAAACCAGTGACTGCACCGGAGAGGGGTGACCTATGAAGTCACACAGAATGGGTTTTGGACAGTTGGAGAGGAGGATGAAAAAGTGGCCTTCGTCTCTCTCCCCCCCCCCCCACCTGCCTCTTTTTCGGTGACAGCAGCCATATCTGGACAGAAATGATCAGATGAGATTATGAAATAACCATTAATTCTTAATGTAATTGATGGCTCCACTTTGCATTCTGTTTTAGTCTAGACGCTATTCAAATGTGAATATTAACAGAAAATGGTCAATAAGGCTGAGATTTTGTTCTTTTTCTTGAAGGGAATCTGAGAAAAAAATGTTGCAAATAACATTTATTAGCAAAAAATATATATATAGTTAAAAATTCCAGCTATTGCACTATGTGTCTGACTAAAAATTAGTGAAAAATGGTGTTGAATTACTGGTCTGAAACAGAAATATCAAGTTGACACAGCAAAGTCAGATCACAGCATGAATAAATGAAGCTGCACACTTAAACATTTTTTTCCTCCAGCTTCTATAAAAGCTACACTGGATCCTTTTGTCTTTCTATTGTTTTGTATTATGTGTGTATGTGTGTGTGTGTGTGTGTGTGTGTGTGTACGTGTGTGTATGTGTGTGCATTGCAATGCTGTGCCTCGTCCCATCTGGAAGGAGGTGTTGAGATAAGACCGTGGTCTTTATGCTAAGCAACACGCCGCTCCTCTATGCCCAGATTGGGCGCTCTGACAACAGTTTATGTAAATAACAAAACAACACGGCACACATCTTTAAAAAAAACAAAAAAAACCTCTCTCCGCCAAAGGCAGGACAGCGAGGAGGATGGATGTGTGTGTGTGTGTGTGTGTGTGTGTGTGTGTGTGTGATTCAGTGCACAGGAACAGTGTGAAATTGGTGAGAATCTCAGGTGCCTACAGAGAATAAAATTAGACTTTGGGGGTTAACAAGGTGTTTTACTCATTTGTGATGAAACACTCAAATATCTGCATAAAGCGAGGCTTCTGAAGCAGCGGCTCACACGGGCCCCGAGTGAATTAACTCCTTCCTGGTTCATCGTTTGCGAGCTGAAGTTGCGCCGCCATGACAGAGACGTGCCGCAGCTTTCCCCTCGTACCTTTCAGAATACCTTCCAGTCAGACCGGGACCACAGCTGAACAAACACACCCCTGAATGAAATAACCGTACAGGCCGGGAAGACGGAAACACACCCTCACAGCCCCCCACCTGCCCCCTCCCTCCACACTGACAAAAAAACAATACAGTCCATGACTTTATTCATGAGTCACACTGAGACTTTTCTGTAAAAGTCAAACTTTGTTTTTTTGGCATCTGTGAGCTTCAGGTTGTTGCATTTTTCTAATTTATCAAAAAATCATTGATGCAGTTATGAAAAGAGAGCAATCTTTGTAATCAATGCTCTCTGTAAGAGAAAAAAATACAGTATATGAGCTAATTTGTCTTAAAATATGTTTGAAAAAGGATTCATATTTATTTGAAATCTCTGGGTGATTAAATGTTTATTATGTGGTTCTACGGTAAAATTTGAAGCTTTTGTTCGCAAGTTTAGATGCCTCTTTTCTACTATTTGATACAATATATAACAAATGTTTGATCACAAATCCACATTTACGCTAAAAACAATTATCCAAAACAGCCAAACCTCAAGTCATTCTTTTTGCTTTATGACTTTATAAACTCCTAAATGAACTTCATCGTTATGACTAATTCTTAAATCCACACGGTTACTGCGCAAAAAGGTTGTAAGTCAATTGCTTCTCCCATAAGAATGTTTTGTTGTTTTAGTGGCTCCATTCACAGCACGAGGGCCCGGGACTCCAGAGTAAACTCCGATCCTGATAATTGACTTGTGACGAATACCTCTGTTTGTTCGGAGCGGTCTCCGGGTGACCGAGAGCCGGCGCTGAGCCGCATGAGAGGCCTGTTTTGTTTTGCTGTGTACCGTGGTCAGGCAATAAAGCTGGAATGAAAGGAGCGGTCTCTTCTCTTGGCCCCGGCCTCCCTCCCTAACTCCCATTAAGCCAGTCCCCACACAATGGTGGTGGCAGAGGGGACCAGAGCTCCCATGGAGTGCCTGCTCCTCAACGATCAATGTGTTTATTTAGGCAGGAAGCATCTTCTTCAGAGCAGGAAAGGCTCTGTCCCTCTTTTTTTTTTTGTTTTGGTGTGGCGGGAGGTCAGCTGTTTCCAAACCAGAGACATGTGAAGGGAAAAAAACACTAACTTCGGCACAGGAAAAGACTTTTTTTGCTGGTCTTGGATCAGCTGTTGTAGGACATTATGGCTTGGCTTTAAATGAGGAGGTTGAGGAAACTCGGCGGAGGCTTGTTAGTTGGTATTGGTTTCCTTTCAAACTGAGGGTTGTTGAAACTCTTTCCGTTCTTTCATGTGAATATACGAGTTCCTCAGTAAAGCAAGCACCCACAAGAAGGGACCCCCACCCCTCCTCCTGACCCCGAGGCTTTAATATTGAATGGCACATTGGTACCTTCCCCACAAGAATTCATAAACTAAACGATTAGCCTCTGTCTGTAATTGCGCTCTCCCTTGCCTAATAGAGGAGGCGAGGTAAAGGGGGAAAAAACAAAGGACAGTTAATTTGTGATTTCCTCTGCTCATTTGAAGGCAAATTAAGTGTCAAACAGCTAATACAGAGCATATTTCATTTTATGAGCTTTTAATTTAATTCTGCCGCCTCATATCGCTGGAGCCCGTTAGCTGCGCTGCTAACACCGGCGCCCCCGTCTGAAAACGGGGGCCATAAATAAACATGTTTCAATTAGGCCCTTCACAGTAATAGGATATGATTCTGTTCATTTGCCACGTATGGATGGTGGATGTGTCATTGTGGCGGAGAGGAAACAAGCTGCTGGGCGTTTGCGGTGTTTTTCTCCGGCCACGGGTGCCCAGTGGTGACTGGCTTGTGTGCGTGGCGGGGGGAAGCTGGCTGGATTGATGGAACTGCCGCAGGGCCAACCCAGCTGTAATTACAGGCCGTAATGAGAGGCTGCATGGGGAAGTACTGCAATAATAGTCCCTGTGTACTTAGGCATATCTTCGAGAGGGCTAATAACGATTAATTCTGCTCACCGAGGAGAACTTGTCTTAAAACAATTCAATATTTCTCCATAAGCCGCCTTCTTCCATTTCCCTGAAGCGACAGCCATACGTTGACTGCCTCTATTTGCTCAGGCTGGCTACAAGCAACATTGCCGAGCAGAATGCATCACTTTCAAATCCTCAGAGAGAGGTTTACTTTTTTTTTTTGACTGCAGATCTACGGTCGTAAAGTTCGGTTACGGCTAAGAACTTGCCGAAAGCCGAACCTGAAAGTGTAATTAACTCTAATTTGCCATCAGGTGGTTGGACCCAGCTGTAATACAACAACTGATGAGTGTTTTTTTTCTTTTTCTCACTGTGGAATTCAGGGCTGCTTTTTTAATCAAGGAGGCAATATTGTTGCATCCTTGTGCAAAGACTCAGAAGATCATTCCCGCATGAAACCCACGGAAGTTTGGAGAAAAACGTGCACGACGGTGAGTTTACAGACTTGATTTAAATAAGGCTGGCCGCTAAACAGCTGTCTTATAATAATGACAAATAGTTTTCCCTCAGCAAAGCGTGTCATATTAAACAGCTCTATGCTTAATGGCTTGGATAAATAGGCCATAAGTAGCATGGCAGAGCGCGGCCGTGTCTCCTGTGACAGCAAACCAAGCGCACAGATAACTCCTGTCCGGACAGAGTGACTGAAGACACCGCCGTAACTTCTCCCCCTTAATTCAATTCCCCGGCTCCATGTTGTCCCTCCACCCTCCTCCTCCTCATTTCTTTCCTCCCCCTCCCTAACCTGCGCTCCAGATCGTACCAAAGCACTCCTGACGGATAACAAGCCGGGCTGTTTGTTCGAGCCTGTGTTGCCTGCGCGTGTTCGCCCCATTATCTCCGCATAAGCTAAATGCTAAATTATATTTGCCATTTTGTTTGCGGTGACACGGGGCATCAATCACCTCCCTTTTTTTATTTCCTCGCCTCTCTCGGCCCCCTTTCTTTTTTTTCTTTTTTTTTTTCCTTTCTGCTGCAGCCCCCTGAGCAGGAGATGAGGGGTTGAGAGGTAGGGTGGGCCGGAGGTGGGGAGGCGGAGGAGAGAAGGGACATAAAAAATTCATTACGCTTAGTGGCACATCAGCAAGGGAGAGATATGACTCCTGAGGAGGAGAAGGGGGGAGTTGATAATGATGAAGAATATCAAACATAATGCGGCCCAAGTAGCTGCCCCATCCAATTTGTCCTCGTCGCGCCGTGATCGCTTCCTTCGTGTCTGCTGGTAGGAAACAAGCAACGCAAGGACAATGAAGCATCTTTTTACGGTGTTCACTGTTTGGATGCCAAGAATACAAATGATAGAGAGAGTAAAAGAGACAGAAAAAAAAGTGGAAAAAAGGGTGACAAAAAGTGGGGGAGGAAAAAAAAAAGCAGTAGTTTGTACGAGAGTGCGTGGAAGTGAATGCTTTGAAGTTCTCCGCTGACCTGGCCAGCACCGTCAGAAGCACCGCAGGGAAACACGAGACTGCTGTAATAAGAGTTTCCCCCCCGCTTATTAATACTTACCACCCTCTCTTACGAGGCATGACACCATATTTTTTTACCGTACTTCATATTTGATAGCCTGTGCGGTGCGTGCGTGTGATTGGATAGTTGCATGCAGTTGGTGTGTCAGGAGCCCATCTGTGTCTGTCAGAGACGGGTGGATGTCAGCAGAGGAATTGCTTCCTTCTCTTGACAAGGCTTGATCACTGCTCTTATGAGACTCGCACGCTCCCAGGCTCCCCCCCCTCAACCCTGCTCTCATTTTCCATGTCTCTGACACATGTTCATTTGCGTGTCTCTGACATGTGGATCATGTTGCTCACGTACAGGGGCTGTGGCCTTTGATCCTGAGAGGCAGAGAGCGGGCGCCCGGCACCCACGGAGGAGGATGCTCCACGCCCACAGGCGGAAGGAAGTTTAGGAGCTTGATTTGTATCGCCACGAGGAGCCGGGAGCTCGTCAGTGATGATGCCTGTGATGCAGCTGAATCTAATGTGTCCTCGGGTATGATCAGCAGTATTTTCTTTTTTTGGTGTGTGCGTACCAGTTTGAGAGACTTACACATGGAGAGAGGGCACGGGGGAAGGCTCGTAGATGTATCGTCCCTGGGTATGTCTGTCGTCGATCGGCACAGGTGGATGGAAGGTAGGGAAGAACTGTGGTGCAGCTGTATAAAATGACAAGAGGAGAAAGTAAAAACTACATTAGACATGATTCTTTCTTTGCACAATGAGAAAGTTTCTGGCATCTTCTAAAAACCTATTGTCATGTGACTTTTTTCCCTCATCAGCTAATCTAAATAGCAGCTATAATGAAAGGCAGTGGATGATGGCTATCTTTGAACAGACCCACCCAAATTAGACCTCATTAAATTCCCTGAACTAAAAGCGGCACTGCTCCAAAATGTTCACTGAGGAAGTCTTTGTCAACGTCTCAGGGCTGAAACAACTCGAAACAAACAGCGATAAATATATGTAAGAAAAGCAGCCAAGTGATGTCAAGCATAATATGGTTTTTGTATGGTTTTGTGAGGATAACACTTAAGCACATCCAATGAAATGTACGAAATGAGAACAAAAAAACATCCTTTTTTCCCTTTTAGCGCTTTGTCACAACTGCCAGAGAGAATCAAGAGAGTTCTTGTTTTTTCCCCCTCAAGATAAAACATTTAAACATTTGCATAATATCAGTTTCCAAGCCTTTCTCTATTTTTACCCCTGAAAATTGAAACTGTTGCGCTGCCACCAGACTTCATTCACATATGCATGCACTTGTCTTCTGAACTTAACTCTTCGCCACAGTATAATCTTTAAAACTCCTGCTGGAATTTTGTGTTGCAACTGTGCATCCATTGTTGGACAAGTTGCAACAAGCAAACTGTGAGTTTGAATTTAGCTCCAATGTTGAGTACCTGAGGCTCGAGTTGTGAAACTAAAATGGGTTAAAACTTGCACGGACTGACACACACACACACTCAAAGCAACTTCCAAGGTCCACACTGCAACAAATTAATCACTTGTTATCACATCTCATTTTCCAGAACACATGTCATTTTATTGCCTGCTACTGAGATCATTGCCAAGTTGTGTATCACCACCCTGAGGCGAAGCATATGTCAACATCTGCATACCTTCATGCAGCAGGTCTATGGTGCTAGCTAGCTATGTGGGTTTTTGGTTTTTTTTTTGCTTGTAAACATTTGGGAGCGTGTGCCAAGGGGGGGCAGATGGCCAAACGGTGGGGTGCCCGACAGCTATTCAAGTGCAGGTCCATGCCAAACACCGGGGCGACGCAGCAGGTGTTGATCCCTCAGCCCCTCCATGGTCCACTTACCTCATCACTCATTCCTTCAGTGAGACGATCGCTGCCAGTTTAAGCCAACACGCTAACAATTAAGAAGGGATATGATAAGTGTTTGTAATCCTACAGCATTTTTCAGTGGAAGTCTTAAAAAGATAGAAGAAGGATTTTGTATTGCACTCAAATAAACCTGGAGAGACGAATTAAAAACAGCGGCAGCAGAGCCTAAGATATCCTAATTTTTTTCCACAGTCTGGGGTTTTTGAGGTTCAAACACAGATGTCAGGTGATGTAACTTACAGTGTGATTTAATAAAATTTTTCAGAGACTTTCGAAAGCTTTCTCCAGAGCCACAGAGGACATTATACGGTGGCTTTCGCAGGCATATGCAGGACTCTAAGTGACAATAAAATTTACTTTGACATGTTAAATTGTTGGAGTGCCCCTTTGAGTGTAAAACACTGGCACCTTACAATGTAACCAGATGGTTTTATTACACAAAACCAGCTGAGAAGTCGTCCTTGGAAACAGTTTGGAAAATGGCAGGCGCTTTCAGAAAGACCTGTGATTGGACGAACCACCTGTTTATTACCATCCATCTTGGGTTAAATTCAACCAATCAGATTAACGAAACCATATAACTCAGAGGAGAGCGCCAGCGGCAGAGTCAGCGGACAAATTAAACTGCCAGTCTGGAGAAGAGTGAAAACACTTTTCCATTAAGAAAAGCCTTCAGTGCTGTTCTTTGCTCCTTTTTCAATGACAAAATTTCCAGCTCTGATATAACTGATACTGTAGCAGCATTTATGATGACCTCTAAGCTGCCATTGTGTTGACCTCTCACTGGTCATCACACCAAAATCAAGCTCATAACAGCCAAAAGTTCCTCACAGGACACTGATTGGTCTTCAAGCACAGAGTTTGAAGCCTTATAAGAAGTTCAAATGATCACATGATCTCTCAAATCCAGCTGTTTTAGAAGGTTACCTACAATGTGCATGAAGAGAAAACCCATAATGTTTTCTAAATAGCAGAAAGAAAATCATCTCTGCAACAGGTGATCCCTAATTTTCTTGTGTTGATGCCTCAGAAAAGTTTCTTTTTTTGGCACAAATTACAACTGAATGTTGACATGTAGACTTGTCTCGCAACTGATGCAATGAATGAGAAGAAGAAAAAGTCTAGAGAGGTTGACTGACACTTAGGGTGAGTAATTCAGTGAAATAATGCATAAAAAGTCCTAAATCCAGCATTTAGTTGAAGTAGAGCTGCACAGATTAGCTGAAGGAAAACGAGTTGCCAGTTATTTTAGTAATGGTTTAACAATGT
This sequence comes from Acanthurus lineatus, assembly GCA_029814665.1. Lineage (NCBI taxonomy): Eukaryota > Metazoa > Chordata > Actinopteri > Acanthuriformes > Acanthuridae > Acanthurus > Acanthurus lineatus. The sequence continues at coordinate 5,636,335 of JAPZDV010000013.1, forward strand.
AAGTTATTTTTCAAGGAAAAATGCCAAACGTCTCCTTGTTCCACAATGTGCTCAAAAAAGTAAAAAGAAAACTTAGGCAAACTTCTGGAAAGCAAACATGGGTTTTCATCCTGTTTTCACAAGAGCAGAGATAAGTGCTAAAAGCCTCCTCCATACAGCTCTGGCAAGTATCTGACCACTCCGTCTCTGTCTGTTTGATAGTTTCCTCCTGATGACTCAGTTTTGGCTTGGCTCACCTCGCCTGATTCCAGAGCTGCTGAGGGAGGCAGGGATGAGGGGATGCTGGGATGGAAGGATGGGCTAGACAAGGGCAGAATCTGCTTTGTTTACTCTCCACAGCTCCACTCCGAGGCTGTCGGGCCCTCGGCTGTCAGAGTCGGAAATGAACCTTCAGGTTTGCTGGGGTCCGTGTACCGGGTTCTAGCTCGATGGGAGTAAAAGCTTCGTGTTCTCTAATCTTACTGATCCCTGCCCACACTGCAGGAACTTTGTACTAACCTCTGTCCTGTTGGGCAATCGCTGAAGAGATTACAAACTGTGAAATCATTTTTCAGACCCCACCCCTTCCAGCAACACACACACCTACATTCCCACATCCGCCACTCCTCATTGAATTACCCAGATCCCCCCTATGTTTATGTCTCTGGAGCTCCTCACTCAGCACAGCCCTGCGCCTAGACTGGACCCTTTAGTCATCCGCCTTCATCGCTCTTTTCTTCCCTCCCTCCTCTGGCTGTGGCCAAAGACTTTTGCCGCATGGCAAACCGTTCCGCTGAGGTTTATTTAAATCCAACTCAGAAGTTTACTTTACCATGGCCCTATCTAAATAGAGCTTGCCACCTCTTTTACGCCAGCGCAGCTCTCCATTAGCAAGGCAAACAGCCCTGTGTCACTGGAGGGAATGTATACAGTCACGAAGAACAGAGGGCAAATGAAAGGGGGGGGGGGGGACTCCATCCTGCAATCCATCTCCAGTGTTTCCTGTAGGGACTCCTTACTGTTTACTCCGGGACTAAATTGCCCCTGCTCTTCTGGATATTCAGGGGTATTCTCATCCTCTAATACAGAATACAGCTGGAAGGCACATAGGAAGCCGACGCACGCGTCACAGTTTTGTACCTTCCCACTGCAGCCACACACCACAGCAGCTCCAGCATTCCTGAGCAAAGTGTAATCATGAAGGTTTGGTCCCTGGTAAACCACGGCTGGCGAAGACAGAGGGATTAAAGAAGCCATCTTAAGCGATTAAATGTCAGAAAGTCAGAAATCAAGAAAAGCTGGTTGTCCTTGTCTGCAAGTTTTTTTGGATACATCTTCACAGAGAGACGAAAAAAAATTTAAGCTTTCTACAATTTTTTATCATTTCTGGTTTCATTTTTTTTTCTTTTTTATTCTTTTAGGAGAGGAGATGGAGGTCATTAATACATGATTACAAATGAGTCTTAATGAAAGGGCAATCAGAGGCAAACCTTGACCAGGCTCATTAATTCTAATTCAACACAAACACACCATGCTCAGGACCAAAAGCCAGCTTCCCCTTCATTAAAGAGAGGATGGTAATTGCCTTGTCCTTTATTGGACACTTGAATAATTTCAAAAGAAGGGGGAGGACAAGGGGAGGATAAAGCCTAAAGCTCATCATTTGCAATATCCTTATTGGTTAATCTCCTTTCATAATGGAAGTTTTACCACAAAAGGATCTTTGCAGCGCTTGGGAACGTAAGTGATGTGATACTTTAGGAGAATCTGAGCTGTCACTCATGAATCAGATTCGGGTTTTGATAATACACAAACAATTTCTATTCTTTCTCTTTTGTTGTCAACTCAGCATTGTGAGTTTATTGTCTTGACTGCTAAACCTGAGCTCCTCCTCTCCTCTGGTGAGGGTTCACTGACTCTACTTTAACAGAGTGTCACCCAGCAGCCGAGGACGAAACGCTCTTCCATAAACACTGCACTTCTCATTGACGCTCGGCTGCGAGAGCACAAAGAGCCAGTGACAGATTGTCATAAGCGACTAAGGCGGAGTGAGAAAAGGGCTGCTGGGGCCTGCTCCAGAGGTTTGTGAATTGCTAATGTGGAACATATGAAGCCTGTGCCGGGGCTGTGTCTGCCAGATTTCATTATGCCACCTCTCTCCCCGCTCATGATCTCACTGCTCAGGCACGCTCGTTTGCAGCGAGCGGCCCGCAGTTACACCATAACTCTGCAACACTTCGCAGAGTGTGTGAAAGATGCTCCAGACTTTTTTTTTTTTTTTAATGTTTGCGTGTTTGCGAGCGCATGTGTGTGCAACTTTTGTTACTCCTTTTCAGGGAGCGAATGCAAGCTCATGTACACCACATTAGAGCGGAAAAACAAACAGAAAATGTCATTGTTGGTTTGCTTTGTTACTGGTGCTTTTTACCAACTTCTTGCAGCAGTTTTCTTAAACTATGTGACTCCTTAAAATGAACATCAACACACTTCACTCGTGTCCATTAGTCATAAGCAGCTTTTCCTGAAAGGGATTTTTCCTTCTCATTTATTTTTTGTGAATAATCTTTATAGGCTCAAAGATATTAATATTTAAAGACAAAGAAAATAAATTTCCATCTATTTTTTATTCTGTTAAACATCTTTCAAGGGCTAACAGCCTCATGCCAGGAGTCACTGACACAAAGCAGAGACTTTAGCATTTAGCATAGCGCTGGAAATGTCGGGTTTTGGTTATGTCAACATTTGTTCTTTTCATAGTCCAACCAGCTTTAGCATTATATCAGAAATAATCTCCATCCAAACTAACATGAGCGCATTTAACATGAACATTCAGGTACACTAAAAGTGCATATTGGCAGAGTTAGGATGATGAAAAATACAGATATTAACTCCACAACAACTTAGCATAGACAACAAGGTCCCAGCTCCATGTTGAATTAACTGCTGGTTGTCACAAGGAGCAAATGTAGCAAGAGTTTTAATTTTATGTCAATTGCAAATTAATTAGTGTGGACTAAGCCTCTCATCAGTGGTAAAAAATTAAAGCCCTGCAGTTTTCAGCTGAGCACAGTATGTTGTGCCAAATTAAAACAATAATAGAAAAATGAATCAATTCATCATTATTATGTAAAATAAAAGAGTTGCACTTTCTTTAAAATAACTCTACAACTGTACAACATGTCTGAGGGAACTCTTCTAAAGCAAACAGATATTACAGTGTGTGCTCAAGACTTTATTTGCTTAATTCCTCTATAACGGATCTTCTTCAAAAATGTGCGACTGAGCCTTCGTGCAATTATCTGGCTGGAGAGAGACGGAGATGAAGAAGCCCCATGTAAAATAATAAGTGGAAGCAGTTTGGAGGCTGACTCTCTCTTGTGAAGGCGAATTCTCCCTCTGTTCAGTCCCCTCACACCCCGTCTCTCATCATGTTTGCTTACACTGGGACCTCAAGCTGTTTGGACATGTAAATAACACTTCCGGTGACTGTTTAGCTAAGCTCAATGGGAGTTGCTGTTGACTTTTGGAGCGCTTTGCTTAATTATGGCTCCCAGATTGTTTCAGGTCTAATGGCCTAATTACCGCTGTATAAATTAGCCTAATGTTCTTGCTGTGCAGAGCTTTCTATACTGTATGAGTTGCTCGGGCACAAGAACAGAGAAAAGGCTTTATTTTGAGAAAGAGCAAGAGTGAGAAAGAGGGAGAAGAAAGCGAGCAGAGAGGTTAAATAACAGAAGAATGCTAAGTGTTGCCTTGCCAATCTCTCCGTCATTCATCATATATGTAAGGATGGCAGATCACACTCTGCCCTTCCTCTGTAAATCAATAGATTTTTTTCTCTCCCTTCCGCCGTGCTCTCCTCTGTTCTCCCTTTACCCGTCTCTCTCGCTCAATTGCTCTCACACCTTTAAACACAAACAGTCTCTCTGTGGGTAAACCTAATTAACATGGTAACAGAACAGAGCAGAGTGGAGAGACTGAGCGCTAAAAAGAGAAACGCCGGCTACGACGCTCTCTGTTCCAGTATACATTCCATCGCTACTCGCTGTCAGAAGTAATTTGTTTGTCTAGACTGAACAAGTCGGTCAATGCCCGGCCTTTCTCTTCATGGTTCTACAAGTCTATGCATATTTGCACTGGGACTCAGCGTTCAAGCAGGTTATCTCTTTGCGCCAATATTTACAAAGTTAAGTACAGTATAATGTTTTATTCAAGCCCAAGGTTCACTATGTTCATACATTATACATGCGCCATGCAACGTTTCCCTGCCAAACTTTATCTAAAAGTCCAAATCTACAGATAAGTTTCTCCTGCAAAATATGTTTCCATTAACGGGTTGTTTATCTGGAATAATGCACAGTAAGAAGCCTTGATTTCAGCCACCAGAATGATGAAGATAAAGATGTAAGCTGTGCTTCGAGTAGCTTGATGTTTCCTCTTCCTCCCCCTTCCCTTCTGCGTAAGTCAACCAAATATCTTAATGGAGCTTCAGCATCTGCAAGACATTTACCAAGCTGAGTCAATCTTAACAAATTGCACGCCAGCACGAGGACCCTCGCCTTGCTGCAGAGTAAAGCTTAGCACGCACACTGCTCTTCCAGGGGCCCCCAGCACCATGCAACCCCAGCCATGCCCCGTTTTTTTTTTCTTCTTTCCTTCCCCGCCTCCCTTTCTCCCTGTATCCCAGTGTGGATCAGGGAGTGAAGGTTATTTCACGAGGCCTCTGTGGAGCGCCAATCTATCTCCTACATTTGGTGAATTTCCCCAGATTGGGATAAGCTGGGGAGCAGAACAAAGCGCTGTGCGTTGGCCCTCCCCACCCCCTCGCCCCAGCACCCTCTCTACCCTACCCCACCCTCCAGCCTCCTCTCCCCCCCACCCAGCTGGGGAGAGATTTACACAGCAGTTTAGTAGCTGGAGCACTGCGCTACACCTCTTTCCTCTTCTCTCTCTGTTTATCTCCCACATCTGTCTATCTCCTTCTCTCCAAACGATGATACCTCTCAGAGAGGGGGGAGTTGATTTAAACCTCAGGTTAACTCACCAGGACTTTGTTACATTTATTTTTTCTTAAACTACCCCCCCTTTGTGATTTATGCAACTTAAATACAAGGCCTCTTAGGGTTTGATCTCTCTTTTTTTAATCATTAGTGAGGAATTGGGGTCATAGAAGAAATTGATAGATGCCTCGACATTTAAAAGACTCCTTTAAAAGTCGATATCATAGAAAATGTAGGATAACTTATTCTGACTTACTGCAACATCTTTGCATGAGCCAAGGGCACATAAGTAACAATGTTCTTGAATGCCACAGCTGTATCAGGCTACTCTGTGACAGACTGACCTCCACCTGTCACAGCTGCTCCCTGGGCCCCTGTGCAGGTAATATTAAAAAACTGCATGTGTTTGTGTGATAGTGACTGTGAGGCTAATACACCTGCATTATAACAACACACCGGATGGACACTGTTTGGGGAAACTGGACTGATTCTCAATTCTGGATCATGCTGAGAGGCCACTGACCAAAGCCGGTCATTTTAATGTAAATTTTGTTTACGAAATTGTATTTCCAGGTAGCCATAAATCTCAATTCAGTTAGCGTGCTCTGAATATCAACGTGCAGAAACTTTAATCTTGGTTAAGAGTGGTGATCCATCACAGTGAGTATTTTGACACCTTTATTTCTATGTCAAAATTATGTGTTATCGCATGGTAATGTAGTCAAAAAGAAGAGGCAAGATTCTCCTCAGTGGTGCATTCAAGGGCACTCTGACATTCGAGATTTAAGGTGGAACGGCCCAACAAATTACAAACTAATTTGTCCCGTTAAAATTAAGCGTTTGAGAGAAAAAACACGGATGTTGCATAAAAGGACATCATGTTATTTGAGAACCAACTCTTGAATCTCAGTCTTGGAAAATCTTTGTATCCATGAAATTGTTGAGTTCACAAAATGTTCAGAGCTGTTTTAAGCAAGTTGTAAGATCTGCGAGCTGATTTTTATTTTTAAAATTAATGGAAAGCAGTAGCTGCCTAGAAGGTCACAAATCAGTATGAAATTATACTGTATCCTTTGGAAAATAGTCATTCATGCATGATTTTAAGTTTATAAGTTTAATATTCAACACCAACAGTGAGGTCCTTGAATATATTTAACAATCAAATCGTATTTCCTTCTGTGTTGTAAACCTTTGTCCTTTATTTTCCACCTACAGACATTAAACAAAGTCTGTGCAGACCTCTGGAGGTACTTGGCAATTATTTGGGCTAATGGAGGAAACTGTGTGTCACAAGGCGAAGACGAAGCCCAGTATCACAGCAATAAGACAAATGGCTGCTTTAGGGCCAGACAAAGGTTGACACTCCTGGACCAATTAGGTCTTATGAGTGCAGCAACATCTGGAACTGCCTCATTCTCTCTGTTTTCCACTCTGTGTGCCCTCTGTGTTGCTTTCACCTTAGCCTCTCTTTCACCCTCTCTTTCACTGTTGCATCGTCTTCCTAATTCTTTCAGTTAATCCTGCTCACGGCCTATCTCGTTTTTTTCTTTGCCTCTCTCATTATTCACAGCGCATCCTCCTGATCTCACCCCTTTCCCTTCCTCACAGCATCCAAAAACAAGGACAAAGTTGTAATCCATTTACTGCACCCCTGTCAACAGATTCTACCCAAATAATCCTAAAAGACTTACAACCAGGCCTAGGTACTATCAAGGGAAGGGGAGCAAAGAAGAGGCAGAATGCACAGGGGAAGGCAAGTGAGAGCCATAGAGAAAGAGGGAAGCGAGAGGAAGGAACATACAAGGGGAGTTGAGGAGTGAGGCAACAGACGGAGCGAACTTGTGTCACAGTGATTTGAGTCTTTGTCACGCAGGTGGCGCCTAGGGGTTCCCTCAGCCTGGGCAGAGAGACAAACTGGGGCCCATGTAAACCTTAAAGAGGATTAACCCTGCCAGAGCGCTTTAATGAGACCTGAAAGTGCCGGGCACCGGAGAGCCCCACTGATTGAGCCGCGCTCGAGTCGGCTCCCAACGGTCCGCAGGCCCAGTGGCCCAGCAGAGCTGCTGCAGCCCCCGTGGCCTACAGCTGCCCGCTCACACTGAGCCACATCAAAGCAGCCTGTCTGGGAGAACCCCAAGACGAGAGGAAGGGGTGGTGGTGGGCATAAGGGAGGTGGAGAGCATGAGTGAAGGAGGAGGTGGGAGGAGGGAGGGAGAGGATGGTGCCTGGATGGAGGAATCCCTTATCTCCTCCTGAGAGGATGCTGCTCTGTGGTGCGAGATTGTCTGGAGCTGCCACCTGTCCCAGGCATCTTTAAAGGCAACACTAAAGCCTGTGATGGGCCTGACCTCCTTGAGCTCCCATTCTTTTATGTCTCTCTTCATTTTCTGCTTTGTTACACCTCCTCCTCCTCCTCCTCCTCCTCCTTCTTCTTCACACACTCTCCAGCTCTTCTCTCTTCTTCTTCTTCTTACCCCTCCGTCTCACTTACACGCTAAGACTCTGCCTTGACTCCCTTCCTCCTCTCTACAGTGATATCTTACATTTCACCAGGCTGCTACATTTTAATTATACTGTGTTCATCAGCCTCCTTGTTGTGTAGAACAATATATACTTGCGACCCTCCAGAGACAAGAGCAAGATACGGGTTGTTTGCTGAAGGGATAAGGGCGCTTATCTTCGCCACTATGTGAGAGGAATGCAAATGCATAAAAAAAAAAAAGGAGCGATGAGATTTGGAGACAGAGGAAACAAACATGAAATAACTCTGATTCTTCCCAAACAAACAGAGGTGATTATCCTACTGGAGACTGCAGGGTAACTTAAGGAGGGGAGAAAACGCTCAACCAGCTAGCCGAGGAGAAGGAAACCCCCATGAGCATTTGGTCTTGTTGTTTTTATGGTATAATGCTAAATGTTATTGTTACCAGTGGTGTTTGCTGCAGTTGATTCTCCTTTTAAATGCACCAAATCTTCATTTTAAGCCTTCACGACATCAGCAAAGTGCTATTGTTTCCACTCGCCTCTGCTGGTGGACTGATTAACCAATCTCATTTGAAAAGCGGTAAAACACTCTGACAGATGTTGTGACAATGATACGAAGAAATGCTGAGTGTTCTTTTTTTTTTTTTGAAAACATCTTAAGTTTCGCTGGAAATTCTTCTTAATTCTTCTTAGTCCCTTCACATTTAATCTTGTCATTGTTAATAAGAGCTGCCATTATTCTGAGATACTCAGTTCTCAGGCATTAGCTTTGTGGTAAGAGCACCAGATGACCTTAAGATGGTATGAAAGTGCATTCTCGAAGCACTTCAAACTCTGCTTAACCCCCTTAAATCATCAAGCGCTACAAAGGGGCACATGCATGTGAGAATATGGCCTATCTTACAGCATGAGATGCCCCTAATAAGCTGTATAAAAGGGGATCATCTGATTATCCCTGGTGCGCTGGACCAAGGGGCCACAGCACAGCACAGGCCCATGTTGTTCTTTCTTGATGAAAGGAGGTGGATGGAAGGGATCCCTCTTCATCGCCTGCAGTGTGCCCCAGGCTTCTCTGTGCCGGCACGCCGCTGGGGGACTACACCGTGCCACCACGCTCAAAAAGCCAATATTGAAACAATCACAAAGACAAACTCTTACCCTTGAAAGAGGCACGTGTCTTCTCACCCCAGGCTCTCCTCTGTACTCCCCCCCCACCCCAGTTCTTTTGGAGTGGGGGGAGGATGTTTGAACCTGTATCCCAGCCAGTTCTTGTCACATTTTAACCAACAAGAGGCCAGAAAGTTTGTTTGAGTGCCAGTTCAGAAGAGTGCTCTTTTTTCACCTCGACATATCCACATTTTGATGGCTCTTTTTGCTCGCTTTTTTTTTTAAAACATACGGAAAGACCATAAACTAAGAGACCAGGCACTGTAATTAACTTCAGAGAGTCCAGGGGCCATTGATGTGCAGACCACGTTCACTTTGGTGACAGCCAGCTCACTCAGTTCATTGGTCAGCTGCATTTTGATACTGTTGCAGACAGACTGACACCGGGGCAGCGGCTGGCGTGATACGGCCCAGTGGATCTGAGATCAGCTCGACACAGCAGTTTAAGGTTTAAACCCTTTGACTGGACACCCACTGCTCCCACCACATCATGAAATCCTGGCACTGGTTTTAACACCGTGGCTCAGTATTCACGCTAGCTTTCCTAGAAAACAGGGCCTGTATGATCCAGGTGGCACTCACTTTTTTTGTCCACGCTTGGAGAGCAGGGTTACATGTGAAGGAAGCATTGAGCCAAGAGATCCATACCTTCGCCGCCTCTAGCAGGCTTGGTTTCTGAGATCAGTCATGGAGAGCAAGGCTTTGGTGAGGGGATTAAGCCCTGGCAGCCAGATCTGGGCTAGATTTTTGAAGGAGCCGACCCAAAGACTATTAGACTTAAATGTGGTCATCTCAGCTGGGAGACACACCTAATGTGTCTGGTCTATTCCTATCAATGACCTACTGTGTCACAAATAGAGTAAGGCCACAAAACTTATGTCAAAGAAGTGTTAAACATTGTCTACAAAGCTTGGCTGATTTACTTTTCTCCAGTTGCCTTTCATTCATTAAACATTTTCGGGTGTTTGCAAGAAAGCCATTAAAGAGCGTTGTGCTTTAAGTCCCTCCGTGGATGTGTTTAGTCTGGCAAAGAAGGGCAGTGTTTAAGAAGGAGGCACTTTAAAGAGGAAGATCCCCTCAGAGGAAGCTGAGATGCTTCGCCAGCAAGTGGGCTCACTGTTGCTGCAGGACCACTGACCGGCTAATCAGCACACAATGTAAACAGATGTCGGCGCCGCGCATCCCATTCACACTTTTACACAATTACCATCTTAAAAAAAAAAAAAAAAAAAGACTTTCTCCTCATTAATCCTCATCTCAATCCTTTCTTCTTATCCTGCAGCAAAGCCTCATGTATTAGTGTTGTGGTAAGAAGGATGTGGACTCTTATCCAGTGTTTGCCCAAGAAAAGCGGCTAAGACTTAGGCATCACCACGATTAGCTAATGCTAACAATAGGGGCAATGTTTCCTCAGTGCCTCCTCTTTTTCTGCAGCGAAGTGGGTGTAAAAACCAGAGTAAACACAGTCTTAGGCCACGGATGTAAGAGGAGTGGGAGATCACAAGTCTGGGTGAATAGCAGAGATTTACCCAGAGCACAGACCCCAAGAGATAAACCCCCCCCTCTTGCTCCCTTCGTGTTGTTCTGCTCCCACGCCTCTGAGAACTTCACCAGCACGTTAATGACCCAGCGACCAGGTGTGTGAAGGCTGCAGGTGCCGTCGCATTTAGGCACATTAAGCACTGACACACACCAGCGCTAAGAGTAATCGGATTTACCTGGCTGTCTGCTGCGTGGCGTGGCTTGTTCTGCAAGCGCAGCACAAAGGCTTAGGGCCCCCTCTCCATCAAAAACACACACACACATGCATACACCTGGGATGAATTTAGGAGGTGACAAAGCCCTCATAGAGAGGGACTACCACTGGTGGAGTAAAGGCTGTGTGTGTGTGTGTGTGTGTGTGTGTGTGTTCACATGTGTATGGAACCAGAAACCAGAACAGGAGCCCGTGGCTTTTCACACCTTGTGGCGCAGGAGTGGCGACAGACTCTACAGGCTCCTGGTTCAAAGCGGCTGAAGGGAGGGAGGGGAAGCGGAGGGTTTAAGGGGAACCCTTTGGTTCTGCTGACCCTCAGACCAGCAGAGCTCATGGGGATTGAGTCTCTGGTGCTGGGTTCAATCAGACAGAATGGGACCGCCGCCTTGAGGAACACCCCCATGTCCTCAACACCTGGGGCCAGGAGGAGGTGTTTTACACAGCAATGCTCTCGTCTCAGATCATAAGTCTTCTTTAGCACAGTCAGGATCAGTGGATTGACAGAAAAACATCAATGAAAAACACTAGAAGTCATTCAGGCTGTTTTTAAGGTTACAATTTATATGATTTTTGTCTCTTACTGCCATTATTTTTCTTTGTCTTGTGACTTTTTTCTCTACTAATCTTATACTATGTATGTACTGAAATTAGTGCTGCAACTAATTATTTTCAGTTATAATTATCCTGCAATTTTCAGTTGGTCAATTGATCATTTTTGTCTATTAAATAACAGAAAATAGTCGCTGATTAGTGAGTTTTAATTCACACATTTCAGCATTAACACTTGCAATTTTTAAAATGTGGAAAAAAAGCAGCGTAGGAGGATAAAATCTCATTTTGATCTAATTTTTTTACAACTTCCCAGCAAGCCTTGCTGTTCTCTCCTCTGTCTTACATGGCCGCAGTCTTCCAGCATCTCTGGTCCCTACGCACAAAGAAAGCCTCCTGAAGCTCTACGGCCCTTTTGACTTTTCATGCTGCTTTTGAACTCTCCATTTCAGACTGTGACTTTTCCACATGACCCCAAGCCTCGGCGTGGCCCCCCCCCCTCCTCTCTCTTTTTCCCCTCTCCAACCCCAAGGCTTCACTGGTCTGGAACCTCCAGAGCTCCTTCACACACACATACACCGCCCCCGACACACACATAAAATGAGAAGTGGCAGTGTTGCTGAGTTAGGTCAGGATGTAATGGGCAGTAATGTTTTGCCCTCGAGGGTCCTGTCCACAGCACCACTGCCTGCTTTTAAGTAACCTTTCCCTTAAAGAGGCACCTTGGTGACTCCCAGGCACCGAAATGCAAGAGAGCAGAAGCTAATGAAGTGGCTGAATAAATAGAGTTACAGTATAAGGTTGGGGTCCACTGGACTTTTCATTACTGCCACTGGATTAAAATCCTTCTGTCCCACTCTGTCTGCCCCAATTCAGAGCCAATTTAACCAAACTAAACAAGCCATCACATCAAATCCTTGTCTGCAGGCTAAGTCCTGGCTACAGTGGCCACTGAATTAACCTCCTAATCAGCCTCTTACTCCCCAATCATCTATCTCCTGTTCTCCTTCCACACACACACACACACACACACACAGTTTCACTTTCATCCAACTAGTACCGTCTATCTCACCTTCTTTTTTTTTTTTTTCCTCCAAATTATCTTCAGTATCTCACTCAAGCCACAGCTCTCTCTCTTCACCTCAATCTTTCAGGCTTCATCTCCATTAGTCTCTCTCTCTCTCTATCACTCTCTCACCACCTTTCTCTCACACAGTCTCCGAGTCCCACGGAGAGAGAGAGAGACAGAGAGAGAGAGAGAGAGAGAGGCAGAGTAGGGGGTGGTGAGGTTTGACTCGGCGCTGCTTTGGGGCTTTGAAGTGTGTGTTGATGAGAGAAAGCGGAGTACTGTGTTCAGACAGGCCCCTAATGAGGGAATTAAGAAGCTACGCTGGCCGTTCCCCATACTAACTTCCCAGGCACAAAACAAGACAAGTGTGCGTGCATGTGTTCACAAATGTGTGTGTGTGTGTGTAGAGGCGAGCACGAGAGAGAGAGAGAGAGAGAGAGAGAGAGAGAGGCTAATCTGTCAGACTTAATCAAGCATCTGGCAGTCCTGCCTCTCACCTACAGTTAAGAGACAAACTTGGCCTCAGTGTTTGCAGAGCTAAAATCACGTCCTTGAGCTCTGTAGTTTCTTTACTTTTTACCAAAATCTCTAAGTGTTCCGATTTTAAAATAAACAAAACTGATAGTTTTGTGGCTGGTGGACTTACGGTAGTGTGAGTCCAGGTAACCGTTGCGGGGGTCCATGGTGAACAGAGTGCCTCGGTACGGCAGGGCATGGTCAGACAGGTGGGGCAGGGAGCCGTGCAGTTCCTTTTTGAGCAGGGAGGGGCGCTCTTCTGTGGAGGTGGAGGGCTCCTCGCTTATGTTCCGGTCCGCGGCGCCGGGCGTCGGGGCCTGGGAGCTGATGGCGTTGCGCCTCTCACGGTGGTAAGGCGTGCCTGAACTCTCGTCTTCTGCGTGGGTAGATAAACAGAAAGAGAGTGATGTTAAAAGTCTGGAGGAGGAAAACGATGAGCTGCTGATTTATTTCAGGCAGATATAAGAATGAGAGCAGATGTGGGAATTTCTCTCCCTGGCTGTTATGTGTTATATGCATGGCAACTCTCATAGACATACACACACACACACACAGGTGAACACACACATGTTCTGAGCATTCATGCACATGGTGAGGAAGTCAGTGCACGTAGGAGGCGCTGGTAAAGGGAGGAGCCGGAGTTTTGGTTTGCACGCCTAAATCCTACTGTGCATTATGGGTGTAAATCTGCTGGAGTTGGCCTTCCACAGCGCCAGATGTGGGGGTTCAGAGGCAGAGGGTGTACGAGCAAATGGACACCGTGGATGAAAAAATCCGAACCTTTTCATTTTGCACAGTTGAGGCGGTGTTTTTCAAGAGTCTGTTCTTAAATTAAGCTGTGTCTGTTTCCTTTTTTTTCTATAAAGAAACGGATTTCCATCGAGGAGGCATCGCACGCTTTCCGTTTGCATTCCAAGCTGCCCATTAACAAGCCTCATTTTCCTTCATTCTCCCCTCTGTCTCTTTCTCTGTTTTCAAACTAAATCTTTCTTACACTGAGGATAAAATTAGGAGGAGTGGGGTCTCTGGAGAAAGCTCCCTGGCCTGCTGGGTAAATAGGATATATGTGGAGTGGAGTTCAAGGGCTGAGCTCCACCAGAAAGACTCGACCCCTGACCCTTGGCTTGACCTCTGAACTGACATAAACAAGGGTCAGCTAGCCTTCTGACCTGGTATTAATCTTTTCTGTAGTACAATACTATTTAGACTAACTTAGAAACTGGCATAGCTTGATATACTACTGAGATCTAGATCCCTAAAAAAAAGTTTTGCACTTTGTGGTTTTTCAATAAGACCATCTGATGAGTGAGACTTCCTTTAATTATTTCCCCGAGCCGTCTAATCAAGCTCTTTGATTCTAGTCCAGGCTAGTTTCCATTCAGGCTCTGACTCCTTTATTACTCATGTTGAACCCTGTTACATGTAATTATGATTTTTTACATTGAGGGTGTTGGTCATCAGTACAATCAAATGCTCTTTCTTGCGTTAATGTAGCTCGCTGAGAACCTGGCAGAATGCCTCTGTGCTGGCGCCAGAGGTTTTGTAGCATTAGCAGCCTGACAGTGCACCCCCCCCCCCCCCCACCACACAGTGCAACCCAACAGCATCCACCGGCCAATTAAGAACAGAGGAGAGGGCCAGATTAAAGAGCCCTACCTTAAGCACTGAAGAGGACCGCCATAATGGCGCACCACTTCAAGGAAGAAGAGGAGCGATCAGAAAGGGGGAGGGTTAAGAGAGAGAAACTGAAAGGGAGAATGAGATTGAGAGAGGCGAAGAGAGAGCAGGGTAGCAACCCACGGGTCCCGCTTTTATTCCCCTCACTCTCCCACATCCATTACCGGCGTTCGGGCCATCCGTGCATCAGCGCAGCACTGGCAGCGGATTCAAGGATTCTTAACGCGGAACTGACAGCCAGAGAGGCAAGCCACTCTCATCCGCAGGAAATGACAGTGTCAGTTATGATATAAGTATTTAATCCTATACTGCACAGCCAGTGATCTTATTAAGGGAATAATGGCACTTATACGGTTAAAGCTGGATTAATAGGTCTGCTCTTGCAAAGCGCAATATTAACATAAAGGGATTTTGGAATTGGGTTCATCTCCTGACATGGATTGAAAGAAGTCGAGACTGTAAACTATGCTGGGAGCAAGCACTGCTGAGGGGAGAGCGTGTAGCTGCGTTCAGCACAGGCTTCCACTGTGCGCTCTCAGCTCGTTCACATCAAAAAAAAAGCTGCCATTTCATCTGTGGAAGTAAAAACTGCCTCTATATGTATGAGCTCTTTTTTTTCATGCATTCATAAATATACTTGACTTTAATTTTTTAAACAAACTCGTTACTACAGTGGTAGATAGTGAAGCAGTTAAAAGGACATTGGGCAGTAAAACTTACATACGACCACTAGAATAAATGTTGGCTTTATACGTTTCCGCATGCACAGATAGAATAAATCTTCATATTTCTTTTGTGTTGACACTTCAGATTCTTAATGTTTCAGTTTTAAGTTTTATGTTGTGACAACACTCTGGTTGAAGTCTGGTTAGGTTGAGGCCCAAAAAAACTTGGTTTGGGTTTGGAAAAGATCATGTTTTGGCTAAAAATACACAGCTGTGTCGCCACAAACAAGGCTGGAAAATGTTCCACCATCTTGTTAAAAATAAAAAAAATTAACCATAAAAATATGGTATAACATCTCTCTTTGAATTACCGGTTTTGTCAGATGAAACAGAAACTGAGTGGTGGTCTTGAAGTGGTCTTGAATAGAGGTCTAACTGCTTGGCAGCTGTCTCGCCCAGCTGTCACGCCACCATCATCCCCTTCTCCTCCAATGAGAAAGTCAACCTATATATGTGTAATCTGAACCTTGTCACTTTGAGGTGTTGTAGAAACACTGATATGATCAACATGAAACTTTTAAATGTATCGTTTCTGTGGTTTGCAGATATGAACAATGCAAACACTTTTAAGTGGTGAATCATTTGCTTAAACCGATATAAGACGCCTTCTTAAGATTAAAAAGAACTACTACAGATATTTAACTGCTTACTTGGGAAAATACTGCATTACTATTTTTTTCAGATTAAATTTCTTTTGTTCATTTCTTCCCTCATTTTTCTTGCTCTTCCTTTTTTTCCCCCTCCTTCCTCTGGTGACCTCCACTGCTATTCAGATATGACTCTGTCCTCTAAGGGAGGTCAAGCGACTAATAGTTCAATCACAGCAGTGTCACAGTTCCAGCATCCCCCCTCCAGTCACCATGGAAAACCCACAGGGGGGTTCATCATTCTACCATATACCACCTTAAGGGGCTTCATTACTTCAGTTTATAGCACCTTAAATGGTTAAACAAACACTGGGCAGCACAAGGGTCAATTGACTCCTCGTTGTGGTGAGAGAGAAAGTCTGGAGTCTCGTCTGAGTCAAAGCTTTGTCTTCTGAGCTTCTTGTACCTGCAGGTAGAAACTTTTGTATCCTTATAACATGTCAGGTATCTGTCAAACTACGGGCTAATGAAGACAGAGCACACACAGGTAAACACATGCAACTTTGAAAAGTTCAACCCTGCAACACTTCTCTTACTCTGACCATTCGCCCAACAGACCCTTTCCCTTTTTCCCTCCCTCATTTTTTATTCCTCTTTTATTTCCCTCTCTTTTCCCATGGTTGCCACATCCAGTCTTCCACCAGTTTGCAGGTCTATTCAGCCCAATACAAAAGCAGCAGGCCGGTCCTCTGTGGACCAGAGGAAAGCATGCCTCTCAAAAAAACAGAAAAAAGAACTATCCCGCTCTCTCTCTATGGTGATTGAATTTCTTAACATCTTTTCAAAAAGCGCTTAAATGCCTGGAGGCGAGAGGAAGAAACAAGCTAATGGTGGATGGGGAGCACTGAACAAATTTCAGAGCCCTTTCCTGCTCGCGTTTGAGGTTGAAAGCGAGCTCCTGCCTTTCAAGTTTCAAAGTCCTCCTTCCTCCCGCAGTGTCACTGAAGGATTTGAAAAGAAGGTAATTGTGCTCACTGCCGTCCTGATCAGAGCACACGCCCCGGCTCTAGTATTTCAGGAGCTTTCTCTGCCACTATTATGGTACCTGGTGCTCCATTCCTGCATTCTTCCACCCTTACTTCTCTTTCTCCTCTCTCTCTCTCTAACTCTCTACAAATGCACTCTCTCTTGCTCTCCCTCACTTGCTTTCTATCCTTCTTTCACCCCCAGCAAGCCACTCATTAAATCCTAAAGCCCAGGTTTCTCCCTTTTTCCCCCTTGTCTGGGGTCTCTATTGTAAAACTGGTACGAATACCTTCAGAGAAAAACCCTATGCATGGCCTTTAATATGGCCGGTATAAAAGAGAGTGTGGATGCAATGACAAAATGAAATTTTAAAAGAGATAATGAGGAAAGGAGTGGGGCCAAATCCTCTGAGAGTTGGGCTCTGGGACAAGGGGGGGGCTTAAGTTAAGGGTGCCCAGCCAATTCAACGATATGAAAAGTGAAACAAAACCCTTGGCTTGTTGTTTTTGAAGGTATTTTCTAGAGGCAGAGGTTAAGAACAAGGATTGCTGTTCCTCCACATGCCAATCTGTCCTTGACTCTCAAGCATCTGATTTGCCCTCCAGCCTGAACTCAGTCAGTCAGAGTCTCTAAAGCTGGGGCATGTATGTTTCAGGGGGTGCACAAAGGGCCACTGCACATCACATTACAACTCCCCCACCACCCTTACTGCCTTTCCTAAAAGCCTAAACATCAGAGGAGGTGTTGTTGTACCTCTGAGCCAATGCCAGACATATGCTGTGTTCCACCTTCGAACTTCTCAAAGCACCGTTGTCAGTGGCACAAACAGGTTTTGGCTGGGGAGCACATGGAGAGCGAACAAGGAGGAGAGCAGTGGAGGATATACAGTGAAATCACAAAACATTTCTTCAAAGCTCCTCTCCTCCTGTGCAATAATCTCTTGCTCCTTTTTTTTCTTTCTCTTGCAAATCAACTCCCGGGAAAGACTCAAGACTCCCCAATTAACAATAAGAGGGGGAAGAAAAATTCCAGCAGCTGGCTGGAGTTTAATAAGAGCACCTCTCCAAGCGGCTTAGGCTTATGTACCTGATTCACCGGCCCTGGCATCGGCGCTATAGACAGGGGGAATCTTTCACGATTAGTGCAGGCTGAAAGACGAGGGAGAGAGAGAGAGAGAGAGGGAGAGAGACCGCTCAAACTCCACCGAACCCAACACAACAAGAGCACAGGGGATTACTGCAATTGTGTGAGGTATTTTTCTGATCAACTTCTTTTGCTGACAGGCTCGGTGCCACAAGGAACCGGGTGCCATCCCCAAAAAACAGAGTTCAGTCCTGCATTATATGAGGGTTACCGAGTCCTAATAGGGCTGCCTCTCAAGAAACTCCATGAGAAACAAATCTTATAAATGTCAGGAGGCAGAACAAGGTCATTACCCTCGTATCTGGAGGCAGGATGGTTAGCAATCATCATTCAAAATATTTGTCAGAGCCCCGGAGAACTTCATTAAACATAAAGTTCACTCCCTTCAACTTTACAGAGACAGAATCAAACATGAGCGCAGGGTAAATCCGTAGTGGTGCATTATTTAACCACCAGCGTGTGACTGATGTTTGGACGAATTGCAGAGAGAGGCAAGGGCAGGTCAGGATGTTCCTTCTCCTGGTGAGCAGTCGATTGTCAGCTGCTGATTTCCCACACAGCGTCTGCAGTGCCCTCTTCAATATTCATCTAAGCAAATTTGATGACTCTCACATCTCAATTTGGCTCTCGGCAGCCCGCGCCTAAACCCCCCCCCCCACTTGCTCCACGGCCTCGCGGTCCCAGCCTGTTCTTTCTGCCGCCAGGGGTCTGCTGGGACGCACCCAGAGCTCGGCATCTCACAGTCCCAGCCTCCAGGCCCTGGGGCTGGGGAGGGGCAAATCAAAGTCTGCTTGGCGCCTTCCATCTTCCCTACGCTCACCTCAAATCAGCCTCACAGCGGGGTTGTGTCGTGCCAAGCCTCTGCCTGCCCCTAGCTACCCCTTATTCACCCATTAGGGGCACAGGCCCACCATAGAGCGGCCGAAACCCCACTACCATTTCATCAGGGCCACATTGTGAGGGAGCAATGAGCATTGCAGTGAGAGAGCTGAAAGCCCTGACTCTAAAATGCACACTGATGCGTTTTTTGACCATGGATAGTTATGGCTTTTAAGGTTTTTCACTCAAAGGGCACCTTGGCCTGCATTCTTTGAGGAATCAAACACCAAGAGATGCATTTGATCAAGGCTTCAAAGCAAAAAATGCCATTTAATGGTCTGATTGGCTTATAGACTCTATTAGCATTACTTCAGGTAGTCACAAGCCAGCTATGATCAGCCGTAACCTGTTAGTTATTCACACTGTCCTCTGTAACAATGTAAAATGATTGTTTGCCAGGGCAGACCAGGGCAGAATTATATCCATTTGGGATAGTGGGTCTTTTAGGGTGAATCTGGGCCCACTGCCCACCAGACCGGACTGGGCCAGCTTTCCACTGGGCCTCAGCATTGGAATCCCACTTCTGACACCAGAGTGATCCGGACCAAGTCTGTGGCACTCAGATTAGGAACAGCTCGCCAAGAGAAATGGATATCCAGCCAAAGCAAAGAAACCCAGAGCCAACAGTTTGGATAAAATAGAAAAAAAATAATAAAGTAATTGCAAGCACTTCGAATATGATCCGGAATGCCACTGTGGATGTTTTCCACCTTACAATGCAGGATGATAACACAAAGTTCTTTCACAGTTCTGGCTTTGGGTCCATGTTGCATTTGTCCCTTAACACTTAATGTAAATGCAGCATGATGTTGTGTGTTTTTGCTTGTGTAAAAAAAAAAAAATGCACATTCACACATTCTGGTGCATGGATTTAAGTATGTTAAGTGTGCACTTCACTGCGGCATCGAGGCCCCCATTAGGATAGTTAGCCAGAATTACTAGGAGCTGGATAATTAGACACTTCAAAGGCACCTGCCCGCCATCCCAGAGGGGGCAGGAATCGCCGCGCCCCGCCCCATTTAAAAGCATGTTAACTCCTATCTGAGGCTAGCAGGCTAATTTAACTCTTGACATTTGATATCTAAGGAATGAGAGGGATCAGCCATTTAGCTGGAACAGGATTACCCCTCCACACACCCCCAACAGCCCCCCTCCTCCTCTTTCTCTCCTTCCCGTCCAACCCCAAAACCCCCCTCTCCCAGTCAGGCCGGATTCATTAATTTTCCTGCTGCTAAGCACTTTATCAATGACTGGTGAGCATCTAAGTCCAGAGTGGACTCTCTCTCTCTCTCTCTCTCTCTTCTGTGGTGATGATTAGACGTGTGGGTGTGAATTTGTCTGTCTAATTCACCGACTGCTATTCTCGCACCTGCTTTGCAGCACAATAAACAGAGGTGAAGCTGTTTTAGCGGCCATGTTTGAAGGACATGTTTAGCAGGATCATTTTGAAAACACTGTTTAAGCGTGAAAACCAGAATAAAAGTTTCCAGGTCATTTTAGGAAAGATCTCTGGTTAAACTTCTGCTCTGTTCCCTGTGATCATCTGCTAAACTCACTATAAAGTTGTTCTCATTTACATATTTTTCCATTTCTGTTTCAACTAAAGTCCAATCTTGATTCCAAAAAAGTTTGGACCGTGTAAAACATAAATAAAACAGAATATGATCATTTTACATTCCTTTTTGACATGCACTCGACTGAAAATAGTACAAAGACAATATTGTTTGATGTTTTACTTCAACAACTTAATTGACTTTGGGGAAATTTATGCTTATTCTGAATGTGGAGTCTGCAAAATGTTTAAAACAAGTAGGACGGGAGCCACAGACGGCTGGGAAAATGTCAAATATTCCAAAAACACCTGTTTGGAACATTCCACAGGTAAACAGGTTTATTGGTTACGGGTGAAAGTATCATTATAGGGTATGAAAGAGGCATCCTGTAAAATATTCAGACTTACACAAGCAAACAGGGACAAGGTTTTACCACTTTGTGAAGCACATGATTGTACTGTATAAAGGATGTTTCTCTGAGCTCAGAAGCACCGTGAAACAGTTGTTGGTAAAAATAGTCTGTTTGCAAATGAATGTATCATGTTTTTGTACTTTTTAAACAGCCTCCAACTGTTTTGGATTAGAGGCTCTGGGGTGAAAAAGTGATGTGACGCTGGTCATTAAAGGTACTGTGACTCCAAGGATGTAGACTGTGGGTATAAATCTGCCACTGGGCGACTATTTAACTTTGGATTCTCCTTCGTTTTCACTATCTGTGTGTTACTATTTTGTCCTTGTATCCTGGCCTAAGCACCATCCTCAGTGATTGGTTAGGGTTAGGGTTGGTTTATATTAAATGGAATAAAGAAATGCACACAAACTAGAGTGTTTTTCCTCACATAGTAGCAGAATAATAATCACTGCCAGGCCTTTCTCTAACACTGTTACAGCGCTGTGGGGGGTGGCAATGCGAGACTACTGTTAATCAGGTGAACAGTACCTCCTGTGGTGCCCTGCCGCAAAGCTGAATTCTTAACTTTACCACCACAAAGTGCCTGACCAGGCCTGCTTCGATGTTTTACCCGTCCAGAGACAATATGACATTTTCTGACCACTGTTTTTGAAAAATCTCATTTACAGGTGTCACACACGGCAGCATATAGAGACAAAGTGTAAAAACATGATTTTTATTTATTCAAAATTAATTTCCAACACTACTCTGGTCAAACAATTAAATGTACAACAGGTAGAGAGGTCCAGGGAGTTAATTCGCATTCGTAACTCTACATTAGTCTCAGTCTAATGCCTTCAGCTGAATGTCTACATTACAGGTTGAATCAGGGGCTACACATGAGTGTGACGGATTTGGGTTAAATGAACAGCATGCCTGGGCCTTTGATGGTGCAGCTGGTAATGCTTACAGTTTCTAACCCGTCACATTTGGACATAAGGTCTTTTAACCAGAGAGCATGACAATCAGAATTCCAAACTACAAGCCAAACGCCATAAAAATAACACAACTCAACTGACTCCTTTACGCTGCTCCCACAATGAGAGGCTGTTCTGCACACACATGAAGTCACCTGGTGTTAAAAAAAAAAAAAAACACACACTAATGCTAACTGAATCAACTTTTTTACCTAAAGCCTGACACATTAATTATCTAAAATAACATTAGTTCATTTTCCACATTTCTTTTTTCCCATCGAGACGCAAAAGATGCCAAAAAACCTCACAAAGAGCCCTTTCATCATTCGCCTTCCAACATCCTATCATCATTACGGCTGACGGTTGGGGCACGTTTACTACAAAAACCCCAGACCTGACCCTCATCCGCCCCCAGCATGTGATATGAATGGGAGCGCCCACTTAATAAACAGGGTGTAGTTCACCCCTCCCCCACTTTAAAAATACAGGTGAGACCTGGAACCCTTCATTACAGTGTCTGCAGCAGGCAGGGAAAGCTCTGCAGATTAGAGGATCTGCTATGTTGGCCAAACAGACTTAACTACAGTCTGCTGAGAAGGAGCTGGAGGTTGGAGGTGAGCTGGAGAAAGGAAAAAGACACCACCAGACTTTCTGTGTGATTTGATAAATGGCTCTCCAGTGCAATAAAAAGGATGACACGGTGTAAAAGTTGCAGGTTGGGACCATTTGATGGACTTAGAGCAATTTTTATTGTTTTTCACAGGTTGGATAAGCAAGTAGCCCCAACTTACTAAATACACATTGTAGCATGTAATAGAATAAAGAGATATTTGATGTGCAAACTAATAATTTTATCCACAGATGTGTAACTGTCATTAGGTGGTTTTGTAGAGGCGTGGGATGAAAAAAATAAGCAACTACCTAAAAAAAGAAAGATTCTTTATCCGCTTTTGCACATAGTTCCTGGTAAATTACTCAGATAACCTTTCATGCATACTAGTGATTTTTGTTTTTCAGACATGCAACTACATTCAGGAACAAGAGAGATGCGAAGAGGCCTAAGGCACATTTACTCAGTGGAGAACAGCTCTTATTATTTTCAGAAAAACGGTGGTGATAATTGATGAAAACTTTTATTTTGTGAAATATCTATCCCGTGTCCCATTTACATTCCATGCAGGAAATGCTCTTGAGCATTTTTAGGTATGACTGCTTATGAAAAAGGGACTTTTTATTCAAATGTCAGGCTGTTTTCAACATTAAAAGGAGCACTTGTGCATGAAAGGTTACTTAAGGGACATTCATAATACTAAATTGTCCAAAGCACAAAAGCACAGTCATAACATTTATAACTGAACAACTTTTTATCAGAGATAATCTCAATCTCAAGTTTCTATGTCGAGAAACACTGGGGATGTTAATGAAAACAAGCTTTTAATTATCATTTTATTACCAAGTTTTACATGGGACAGGTTTGTTTTTTAGGTCACATGTTACATGGCTCCCTGTAATCATTTTCATCTGTTCACCTTTAAATTTCTCTCCTGCTTTAACAGTCCGTCTCCCTTCGTCTCCCCACGTGCCTCCTGTTGCTGTGTCCCCCCCCTCCTCTGTAATGAGCTCTCCTCATGTATGACCTCTCCTGTCACTTCGGGCAGTCGAATCCTCCTCTCCCGCTCGGCTCTCGCCTCTTTCCCTAATCTCCGCATTACATTGCTATTAATCCCACATTCCTCACAGGGATGGATGGTGCAGCTCATATGACAGGTTTCCTCCATAATCCGATCCTCATATTGGAGTGAATCAGTGAGATGGAAGCAGAGCAGTGTTTAAAATTATCATAGTAAAAGACTCAGCTGTTACAGGCTCCTTTAGGATTCACCTGTAGCTTTCTCTTCCCTCCCCATCCTTCATTTCCCCTCCTCTGCCTCTGCACATCCCACCTCCTGTATCTCATTCAGTCTTTCTTCCCGCTAATCTCTTGCTATTCGCTCTTGATTTCCTGATCTCATCCCTCATTTTCCCAGGTTTTCTCCCAGTTCCCATGTCTTTCCCAAATCTCCACTACCTCCCTCCATCTATCCCTCTCCCTCCCTCCAGAGCCGCAGTGGGACTGTTGGACTCACGCAGCCCCATGCTGAGCTGCTCCAGAGCCAAGCCAGAACAAAGAGCCCATTGAGCCGAGCGGAGACATAATGTGGGCCGCCTCTGACAGCAGCTAAGATGAAGTCATGAGGTCGCCAAACAGTTAATAATGACGGCCCATCCTCCAGCTGCACCAAGTGTGTGTGTGTGTGTGTACAGTTGGGAGCCGTCGAGGAAAGTGAGAGAAAATGAGAGATTATGTGTCTGCATGAATGAGTATCTGCAGTATGTGATGCATGTGTACATATCTCAGAGCATGTGGATGGATAAAAAGCTTTTAAGAGCGTAATGAGATACTCCATGACACTCAAAAATGCGCTCAATCACTTTGTAAATACCACAGAGGAAAAAACAAAACCTTCGGAGAATTGCACTTTTAGTTTTGGCTTTGCTCCAGCTGTGTTGAAGAACACCCACCCCACCCCACCACCACCACCACCAGCACCAGCACCACCGCCGCCGCCGCCGCCCCCTTTCCTTATTGGAGTCTGTCTGGCGCAAAGTCTGACATGAGACACATCTCCCCGGGACTGGAGCTGTCGCTGCGAGGCCCACACTCCGAACATCATTAGGCTCACAGCTCCAGGTGAGATCAGGCAGGGTAGGAGAGACGGAGAGAGGTGAGACAGTGTTTGTGTCTCTGTGCAAAAAGCATGCAGCGCGGTAACGCATTAATCTCAATGCCTCTGAATGGGCACTGGCCTATTAAAATGCCTTTACAGGACCACTTGTTTGTCAAGAGGCCTCCGGGCTGAGCTGGGCTCAGTACAGAGGGAGGAGGAGGAGGATGAGGTGGAGGAGGAGGAGGAGGAGGAGGAGGCGGGGAGAGGATGGTGAAA
>JAPZDV010000013.1:5669115-5680003 GCA_029814665.1 Acanthurus lineatus
ACCAGCTCACCCTGAGTCTATTCAACTAAAACCTGCTGGGCTCTGATCTGCTTTCGTCTGGGCTGATCTCCTTCTCAGCTAACTGCGGTTAAATATTCAAAACAAAACAAAAAAATTTACCTTATTTTCAACTATGTCACACTAAACTTCTGACTTCTTGTCAAAAAAAAAAAAAAACAACAACTCTATAAAACATAGCGAGGCAGGACATCCTGTCTTGGTTTTATATCTCAGAATAGAAGTAAAGGCAGCTTGTGGATACGCTGATAATCCTTCTCTAGCAGTCTTTCCACAGAGAAAGGAGAAACCTTAAGGGGATACCACAGAGAGAGAAACGTTCACAGTCCTAAAAAAACAAGGGTTGTTTGAAGGCCCTTTTGGGAATATCATGGTGCCGGGCAATTTTTCTTTCAAAGAATAAAGGTGGTTCAAGTTAATACTGTCTGTGGGTTTCGTAGCGGTTCAGCCAACAGTCTTGCAGACATGCTGCTCAGTTCAGCACCTCAGAGGCCGTCTACAAACTCAACTCTATCTAGGTCATGGAGGTCTCTGATTATGGAGACAGCACGGTGATACACAACCACCGCTCATTTACACAAAGTACAGGACAGCTTCATTTGGTCCAATACGAAGCCTTTACTTACACTCCATAATTCACGGATAATTACTGGAAATATTTAGTCTGACTAACATTTTCTTTCCAATAAAGACCAGCTAATTACCCAACTGTACTATTTAATTGTCCTCCACCCTATAAACATGCATGGACACAAAGGCCAGCAGTAAAGTAAGCTATAATGCAAACAGAGGAGTTGCTGCTGAAACTACAAGAGAGGAGGTGGAGGTGGAGGGGGGGCTGGTTTTTTACCAACTCCCCAAGGAGGGAAGGCGAGGGGGAAGTGGTAAGGGGTAAACTTCAGACAAACACTGTGCGCTTTGTTTGTTTTTTTTCCCAACCCCCTGAAAAACTAGTCTGTCTTCCATTCTGACCCGACAACAACATCTGTAAGCAATTGCTGGCTTACAGAAAAAAAAAAGAGAGAAGGGAAGGGAAGGGAAGGGGAAAAAAAAACACAATGCAATTACTCCCTTACCAATCAAAACAGAATTAAACAAGAGCTCGTCCTCTAATCACTCCCACATGAATACATGTGTAGCCGTCATCCCCAACCAAAGACATTTTTGTCCTACTTGCACAGATATCATCTCGAATCACTGCTGCATGTGTTTGATAGAATGAAAGCTTTCATTTCTGAGGATCTTTGCAGTATAATCAAGTTAATCATTCAAATGCATGTATGTCTGCACATGCATGTGTGAAGGTTCCTGTGATAACTAATCATAGGTGTTACTCATCAATGAGAGCATAATTAGAGAAAACTGAAACTGTCATTACATCTAATGACTGAAAAGAGCAGAAATTGACTTGTTACTAAACACCTCCCAACATGCTTTGCGTGTTGAGTGTGCATATGTGTGTGTGTTTTTCTGTCGCCCACAGGTGAGTGGGACCAGAGCTAAAAGAGCTGAGAGTGCAGTGAGTATGAGGGGCAGGACTGGGGTTTTGTAGGGGAGTTGAGGAGAAAAGCGGGGCATTCCACTGGTCGGGCAAATATTCACAAGTCCAAGCCAGTGAAGCGTGTCTGACCGGCCTTTTGTGTTCCACAAGGCAGGCCACAGTTCCAAAGCAGCAATTAAAAGCAGGACCTTTTCACCCATAATCCCTCTGACCTGGACGCCCACACCCAATCCTGCAGATGTTCCTGTCTCTGCTTTCGCCTTTCGTGTTGCTCATTTTCGCCCCGTCCCACCTCTCCGAAAAACGCTCGGAAATTCACCCACACGAAGACGGTTACATCTGCGTTTACGTCACGACATTATTGAGTGGAAAGAACGCTTCCCAATGAAAGAAAGTTTTTCTGTGTTTGTCCTGTTGCATAAGATGTTACTTTTACAGACAGAGATCATGTTTCCCAGTGGAATTAATGTGTGTTGTGTCATTTTCATTCAGCACTTTGAACCTCAACTAAAGGAAACAAAAAGGACACAAGATGTAGAAATCAGATTTTTTTTTTTTATACATTTACATGAGACAGCACGGAAATATTAGCATCAGTGTGACACAGAGGCCTGGCACGACACAAGGAATTAGGCATTGGTCGCTGTTATTACCCGAAATAAATGTTAATTTTATATTAATGTCTTTCCCATGAAATGTCTGTCCTAGACTCAATTAGAGAAGAGAGAAAGAGGGTGTATCTTTATTTGTGCTCAACTGTAATCCTTCTACGCAGAAAGGGAGGCGATTAAACAGGTTTAAAAATGCCACAATTCAGATGGTTCCCTCAGAAAAAAAAAAACATTCTTATTTTATAAGCACATTAAGCAAATCAATTTAACATAAATTATACGCCTTGGTGACAAAGGCACTGAGTTGAAAGTCATCTGCAAATTGTACACATCAAAGTGAAACACTAAAATAAACTTTTGCCTTTGATGGAAAAGGGAAATTCGGTTGCCTTTTCTTTCTTCATGCAAGCTTAAACGACCGCTAACGCTATCAGAAAATCACTGCCTTTTGTTATTTAAAGGCTGCGTCTTTACAAGCTTAATTCTATGAAAAGTGCTCCACATGTACCTCCAGTTCCACCGCACTCTGTCATTAGGAACATGTTTGCAAATGCATCACACACTCACACACACACACACAAACACACACTAAGAAACTGGGGGACATTTTTATATAAACTCTTGAAGTGTCCTCTTAGATTTGGCAAACCCCCCCCTCATGAAGGGGTACTGTATTTGTGTTCATTTCATTAGGGCAACTGTTCAGCGTCGAGGGCCCCCTGAGGGGGGGACTGGCAGCGCCGCAGCATTCATCATCATTACATCAGCGACCACCGAGATCTGCTATCTTAGGCTTATCAACACTGCACAAACGCACCGCAGCGCAGCGAGTTAGAGGGGAGGGGAGAGATGGGAGATGGAGACGATTGAGGGAGATTGTGGGCAAAAGTGGGATAAGAGGGGGAGAAAATGAATGGAGAAAGGGAGGAGCATGAGAATGTGTGTGTGTGTGTGTGTCAGTGCATGCATGCATGTGTGTGTATCTCACTGCACCGCTACATGCCTGCACATGTTTTCCTGTGTGTACAATGTGTGTTTTTGCACTTTTTTTTTGCAGCTATGCCAACAACATTAAGGACTCCTGCACAGCTGGAATAACTAAAAGACTACGGGGGCAAAGAGGCAGGAGGAGTCTGAGCCCTTTGGCAAGATTAGCTGAATCTAGCAATAAAAGCGAATACGCTGGCTCAGGCTGCGTGCGCATGCATTGAATAAGGTCAGTGGAGGGAAGAGGCCCTGAAGGAGACAGTGGAAGTAACTTGCTGGTGGTTAGACGACCTGTCGTGGGATCAAAATTCCTACTTGAGGAGGTGTTCCCAAACTGAACAGCTCTCCGAGGAAACCACATACTTATGTTTCCATGCTGTGTTCAACACTGCACTTATGGCTTGCCCTTGGCCCTGGAAGGCAGAGAGCGAGGGAGGGGAGGGAAACTGGGGATTTGGTGGTTATGGCTCCCATTCACCAGTGAAACTTAACATTGTGCCCAGATGGCACTAAGTCTGGCCTACAGCTGATGGGGACCAGCCCCTCAAGTAAGGGCCATTTAGCAGGAATTAGTCACACCCCGCCACACACACACACACATATCAAATCCCAAACATGCACATGCAAACTGGTTTGGTGCTGGGCCTTCTCACTCTTTTGTATACAAAGACACAGTCGAGCTACTCTGACTGTTACTTATTTACATGTTTCTAAATCATTAAGATTTTACAAAAGACCTACCTGTCTTCAGTTTATCTTTAGCCAGGAGGCGGAACATCATCACAACTTTCCATTAGCAAACAATTTGGACTGATACCACAAGAGCACTGCACAAAATTTGAAAAAAAAAAAGAAAGCCAGTGCAAATGAGGAGTGTTTATATTTTTTTGTCAAGGACAAACAGTGCGCCACAACAGCCCATCAGTAGCTTTCAGCAGAGCTAATAAGATTATCCTCGCGTGCGTCTCGGTCCCTCAGACCTCTCCACTTAAGATGCTTTGGAGGGCTGGTGAGGGACCCTGCGTGTTGCACCGCAGAATGAGCTGAGTGCATCTTACATTCCTGGGTAACAAACCCACACGATGTAATCGTAATGCTTACACGATGCTTCTTTTGCACTTGCTACCCAGTAGATAAGGGCCAAATAAAGCACGCGCCACAATGGAAATCTTGCGCGTTTTCCCCAAAGCTCCACGCTTATTAGATTGTTTATTTATTTTGACTTTGCATTTGTTCGTGAGCCACTTGTGCCGGGGCGAGTGGGGCCGTGAAGACTGAGACAATGGATAATGCACGCAGCTTTGTTGCCGCGGTGGCCCAGTTATGTGGTACTGGTTTCCCTGTGCGCTCCACTTTATTCATTTTTTCTTTCCACACTGCAACATGGAGCCTTTGTTTGATCAGACACTTTTCCTGACTCTTTAGAAGAAGGAAAAGATGCTTGTTCAGCCATTCACTCCAGGCCAAAGCAAACAATGCCAGCTATTAAAAACTGAGGGTCCTTGTAAAGAAAAAGAAAACATGTCCCTATATTCTAAAGTTTTTCTCCCCTGAACTTGCAGATATTAAGATTAGCATGATAAAAAAACACTTTCCCTACTTTATGACACTTTGCTTGTATCCACGCAGCCAATTGTGATTCAGTTTATTATAAAATCTCTAAGGTTTCCACTCGGATGGCCCCTGCACATGGCACACACTGTGAAGTAAAAGAGAGTGGGGTCTGTATCCTGTCAGTGGGCCTCTCATCTCCAGTAAAAAACACTCTTCATACAAGGCTTTAGAAAGCACTCTGCACGATGCCACAAGCAGAGCGCGACAACAACATCCTTCACTGTGCTTTCACAGCCAAAGAGTACATGTTACACCATGTGCTGCGTTGTTTGAGAGCACAGTTCGTATGTAATGCATATGTGTGTTTGTCTGTGTGTGTTTGTCTGTGTGTGTGTGTGTGTGTGAACGAGGCACAGAGAGAAAGGGGGACTGTTTCGACTGTGTTTTGAGAGTGTGTGAGCCGCGCTGCATGATGGTATGTATAGGAGTCGGATGCACCAGGTGCTCTACACGCCTCTCAGTATGCAAGTGCGATCGCTGTGCGCCGAACATAAATAAGAGGAGGGGGGACCCCAGGGAGGGGATGAGAAATTCCTGTACTGATGAAAACCTCACACACTCGCACACACACACACACACACATCTCCTGCTGCCTCCTCCTCTTCTCACGTGCGCTCAGAGGAGGATCAAGCAGATAGATGGTCCTGTGTGAGTGTAGTGGCAGCAGGTACGGCTTTGACAGAGGGTCTTCACACTTCGCCCAGGGGACTGTGAATACACTCCTCTCATCCTCTGAGCCTTAAAAGGCAGCGTCTAACAAAGAGTACAGCTATTCGAGGCGACTGAACAACTAAAAGCTGCACAGCTACAGGTTACGAAGTCATCGTGAAGCTGCTCTGCCCACTTGGACTTCCCCTTTTCTTCTGTTTAGTTTTCCTCCCTCTCTCCTCCTCCTCCTCCTCTCATTCCTCTGCTCCTCCTTTCTATCTCTCCTTCCTTTCCTTCATTCCTTTGTGTCATTGGGATAAGTGTTGGGGCAGACTGAGTCAGTGCCGCTACGTGATTAATGACGGGCCCTGGCGTCTCCGGGGCCGAACGCTAACAACAGCCAGGGGGCAGCGCGATAATGCACAATAATAAAGCCAGCAGACAATCAGCCAGGCAAAGCAAGGCCTATTAGCTCGCCCCATCAGGACGGCTAAGTGAGAAATTAGCCCTTCCCGAGCTCCGCCACAATTCATCAAGTGCTGCCCCTGAATCCCCCCTCAAGAAGTCATAATGTTTACTTAAAGACTGGCCTCGATGCCCCAGTGGCGAGCTTTATTGGCTCTTATTAATTCCCGTTCTGGCCCTCGCGGCCATGCCATTTAAACTGAATTAAAGGGGTGAAAATTGGATGAGATGAAGTTGTCTTGGTGTTTGGCTCTCGCATGATCAAGCTCGACCTAAACGGAGGGAGACTTGGGGAAAAAAAATAAATAAAACAAGAGGGCAGGGCAAACAAAATCGGCATGTAAAGGAATGCTGAATGAAGCTGTCCTGAAATGTGCCGCAGTCAGTCAAAGGAATGCAGGGAGAGAGGAGGGAAAGGGAAGAGAAAAGGAAGAAATGGCACTGCTTTAATGTTCGACTTCCTGTGTGGATGGGATCAGATCCAGAAGGGTAACACTGGGTCACACATTCCACAGATGCAGAAACGGATTATTCTGTCGTATCTTTGCGTTCCCCTCATCTCTCATCAGACGGGTTGAAAAAATGCCTTAAAATAAGGTAACTCTATCAGCAACCTTATTTCAACATGTGGGTGATGGACAGGGGTAAAGAGGAGAGGGAGTGCACGCAACACAGAGAATGCTTTTAATGAGGCAGCTGAGCTGCTCTTAAAAAAAAAACAGGGCAATGAATCACACTTGAAATGAGTCTATTTTCATCAGCTTGGTCAAATTACCCGTTATTTAGAGCCGCGCATGTTATCTAGTGCTGAAATTAGAGCCGATCAAAAGCAAATTATAGTGTCTGACTATTTTTTGACAGTCGTTTCAGTCATCTTTCCAGGAAGAATGGCAAAAATTTGCTGGTTCAAGCTTCTTAAATGTAAAAATTTTCTTTGCCATCTCTGATGTAACGAAAGACTGAGTTTTAGACTGCTGATTGGACAAAAGAAGAAGCTAAACTGGGCTCTAGGAAATGAGCTTTTGTGATATATTTTTTAAAAATTTTCAGACTTAAGGATAATCAGCTATGAAAATAATCAAATGTTATGGCCCTGTCTGAAATATTTAGTCAATTCATTAAATCAATTCTTTAATAATTAAGAAAAATGGCACTTTTGCTAGTCCCAGCTCCTCAAAAGTGAAAAATTCTAACTTTTTCTCTATTTTATATCATTGAAAACCAAACATTTATGGGCTTTGTAGGATACTTCGGTTAGAAAAAAACAAGACAGTTGAAGACTTGTAGGCTCTGGAAACATCTAACTGGCATTTTTCAGTCATTTCTGACATTTCATACACTATATGAGGACCACTACACCCTCTGGCTGGTGGGTAACATACTGTTAGCTGCATGGTGCTTGGTTCAGGCCTGTCTGTTTTTTTCAGCATGGCTGCCAGGCCATAAACTTTCTTTCATTACAGCTAAACAGAACACTTAAATATGTTTCTAGAAACATTTTAAACAAGAAATAGGTCATGCAGTTACAGACTCACGATTAATATTTTACCTTTACTGCCCAGTTTGATCTGATTTTCACAAGCCTGGTGAAAATGAGTAAGAACTGTCAGCCATGCATCAACGCATATAGTCGGTCTGAACTCGCAGTGCTGCCACATGAAACCACGACGCCATGAGTGGGTTCACTGGTCCTCGTGCTGGTCTCTGAGTGAACTGTGGGTGTGTGTTGCAGGATTGGCAGCAGGTGAGACTGAGTTCTATAGAGCAATATGGAGTATATGGCAGCAGAGATGTGAGATCAAAGACTGCAGAAGCTCAGAGGGAGTCCCGGAGACTTCCAGCTCCCTGACGGCTCTCGCAACGGCGGCGTCGGGAGACAACTCTCTCCCTTCACTTTCATATCAGCCACAGAGCCCCCCCATCCCTGCGTGCCAGCTCATAGGCTCCAAACACACACACACATGCACACTCTCAGGCAATCTCAGAGGATTTGGCAGTGCTGCCAAACCTGCACCCCACCTACTGCAACACTCCTATACACACACACACACTCACACACACACATACATACACATGCCGTTGCTCATCAGAAACCAATGCATCAAAAACACACAGCTGAATATTTTTCGGATTTTTTGAAAAAGCTGAGTTCGGAAGAAAACTCTCAACCCAGTGAAAAAAAAAAAAAAGTCTCACGCAACTGAAATACCAAGACAATATCACACCACACAACAGAGGAATGTGATGCCATAAAGCTCACAGTGCTGCCAAGCGTTCGACAAAAAACTTCCCATAAACTCCAAAGAGCACAGTCACAAAATGGGCCCCCTGAAAATCCCCCGCATTAAGAGCGAGGAACAAGACTGTCATTAGACAGGCAGCCCCCTCAGGCCCGCCGACGTGATCGCGAGGAAGCCAAACATCTGGGTGTATTTACTTGTTTCAGCTGTTTGCTACCCCGCCTCGAATAAATCTGGGAGCTGTAATGCCTTTGCTTAGGACAGCTCCTAAACAAACATGCTCCGACGCTCGCTGGCTCGCTCACTCACTCCTCACCGCACGCTCGAGCATCCCGACCGGAGCCAGTCCGCCTAACGCAGGGAAATAAATTTGCGAGGAGGAGGAGGAGGGCTTAATTGGAGCGTTTGACGGGTGCCTGGGGTTAATTGGGAAGCATGGAGAGCAGCTGGCTCCACGGTAGAAGTTGAGACAGGGATAATAAGTTCACCCTTTGCTGGAGAGACAGTTAGTGATGAATCAGATCAGAGGAACAGTGTACAGTGTAATCTTCCTCACATCTCCCCTCCTCCACCCTGCTCTCTTGACAAGCAGAGACAACCTGGCTCCCAGCTACGCAATCTGGCACCTATCACACAGGACTGGCAGTCACAGGAGAAGAGATCACCGGCGATGGTTCACACACACACACACTCTCTCTCTAACCGTGAGTTCATTCAGCTAATCACTCACACACACAATAATTCTTACCTCTAGGACAAGGAACCCAGTTTATCAGTTTGCCGGTCGATGTATGTAAATCTTTCCAACAATGTGTGTACTAATGGCTTATTACCCTGCGTTAGCTGGTTTGCATTGATCTCTATGCCAGAGGGAGATGGGAAACTAGAGCAGTTCACTGCTCATATGTACCGAGCAGCACTATAATCACATCCCAGCTTGTTTCAATAAAAGCAACATTAACATAAACCATCTCAAACACACTAAAACCTTCACCCCCGCTCGGTCCGTGCGAGAGAAAAGAGGGGAAAAAACTTTCCTGGATTACAGGGTAATTAGGGCCATATGGGATGGGTCTGTGTAACTTCGTGTGTCTCTGTGAAGTGTTTAGATTGTGTTTGCCTCTGCAGATTATGACTCCCTAAATGAGGAAACTATTTTTTTTTTTTTCCAGAGGACAAATTCTTTAGCCAGCGTATATAAAGAGAGAGAGAAAGTGATTCTCTGTGGTAGCTGTAAAGGGGTTCAGACGTAACACCAAAGTCAGTTCCTGGTGCTGGGGGGGGGGGGGCAGAGGGGGGTGGCTGAGGGAGCATTTGGAGGCTGAAGGAAGCCCAGGTAGAGTCATAGGCAGTAATGGGAGGAGACAGGGACTTAGAGCGCCACACAAAAGCCAGGCTTTATAAATAATTCCAAAAGCTAACAGCATCCCTTGTATGTGTGAATCTGTGAAATACGTTCACACATGAATGCACACACACACACACACACACACACACACACAGCCACCAGGGGGAATAGGTTATTCACACTGCTCCACTGGGGCTGTTATGAGTCTGACCTGCCTGGACTGGTAAATTTTGGGTAAATATCTTTCTTGCATAGATGTTATAAAAAGAAAACAGATCTTTAAAAAAAAAAAAAGGTCATTTTCAGCAACACACACACACACACACACACACACACATACTCACACACATTTACACACTCACCCACTCACTCACTCATAATGCAGGGCAGCAAAGCACACCGGAGACCTGTCTTGTAAATCTCTTTGTGAAAGCAGCTTTGGGGGGTAGACAGGGGCTTACACACTGAGCCCTGAGGTAGAGCTACACACTCCACTCCCTCTAACACCCCCACTGTCTTTCTCCCTCTCCCACACACATACTCCGCTCTCTCGTCTTCCCTCTTCCTCACTTTTTCTGCCTACCCCACATTTCCTCTTCCTTCTTCGCCCCTCTCTCACCTTTCCCTCCCTCCCTCCAGTCCTCCCTCTCCCCCCTCTCCTCCCCTCCGTCCCAGCCCGGGCTCCAGAGCACTGGTCCTTAGCCCTGCAGGCTCCCGCGGTGTTGCGGTGACTAATGTCCTGCCTTTGCTCAGACAATGAGTTTGAGACTGAGCCGGGAAAGTGTTGAGGAGGGGAAAAAGACTCCAGCACCTTTGACAAATGGAACCCTTCGCACCGCCGTGCCCACTGAGGGAGGCTTTACAATGTCGCGCTCCACGCTCCACGTCCTCCGAGGGGACGGCTGCAACCCGCAAAGCCGCATCTGGGGGGAAACATAATGAATTCTTTGGGAAGTCTAACCTGGCTTTCTTCATGAATAAGATATATTTCCAAAGCATGTCGACCCCTCTTAATAAAAACACCAGTCTGGCAGGAATAGCCAAAGCCGTTTTAGGGCCCCCATGTACACGTTAATATTTCTGTTTCTCTATAAATTTTCTCGAGGCCCACTTTTTTTTTTTCCAGGCCTGTCACTGCAAGACCAGCCCTGCATTCACCCTGCAAGGTGGAGGAGCCACGATGACAAACTGTCATTAAAAAACGGCTGGAGACCCCCCCTCTCTTTTCAAGGAACTCAAAACTCTTGGATGCGCCCTCCTCTCCACCCCCCCCCCACCCCCACCCCTACACACACCCCTTACCCCCCCAGTGCAACCCTGAAAGGAACTGGGCTTTGTCTGAAGAGCAAAGAGGAGAGGAATGGGGGGGCGGCCGGGCGGGGCCGCGGCGCGGCGGGGGGGGGGGGGGGGGGGGGGGGGGGGGGGGGGGGGGGGGGGGGGCGGGGGGGGGGGGGGG
>JAPZDV010000013.1:5705936-5751908 GCA_029814665.1 Acanthurus lineatus
GACAGACAGATAGATAGATAGATAGATAGATAGATAGATAGATAGATAGATAGATAGATAGATAGATAGATAGATAACCTCCCATCTAATGCAATCATCAGGTCATACTACTTTGGTTTATGACCAAATTCAAAACTAAAATTAGACAACAAACTAGGCACAAAACTAACAACAAAATTGCCATTAGCCTCAGCTGTCCTCTGTGCTGATTTGCAACCTCAGTATGTTGCTACAACAAAGTGGTAAACATGGTAAACATTTAGCTTGACAACATCAGCATTCTAGTATGTTAGCATACTTATGTAACACAGTTCCAGTGCTGCTTTACCAAAGTCACAGAGCCACTATCATTTTTGCAGTATTGTTTTCAATTTTCTTTCAGTTTTATTTATATCCATTTGTTGTTTTTATTGCTTCCCCTGTTGTATAAAAGATTGGGTCTCTAATAAAATTTCCCCAAAGGTTTTTCCCCTTTTTCCTTAAGACAACATTGGGCTATTTTTATACACTTGCCTTTGAAAGTGAGATGTTGGATGAACAACAACCACAGTAGCTGACTATTGTGTGACAGTAAAACAAAGAGAAATTAAATCAAAGGTAGAGATGACTAACCGTAACCATACTCCTAACTCGTGTCTATTATATAACTAAATGTGTATTACATCAGCCATCATATGATGCTAGTCATACTCGATCAGGTTTAGCTGAAGCAGCAAACAAGTGAATGCACTGAATTGATCAAGGACATTTATTATTGTATATGACTCAACCTGTCATTTGTAAGTCTTATTTATTCTAATAAAGGTCACGTGGTCTCACTTTTAATCGACTACTCAAACATAGTGTGCTACAAAATCACTCTCTGTAATCCAACAGACAGTGGCTTGTTGGCCACACAATGCGCATTAGTGATGACGTACAAAGAATTAAAAGATCTGTTGTTCCTCTTAAAAAAAAATACACCATCATTGTTTTTTAACATCACATGCAACACTCTGGACATCACCTTACATTCAAAAACTCTCTTCAAATGTGCGTTATTTCTTATGTAAAACTCTGCTTGATGATTCTAGAGAAAAACCAAACAGTTTTTGTCTCACCAGTGAAACCCGGAACCCCCCTTTGATGGCTTGTCAGTGAGCAGGAAGCTACTGTAATTGGGTACAGAGACTCTGCCATGTATTAACAGTTGCCCCATGTTGTGGGAAAGTACTGACAGTGCTCTCAGCAGTGAGAGGTTGAGTTGAGCACTGAGAGAAACTATTACCACTTCCTGTGTATGTATATGCTAGCTGTGATTTATTTCATGCACTGATATGCAACTGTTCGGCATTTGCATCCTATACAAAGCAGTTTTTGCATGAAAGCTACTCATCAGCTGCTTGCTAACAATAAAAAAAAAAACAGATGCACCTACCGCACACCAACATTATTTCACATAAGAACAAAAATGCTGTGCAATTAACTTTTTTTCTTGATCTTTAATTTGGAATAGGAATAAGACACCCCTTTTCATAGGCCTTCACCTGTGGAGGATTTTAGATAATATTGTTTTCACCAAGCCCTCGCCTAATTCTGCTCCCTTCACCCGCCCCTTTCTTCTGCACCTATAGAAAGAAATGCATGTGCAGATGACACAAAACACCAGACCAACACAAGTTACGTGAGAACAGACTGTGGTTTTAGTTTCACTAAAAACAAGAGGAGGGTAAACGGCTGACTGCCTGGTGACCACTTTGCATGTTCTTTGTCCCTATCTCAGTCTACTTTGGTTAACACATGACAAAAACAATGAGGCCTTTTTTTTGACATTTTACACGACCCAAGAGGAAGACGGTGCAATACGATGAGTTATTATTTAAAAGAAAAATACTTCTGCATTGTGTGGTGCGAGTACAGGAAGCTATTTATCTAGAAGTGATAACATGACAAGCTAATTTTGAGATATGATATGTCTTGACATAATAAAAGGCTAAAGGATGCTTTTCACAATCATTTATGTCCCTCTCTTGTTTCCTGGTTTTTAATCAGCTCTAAACCAGTGAGATCAAACACACTATTTTCATTTAAATGTAAAGGTTTTCATAGTTCATGAAGAGGCATGTAGTTATGTAATCTGTGAATTATTGCACTTTGGCGCCCCCTTGTTGAGCAAGTTAGTACCAGAGAGTGATGAAAAATTAGACTCAAATCTTTCACCATTAAATTTTATTTTTAAATTTTTTCATCTTCTTATAGTTTATCCGGGTCACAACATCCTGAATCATATCCCAGCATGCAGTGGGCCACAAGAGGGAGACATGCTGGACATGTTCGTGTCAGCCCTTTATGACATATTTACTGTCTGATACATCAAAATCAAGGCCCAGATGTCACAATTATACTTCACTGAACTCACTTGATGTTTGAATGATGAAATGTACGTTCAGCTTCAATAGAAAAATAAAAAAACAATGTAATGATGACGATCTAGAATGACTTAGCTCAATAAAAGTTGCTACACATGTATGTATTTGGTAACAGCTTTTATTACCCCATACTTTGCACAATACAAACAAATGCACATCTAGTGTAATATAGGGTAGATGTATCATACTCTACAAGAGCATTACTTCATGAACATCATGTATGTATTCATTTTTTGTTTTCTCTTACACTCCACCACCCACAGCAATACGGAAAAGTACACAGTTAAGGATTTCAGACAAAAATATTCTATGCCCTTTGTGTAGTAAAGTAGGGAAACATTCAAAGCCATTATCCACGTCACTCCATATGTAAGAGCAGAAAAATTAATGCGAGAAATTTGGTGTATTTTTGATAATTAGCCTTTCACAGAATGTCACATCGATGGGAATATTTTTGTGTGAAAATGCTGAGTGTTTCGGTACAAGATTAAAGCAGAGTTTACCTCAAAGGGTCAGGAAACAGTAAGAAAAGGCTGTTCATTATCAATTGACAAACTGGTTTGCGATTTGTTTGGGTCTAATATATAAAGTCTGACTACGAGAGGGACTGCAAAAATTAAGAATGATCAACAAAAACTAAATGTTTAATCACCTGATGTCAAAAAGCTAAATATCACCTAATACCATCTGATGGATAAGACTGCAAAGCTTCAGGCAGACTGTACGTTTCTGTCCAATTTCAGCAAATGGACAAGGCCTCTTCAAACAGGGACAATGTCCTTGATAGTAATTGCATAGAGCACTGAGGGAAGTCTGCTAGCTACTGTAAGTGAGCTCCAATTGAGACGTAGAAAAAAGCACAGCTATCATTTCACTTCAGTTACGTTGCTTAGCTGTGTGTGTTGCTGCAGCTCTTAACTAAAGCCAGGAACTACTGAAGATGTCAGATAAAGTGTGAAAAAAAAATGTGTTGGGGGAAGTGCTTTTTTCTGTCTCTCTTGTCTTACAGCAGTGGATCTGATGGTTTATCCTCCAAAGCATAGTCATAAATTTTCCTGTCTCACCCTCTGAACACCTGTTTATCCAGTTGTCTTGGGTAGGATTCATTCATTGGGCTCATATCTGGAATGGACAAGTGATACAAACCTGATATTAGACATGTTTTTGTATAAGAAAGCCATTTTTACAATATATATATATATATATGCTAGTGTCTTTTACTTATAACCTTTCCAATTATTTAAACATGTTTTATGCATTTAGCAGGCCGTAAGAGAATGTAACACTCTGGAGTGGAGTTTATTGATATTTGTATTGTTTTGATCTTGATAAATTCTCACCTCTGCAATCGTTTTCTAATTTCTTTGATCTGCTCATTCTTCTTGGTTAGGATCTCCTTCATGTTGCGGTAGGCCGCGGTTTGTTGAAATTTCTTCTCCAACTCCTACATGTCGTACACATAAGCACATTGAAATAACTGCAAAGAAGCTACATTTACTGATACTGCCTCAACACAATAACAACTTAGAAAAGGCAAGTCTATCAGCCACAAACACACAAGGGTTGGTTGATAAGTTTGTGGCCTGATGTAGAAGGAAATGAGTGAATACAGCTTTTGTCACATGCATGCATATCTTATCTCTTTGACTGATCATGCAGAAAGCTTAGGGTTAATAACTTTTGTCCTATCTGTGTTTCAGTAGAAAATGGAAAACATCTGCCTTCGTGCAGTTGATGGCTGCAATTCAAGAATGCTTATTTGAATATGTCAAACACCCACCCTATTCAGTTGTTAGGGTTAGAGTTAGATTAGTATAAATTCAGTGGACATCATTTTGACAGTGATGATGATGTCCTCTCTGCTGTGGACCACTTTCTGAGTGTTCAAGCCTTCTACAAAGAAGAGATCCATATGCTTCACAACAGCTGGACCAGATGTGTAAATGTAGTAGGAGATTATGTTGCAAAGTAAACGTGCTAGGCTTTCCGATATAAACTCTCTCCACCTTAGATCATTATCTTATCATTCATCCAGTATGCATGTGACAAACATTTCCGTGTGTTAACTGTAGAAGCTGGTTTCTGTCGGTTGCAGGTAAAGATCAACCACAGTGATGTACCTTCTCTGCCAAGGCCAGCTGCTCCTGCACTCGCAGTAGCTCGTGTTTAGAGGAAATCAGATTCTCTTGCAGATCCTTTTGGGTGACAGCGTTGGCACTAAGAGTCCTTTCGTAGTCCTCCCTCAGGGCTGCCACTGTGTCTTCGAGGCTGCTGATCTCCTGGGATTGAGCAGCAAGCTTTACAGGAAAATAAACAACATACAAGTTTACAACAAATCAAAAACACAACTCTACAACATCTTTCAGCTACAGAATCTACACCTTATTCTCATACACAGTGACAGACAAAAGCAACATACCATTTAAAGTCCAAGTTAGCAGATAAAAACAAATGACAGCAAATGATCAGATGCAAAAAATGAAAATATCAATAGTTGAAACAAAGGTAGTAAAATGGAAAGCAAACCAAAATGACAAAAAAATGTGATGCTTTCAGCAAACCAGACTCCCAGCAGTACCTGCTGTTCACCTTGGACCTTCTGAAGGTCTTTCAGAGCTCTTTCTGCCTTGGTTTTCTCGTCAAGGGCACTCATTGCCTAAGAAGTGATTAGAGGACAGAGTTATCAATATGAACAAGATGCTGCACGTTTGAGAAATGTTTGGTTAATTGTTATACCTGGGATTCCAAAGTCCGCAGCCTGGCTTTTAGTTTATCATTTTCTTCTTGTAGTCTTGCTATCTCCTAAATAAAAATTTAGATAGGCATGACGGAATGGTTGAGTTCAATCAGGGCAAAACTTTAATCTGTGCATAAAATTCATGCAATATATTTCTTTACCTTGTTAAGTAGTTCAGACACACCACCCTCATTTAGTGGTGCTAACTTCGGTTTGCTTGTTTCCTGATTTATCTGAGAAAAAAGGTCAACACTTTACAACTGAGACAATAACACGCCGTTCTTAGCTTGTAACATAGTAGCTTTACTTCGTCTCGCTTTTCTTAGAAATGCAAACATGAGTAGTCTTCATATAAATGTGAGTAGTCATACCTATGTAAAAACAGGGTGTTGCATTACAAAGTTGGTTTGTTTTTCTTTTACTGTGTACCGTGAAACCACATGTCAACCTCAGTGATGTGTGACAACTGTGGGCCAAGCTGGCTGACAAGCAAAACTATTTAAAATGCAAAGGAACGCTGCACTGTTCTTTAGTTATTGAGTTTCATGTAGGTGTAAGTATCCTTCGAACACATGATTAATGACTTCTCTGATGGTGATGTTTAAAGGTCTGCACATGATAGAGCCGCATATTATACTCACCTTATCGGTTGTTTTAAAGTCAGTCTTCTCAAATTCAGCCACTTGTTCGAGAAGCTCCCTATATAGCAAAATAATAACGATAATTAAGACAATACAAAGACATTTTTAAATCCTATCTACAAATTTTAAAAAGAAATAAAATCTTTTTTATGAAATACAAAGTATGAAAAGTTCATGTCAATACCTTGTAAACAACAGTGAACGAAAGGAATTTTATATCGGTTTCATCACATAACTGTCAGCTTGTCACCACAAATATTGTTGTTGTTGATGTTTTTTTGAATTTGCAATAATCTACTACTTGGCGGTTACGCATCTCTGCCAAGAAACATGAACACCACTGCTCCTGATGGCAGTTTAGCACTTATGATATAAAGGCTTGTGGTAAACAGAATAGCTCAGTGAAAAGCTTAAATGTGGTTTTTAAAAAGCAGCTGAACACACGTAGACCGTGACTTGGGGCGTATTCCCTGCTTGCGACGCCATATCAGTCACGTAGGGCCCCTCAAAATAGGTTTAGGGCTTTTTTATCCACCCACTGTGAGCGTATTAAAAACAAAGGAACATTTACAAAACATGTTCAGAGTTTTTCAAGGTGAAAGGTTACAAGGTTAAACGTTACATGAAGTTCACCTAAGGATTAGAGTGGTACATTCAAACCTACAACGAGGATACTGGCCTTCTTTTATGACCTTTTGGTCAAAGACTAAAGATCAGATCAGCCAGTGTTGAGGTAGTGTAAGTGGAAAAGTTGTGCTTCCTCTAGCTTGCTGGTAAAAAGAGGAGCAGGTTGACATGCCCGTTGTGCTTTAGTTTGACATTCAATTACATTGAAGTCAACCTTGTTGATTAACTGTCACTGCTTTATTTTATTTTCAGAACAGATTTCTCTCGTTTGCAGCACTTGGAAATATTGCTAATCTGAATAACAACCTCTATGCTCTTAGACATGACTGTATTTGTGCCCATGAACCAACTGCCAAGAATATGAAGCCAGTTTAACAGAAGATCAAATATGATTTATCTCTGTTACTGGTATCATAAGTAATGCCTGCTTTGCTCTATGTTCACTCTTCATATTCTTAACATGTAAAAACAGACATTTAAGTTAATTCTATTTTGATCTATAGATTTCATTTCAGCACACAAGGCTACATGCTTTGTGACCTCATTATTTCAAAAGTATAAAGCATGTATAAACATGAGCTCCCATTATTCAAAATGTATATGAACACTTAAAACTTACATTTCCTACCGCGACATCACTTTGTCAAGTATAAGATTGAAAAAGATTTTTCACCCAGACTACTAAAGACAATTTTCATTTAGCCTCTGCGATAATTTGTGGTGCAAAAGAAAGATTTACGCTTAATAAGAAAAGCAATGTTTGATACACTGACTTTTTGCTCTTTAAATCAAGTTTCTAATGATTTGAGATTCAGTGTCATGACTCTACTGTGTTTTATTGTATTGTGCTGGCTTCAGAGAGTGTAAAATCTATTTTTTTATCATTTGGGTAAAGTGACCTTAAAAATACAGTAAAAGGGTGGCTGAAGTTGTGGTTTTCAGGTTAACCAAACATCACTGCTAAAAGGAAGACTCTGTAATGGAAAGAAGGGTTAAATTCACATGGTGCATGTGAGGATGTGGCTTGGCATTGACCTTTCAGCCTGGCATGTACTGTAACACATAAAAGATGTCAACCTTAAGAGCACTGAGGAGGAAGTGGTGTCAAGTGGAGGAGTTTTCTCATAAAATTTAAGGTGTATTGAGGCCAGGCTCGCCTCTAACTCTGCCGTGGCACTCAGTTTCACCCTGAACTGTCACATACTTTTGTATATCTT
This sequence comes from Acanthurus lineatus, assembly GCA_029814665.1. Taxonomy (NCBI): domain Eukaryota; kingdom Metazoa; phylum Chordata; class Actinopteri; order Acanthuriformes; family Acanthuridae; genus Acanthurus; species Acanthurus lineatus. The sequence continues at coordinate 5,713,567 of JAPZDV010000013.1, forward strand.
TTTGACATTGTCCTTTTTACAGTTAATTTCATGTGAATTATTGTTCCTACATCAGAACCTCCAATGTTCATAAATGATTTTTTTGTGTGTACGAGATCCACATCTTGTACAAGAGCAATTTAAAATATGTGAAGACTTAGTAAAAATCATTATGTTTCAGGAGGTTGGAGGAGCTGTATATTTTATTTTATCTGGATATAAAGGTTTCGTACAAATTTGGGAGCAAACCTGACTATGTCACATTTTGTCAAATGTTTTTTGGTTGTTTTAATATCTTCACCAAACACTTAACAGGACTCATGAGTAGGAAACTTCCTGATTGCTCACCTGTTTTCCAGCTCTGAGATATCACTCTGCAAACGAAGGTAAAATTTCTCAGCCTGAGAGAAGAGCTGCCTGAGCAGCAGCACATTGGTGTGGGCTGTATTGATGAGCTCCATCTCCACCTCCCCTCGCACCACCACCTGCAGTCCATCCAACATCTCCCTCACTTCATCCACTGTGAAGGTTTCTTCCACCAGCCTTTGGAGAGAGACATACATGCACACAACCGTAAATAACACTGGTCCAAGTAAAACGAAAATCATTAGATTGTTGTGCTCTATGTTTACTTTATACAAAATATGAGTCTTAAGTTAAATGAATGTTAAGTGGAAATCATACTCCAAACAATGATACCAAAAAACCTATTTAGGACCTTTCACCTGCTATCTTTGAGTTCTTCAAAGCAGGAGTCAATAGTCTTTAGTCTCAGGACCCTTTTTGAACGTGCAAATCGCATGTAATTGATGACTTCATTCTGATGGTGTTCATTAAACCCAAATTCAGCCTAAATGGAGACAAAAAGAGAGAAACTATTTGAAAGACTGTAGCCAAAGAGAAAAGATGGACAGAGAGAGACAAAGAGAGGCTGTATGGAAACTATAACTAGCTTATAAGCTAACTTCAAGAGGATTTCACCTGCTAATATGTGACAGGGCCTATTCACATGAACACACAGCTCGCTATATACAGTATGATGATGCTTGCTAACTTACGTTACTCGCCTTCGAAAACAGAGCAAGACGTTTAATATACTGTCTTCCAGAAGCAAACAGGTGGCCTAGCTGTGAATTAACAGCAGAAAATACCAGTTACTTACCATGGTGGCTGTAGAGCTAACGTCAATGTTACTAAGTTAGCTAGCTTGCAGACTGAGCTGATCCAAAAGAAAAAGGGGAGTTTCAGCCTCTAAATTAGGCCACGCAGACAACTGACTAGAAGCTAAAGTCGCTAAGCTGCTAAAGTCGATTGTTCCAGCAAACTCTCATATAAGTAAAGTTAAAGCCATTCAATGCGCTAGACGGGAGTTATATTATAGCTATAAGATTATCTGGCAGATGGCTAGCCTAGCTACCCAGCTAGTGTTTGCCTTGAGAATGCCTTGGTAACGGAGAATAGCGTCATTGCCTTGGTTACTAGTGGTGCGTTCAACGTCGCTACGTTCATCGTGTAACACAGAGTGGTAGGATAATGCAACGTAAAAACATATTCATTATCCTTACATATATATAAATATTGATATTGATTGATTTATATTGATGGTTATCATAAATATTAACATAATTTAAAACAGGTTCAGCTATATACCGGGTTACTTAACACGGTTATGTCTGTTTTTCTTCTATTTCGTGCCAATAACAACCTCAGATTAACTTGTATTTGTTATTAGGTAAATATTTGTTTGTTAAAACATTTTATCCAACAGTTTTTATGTATTGTCCCTCTGAAACTGTTCTATAATTATTAGTCATAGCAGGATATGATTTGTTATTTTGACTTCATGCAATTTCTCAAGTATGTTCCTCAAATGTTATGGACACTGAAGGAGGTAAATTAATTTCATGTACAGCATGTGACTTCAAACCAGCAATTTGGCTTGCCTTGATACATAGTAAGCGGCAGTAGATGGCAGTATAGAGTAAGAAAAGAAATGTGCAAGGAGAACAGTTCCTGATTGTTGAGGTGTATTTCAAGCAGTAAGAATACAAACTTGCTAAGAAATTAGTTTATTGTTGACATTTTAAGATATTTAAGACTAGTGGTAAGATTAAAAATGTAAGATGTTTGTGTAGGCTAATTAAACCTCTGTGCATTTGCTAGGATAGTATTACCATTCCTAGAAGAGCAGTGAACAAGGTTTGTTTTCATTTTGTGTTCTTCTCCTCTGGTTTTTATAATAAGTTTAGAATTAATGATTCTATAAACTTTGGATTAGGAAAAAAAACCAGAACCAAAACCTATCAAACCAAGATGACATATGACTGTCCCAATCTTGCTATAGTGCATGGTTGTAATGTGGTTTTTCTTTTTTAACTTCAATTTTTTTTTTTTTTTTTTTTTTCAGTATTTTGGCAGTAACCCTCAAAAGTCCCCTAGTGGCTAAAATCATTTGACCTCATGTGAGCCAAAATAAATCTTTTTTAGATTATCTTGCACCGTATCCTCATCCCTTGTCACTGAAGGCTAGAGGACATCACTATCCATATTGTTAAGGAGGTTTCTGAGAAAAAAAGAAGGAAACTTTTTTCCTCATGTCTCTCTAGCTGTAATCAAATTAGACTAACGGGCAGCGCATGGTTGGTCACCTAATCAGATGCCTTACAACGTGACCAGACTTTGCTGCCCCATTCAAGTTCACTGTGCAACATCAGTCAGTCACACAGGCCAAGATGTTTCCCCTTTACCTTCAATCGCGGTGAGTCATTTACAATTTCACAGACTACATTACTCAAGGTTAAACCACATTCTGTAGCATTCCATATCATAGATTACTCCTGTATTTGTGAGAGTCTCATATCTTGGTGCTGCTTGTCCTCTACTATTCATTGATCACATGTATTTAGCTGTTGAGGTCCAGCTGAAATAAGTAGATGCTGATGACATATCTGCTGCTGGTCCACAAACTAGGTATGCTTCAGCAAACAGACCAAGAAAATAAGTTATAGAATAATGCAGGTTTTTCCCAGAGCAAATTTATGCAAAAAAACAAAAAAACAAACTTATTTAATGAATATAGATGTACAATATAATAACTACTAAAAAGGTATTGCAATAAATTATTTTGGGCTTACAGTCAATTATTTTACAGATGCACATATGTAAAGAATTGAAGTAAAATGGAAAATAAATAAAAATACATATTTTATACATATATTTTAAGCTGTGTGTACTGTTTTTTCAAGTAACCAAGGGATCCTGGTTACTTTTGAACACAGCTAACCATCTATATTTGAAAAGTCCTTCTGCAAATGGTGAACCTCCGGAAATTAATTTTGCAAAGTGTTTAATTAGGTCAATCAAGTCCTTAACCCATTATCAATCTCCAAAAAGATATAAAAAAGTAAAACATGAAAAGATGTAAATGTAAAAGTAGAGTGTTATTCAGTGTCCATTTAATCTAAGCAATTCATGAAGACAATTTAGAAAGTCTATTTTAGCAAGGTAATCAAATTGTTTACAATATCAGCCCATATTTGACTCTTTGGTAATTAAAAAATATAGTAGCTATGATTTGTCTTCTTTTTAAAACTGTGACTCGTTCACTCTTTAGTTTCAAATGAACAAAATGGAAACTGACGATTCTACTATTGAACCCAGCCCGCATTTGTGTCACACAAAAAAACCGTTCCGAGGTCAGTTGAAATTGTACATATCAATACAAACAGCGAAGAGAATAAAGAAAACTGATCTCGGGTCAGGTATCTTGATAATTCCGCGCCCCGGCAAACCAATCAGCTGACAGCCGCATGACAGGCAGGCCTCACGCATGCGCACTGCCACACTTTTGGTATCAGGAATATGGCAGCGTCCTGAGCCCTGTTGGGGGGGAATACGCCGTAACTGAGTACCTTCAGCATCAGATTGGGAAAACTGAGAAGCACGGACTGCACTCAGAGGAGGGTGGGGGGCAGAGGGACAGCTACGAATAACAGCCGTTAGCGATTTTACAGGTAAACGCAACCGCTAACACCTGCCACTTTCTTCAAGCCATCTTCTCCATGTTTGCTTGATTGAACCCCGCTGCTAATGCGACTAGCTAGCCCTCCTACTGAACCTGAGTGACATGCTAGTTAGCCGTTAGCTTGTGGCTAGCCCAACATTAGCCTGCCACAGCCCCTTTTCTGCATTAAGTAAACAAAGGTTGATAACTAATAGCGTCTTGGCTGTCTGTTATTCGAGTTAGGTGGAGCAATAGCGTCGACATCGCTAAAACGGTCCTGTCGTGCTTACATTAAGATAGATAGTTAACCGCATAGGCCCGCTGCAATGGAGCAGAGTTTGGCTAAACGCTTGAGAGCCAGGTAACGTTAATACTGCTTGTCATGGATTTACTTGAGACACCAGATGCCAGAGCACATCCTCAAATGGACTTTAGTAATGCAGTTGGCTGTTTTAACTCGTTTTGTATAACTCCGATCTCTATCAGTATAGCCATGTATGAAGGGATCTGCAGATTATTTATAATTTTAAATGCAAGTGGTTCTTGACATCCAAAGAAGACAACATGAGACGAAGCACAGCAATTTCCAGAACTTAAAGTTGGAGAGATTGCTTCATATAATTGGCAAACAAAAGAGGACATTTCAACATTTCTTCAGAGCAGAATAAGCTTTCAAGAAGCACAACTCATCACAGAAAACAGTATGATGTTGTATTTAAGGCTATGACAAGGTTGTATAATGTATTTGGTTGTAAAGCTCCAGATGCTCATTGCAGAGATATTGTTGGCTGGTGCTCTGGTTTGGCCCATTTTACTTTATTTGTAATGCTATGTCAGTCTAGGTAAGGTGAAGGCTTTGAATTTAACATAAATATAACTGGACACAGGGGCAAAAATGATTAGGGCAATATAATAATATAAAGGCACATGACAGTTCGACCCTTGTACTCACACTGATGCTGAAGCAGTTTTCCCATTCTTTAGGAAACAGGTGATTCAACTTTTTTTTTCCAATAGCTGTGAAAAACAGGATAAAGGAAAACAGACTTAAAATAAACAAATAGGCAAAGCAATAAAGCTGTTGGATCAGCAACGTTATGCATTAATAACCATGTCGGATGTCACTTATAACCTGTGGCTATAGTCTAGGAAGCCTTTACCTCTTATGTGGTTGAGAGTCTGTTTTCAGTTGTTCATTTAGGTCCCTTTGAAATTCTTTAGCAGTGCTACTTGGTTGAAACAAGCACCAGTAAAAACAGTTGAATGGTACAGACTGACACAGCTAACCTCATATGTCAAAAGCTATGTTTGTTAAAGTTTCCAAAAAGTTGTGAGACCTGTCTGAAACAAGTCATCATGCAAATGTTGTGTGCTTTGCTTTGGGCCTTGTTCTATTTATATTTACTTTACTGAACTGCTTTTTACTTTTTCTTTTTCTTCCTTTTTTACTAAAAAAGGTTAGCCCATGAATAATTTGCTATTGATCTGCATACAGGCAGAAAGAGGTGGGAGTGGTACTCATATGACCCAATCCTGGAATCTGCCTCAGTCCTTTTTTTACGCTCACCACAGCACACTCATCAAAGTAATATAATAAAAACTCCACTGCCCTCTGCAGCAGCAAAGAGCACACTGTGCACTGTTAGCTGCTAAGGTCTCCTATTGTGCGTTCCATCAGCCCCCCTCTTTGGATTAGATTCATTATGCAGCTCCATGAATGCATGTTTGAAAAAAAAAAAAAAAACTGTTGATGTAAAACTTGGCTCTTGACTGTTCCTTGCACCTTTGTTTCTCCAACACAGGCATCATTTATTGGCTAATTTTTAAAGGCCCTTGTCTGGTGTCATGGCACCTGAAAGTAGCTTGTATTTGCATCCTGCCCTCTTTGAAGACCACTCAGTTGTCCCCTCGATGAATGGTGGATTCCATCATTTGTGGTTATTTTCCTGCTCTCTGCTTCAGTTACACACTGAAACAGAGAGGAAGGAAAACTGGAGTCAGTCAGAGTGCTGACACAGGTTCCCCTTGTCACAGTGCAGCAGCCAGAAAATACTGCACTCAGGATCGAAGAGGCCGTTGATTCCCTCCATTTGCTCTTTTCTTGTTGGTTGTTGGTGTGTCTTTGATGCCTTCATCTTTAATTTGCTGACACAATATTGTATTGAGTATCACTGTTAATCATCCCACCAAGTTTGGTTTTTTGTGCCAGTTGGAAAAGGATTTGGGGTTTAATAAAAAGAACACAGATCCTAGTTAGTCTGTTGTCTATATTTGAGAGCGCTTATTTGTCGCAGAGTTAAATTACAGAGATTTTTCATTCATGTGAGGCACTAGGCCGTAACACTGAGCCTAACCCCTATTTGTCCAAAGCAATCAATAGATCACACTGATTTTGCACTGGACTTTATTGACACATGCTCAGCTGGTGCACTGTTGTGTTGTTTTTGTGCCTGTGATATCAAGTTGAAATGAAAGACCTTTACTTCCTCTGTTTTGCTGAACAGATGTGTGCCAGTGGTTCCTCAAGTATGCCTCTTTTCAAAGTGAGTCTCTGAAAATACATGCATGAAAGAGAACATGAGTATATTGAGGCAGAATGGTTATATTAAACTAAGTCATGTGTTACCCGCTGCATTGATGACATGGCTCATAGCTGAAGTAATGACAGTGAAGAATCAGTCAGTTATACAGCAAGAAGCTACTCTCAGTGGTTGGATGGTTACTCTTTACTTTGCATTAGTTTTGTAGCTGAGGGAGTGTCTGGTGGGAGTTTCCTTTTCAGCTGTAAAATGTTGAATGGCTGTGTGAAGTGTGTATGGCAGCATAATTGGAATGTGTGTTACATAAACTCGACGTAATAACTTGTAAAAATGCAGGTTAATTGGTGACGCCTAAGAGAGAGGACACTAACAAAGACATAGAGGGACTTAGAGGGTTCATCATCATTCGTCCCCTCTACTGTAAAACCATATATACTTCTTCATATTATTATTCAAAGATTTTTTAATCAATTTATTTTCTAAATCCTTGTCTGTGTTGAACATACAGAAGGCCTTACTCTTTGATCCTAGTCGTAATAACTTTTGTTCCAATTTGTAGGTCCTGTGAAAAGATGAATGTCGTCAAAGAGAACAAAGACCTGGCCTGTTTCTACACCACCAAACACTCCTGGAGGGGAAAGTAAGATCCATAACTTGTTTTTTAACCCTGCTGTTAGGATTTCAGGGCTGGTGGCATTGTATATTTCACATCTTCTTTGTTTTCAGCACATTAGCCTAAACGTTTCCCCTCATCATTTTTGGGAAAATCCTGAAATACTGATTCAGTGCTTCCATTGTGTTGACTTCCTTATCTTAGCTGTAGATAGGAGGTCTTTAGACCACTGTCAGCAGTCACCGATCAGCACTATTGACATGTGTTTTGTAGAGCTGCTCTGTCTTATGAAATGTATCCCAGAGAAATAAGATCCTTGCAGTTAAAACAGCGCAGAACTACTACAGATATTCATGTATTGTATGTTTACAAAGAGGAAAAATTGCTTTGCATAGACATAGGATTTTAATTTTCTTTCTCTTCCTTTAGCTTAGCATTTTTTATCAAAGTTACTAGTTAATTTTTAACCCTTTTTTAAAGTAAATAGACTGTATTTTATAAACACTGTAAGACAACATTCTTTTCCTACCATGGTACAATACAATAAAGTACTGATACACTAATGTTGTGTTACAGTAGCTAATTGTCACATGTTGTCACACTTAGTGTAGGAAACTAAGTAAATATGCCTTCTTTCTTTTACTATCATCCCTGTTAAGATTACAAGGCTGATATTGTAGTGTACTCTTAATTTTGAGTTTTGCTTCTCAATCTTTCCTTTTTTTAATTTTCAATTTGAACAGGAAGGAAGCGTTTGCACTCTCATGTGTGCACAGTATGTGTTAGGTGAAACTGTGACCTTGTTTAACACAATCTATGCTGTTGACATAAAAAAAAAAGATGTGAATATGTGCATTACATTACTGGCGAATCATATCTAGGTTATAAACATGTCTTAATATTGCAAAGTCTATGATTATTGGCTGATAAAATGTATCACACATCTGGATTCTATGAATGCATAGGGTACTAGTTTGTGCTCATTTTATAGATTACTTAAATTAAACCTTTAAACAAATACAGGCCCAAAACAAGATAAAGCTGAATGTGTATTAACGGTGGCCTTACAGCTAAAAAGATGGACGAGTTCCAGTTGGAGCTGTGAGCCAGTGTGATCACATTACCAATACCTTGCTCTCTAAATGTCTTTGTCCCATTAAGGCCGGCCATTGACTTGGGTAACTTAAGCAGGGCTGCAGAGCATTAGCCATCAGCAGGGCTTCATCCTGCTAATGCTTCCTGAAGTGTCTGTCAGAGGCGAGTGTTGATGCTTGTATGTCGACAGTAAAGGCTGATAACCCATTCAGTGACGCAGTTTAAACCCCTGTTGATGGTTGATCTGAATGGGTTGACAAAAGCTGACACTGGTTGGTCCGAGACTCTCAGATCTGGAATATGGTTCAGAGAAGAAAACCTAATTAATTGATAATAACATTTTAAGGTCATTTTTAACAGAGAGAGAGAGAGAAAGAGTGGGAAAAAGGTGGGAGTGCAGCACAATATGAGTAAGAAGGCAACCATTAAAGAGTGCATGAGCAAACAGAAATGAAACAAAGTTTTTTTTGATACTTGTGCAATGTAATTCTTGAGGTTATCAGTGAACTGTAACAACTGTTTGGGACATAAGCACTTACATGCTGGCAAACACATATTAGTTCTTGACTGCAGCATCATATGAATGAGTCAAACACAATTAATTTGGTCTGCGCCATCCGTTGCATGAAAAGGATATGTCACGCAGAGCTTCATTTAAGCACTAAAAGAGAAAGAGAAGCTGTTATGTCAGGATATCCTCTTTCATCTCCTTTCTTACCAACCTCAGACACTGTTGGCAGTGTTTGTCTTCTCTGGATGGTGAATCATGAAAACCAACTCTCCAGTTTTGTTTTAACCATCTGATTCAGACTTATACACACAAAGCAGTTGGCCTATCCAACAGATTGGTCAGAAGTTCAGGAGAATATTGGTCATTTGTTCTGCAGGAAGTTTAAGGGTAATAAAAAAACAAAGTGATGTGGTTTGGCTCTGTAGTTTCCCTTATTTTCTGTCTGGTTTTTGTTTTGCACGTCTGTAATAAAGTGTTTCTAAAATGTTTCAGATTATATGGCGACATACCTTAATTTGTAAAAATCACTGGATGCAGTGTTACATACCAATATATAAGTAACTATGTTTGTAACTTGTTTTAATTCTACATCTAAGTTTGCAGTGTCTTCAGTTGTTGCTCTCACACTTAACTCTCTTTTCACTGTTATGAATCTCTAAAATCCAGTGTTTGTTGAGGCCTGCCTTGGGTGATTATGTGCTGTTGTCCCAACTGTTTATGAAGTCAAAACTACAGATTGAGCATTTTTTTTCTCTTTTGACAAATCTGATTCCATGAAGAGAAGCAGTTGTTGAGAGGGTTAAGTCAGATACAGGAAGTTGCTTAATGTGATAGATTATGAAATCCTGGAAGTGGAAGGAAAAGATTGAAAGACACGTTGTACAGTAAAGATGAACAGAGAGTATCTGTTACTTATTACAAGCTACATGTGTGGTGTAAACTGAACCAGTAAAGATTGTTTATAATGTGTTTTATTTTTTTCTTTTTGAAATGCTTTCTCTTTCTGGAGGAGTTAGAATACCATATCACTGTTTTGCGCCATATAATCTAATCAAATGTTCATTACTTTGCTATTGACCATTTTTTACAGTTTGGTGACTTGCCTGAAGTCAGTTTCTGCTGCTGTTTCATTTATTGGAGGTTATCAAAAAGCTACAAAAACTTGAGTCAATGTCACGTCAGCAAGTGAGATGTTCGTCGACTCTCGTTGTGGCACTCCAGCAATGTTTTTTGGAAACTTAATGTACCTTTGAAAAATGACCCAGTTTTATCTGTCTACCTCTCAAAATGCAGTCATCCGTGCAATACATAGTCTGAGCTTTGCCCACATCCCCTAAAATCAGGACACCGAACTCCTGTTTTCAGGATAATTGAAATATTTGCTTCAACTCAAATATCATCAATTTCATTCCTGTGTGAAAATCAAGGTCAACATTATTTTTGTTCTTTATGACAAACTATCTAGACATTATAATCAGACATTGTGTTCCCTATGATGGCTAAGCTACCATAAAGTAGTATTGAGTCTCTGTTTAGATGATTTTCATATATTTGTTTGAGTGAGGATGTGAATCACAGCAGTCTGACTTGTAAAACGGTCAGCAGTAATGTGAATGGATTAACTCTAATCCCAATTTGTCACACCTTCCAAGTTCGCTGCAGGTATTATTTTTTTAGCCCAAAACCTTGATTTCTTTGACTATAGCCAAAGCTACAAACCATCATCTGTAAATGAACTGCATCATTTTATTATGAAGCTGGTTTGACAGGCACCTGATGCATAACTGTTTATACTTTAATTGGCTTTCTTCAGTCAGAAAATTTGTCTATTTTTCACTATATTCTTGGTTACCTGTGGGAATGTTCATCTTTATCCTCATTCTCATCTCTATGCTGTTTATTAGAGTGTTAAATGTATGGTAAAGTGAGTAAAAGGTTGTTAGCAACACAAACTAAACAGATAATAGCTGTGACCTCTTCATGCAACACAAACTTGTTCACAAACTAATTAAAACCATGTTGAATTAACAAAACATTCACAGAATGTTACAGTCAATGGCTTTATTGTCAAACACTCTTTAAGTCACAGAGATGCAGTAAAACTGTGATTTATTGTCAGTCTTACAAACACAGAGTGACCAGAGAGGGTTGGATGTTGCCTTTGTACTAAAATAGAGTTGAGAAAAAAAAAATCAGCCCACAGAGAATGAATAATTAACTAGGTTTGTGCTGACATCCAGTTTAAGTCTCTTAACTTAGAGGTTAAAAAATGTGTAGAATTACAGCAACCTGAAAGGACAGAGTCAGGGTCTCAGACTTTGACATTCAAGATGAGGAGAAAAGGGAACACTGGAAAGTAAAACACAATGTGAGGAGAGATGGTTAGAACAGAGTGAATACATTTGTACAGGCTCTCCAGTGGTCACTCAAAAAGGACACAGCAGTTGTATAACTGTTGAGAGGAAAGAGGACTGGCTATGGGAATGTGCCTTGACCTAATATTTTACTTCAGCTTTGCCTCAGGCAAGTCTTCTCCTGTCTGTTTATGTTAGCCATGTACTATGTACACAATTGTAAATGTGTTATGAGGAAGTAACCTCTCATTCTGACTTCCTCGGACATTTGATAAAACTAGCTGGTTACTTCACTAAACCTCCTAATGTCACCCAGGCTTTATGAGGATATGCAAGAAAGAGAGGAGCCAAGTCAGCATGTTTAGTGTGCAGTGTAGTTGTGCAGTGGTGGTGCTGACAGAACATGTTGTACAAAAATGAACATACAATTATACCAAATACAAACGAACCACCACATTTATTGCTTAAACAGACTCCATGCTTGAACCTAAACCCTAAGATCACCCATTTTTTAAATCATACATGAGGCAGAATGTTATGAATTGGGCACAAATGCTAAGTTAACCTGCTCTTTCTCCTTCAGTGCCCAAATGAAACTCGGTGTGACTTATGTTCCTTACATGCAGAGGATGTTGCAGGCCAGTTGAATTATGTTTTTGACCAATTCATATGAGACTTCTATCAAGAACTCATCTCTGTTTGCCAGGATTTGAGCAAATTGACAAACCACACAGCGATCAAGCACATGCAGACGTGCTTTCTCGCTCATACACACTCACACACATATGCACACACTCAGCTAAACATGCAGAAGGATTGGCAACATATCATTTCACACTTCCTTCCTACTACGAAAGAAAGCTCCACCCTTGTAGCAGTTCAGATGAAATTAGTGTTACTTGTTTCAGTGCCAGTGACTCAAAACTTCTGTCATATCATAGGTTGTGACCTTTTCAAATCAGTTTGCTAAACATATAAAAATAATCGCAAATGCCTCAGTAGTAATGACTGTCTCTCTTGGATAAATATTCAGACCTAACAGCTGTAGTTGTTATGGCTATGTAAAATGGTGATGGTGATAATTAAGGCTAAATGTTCATCACTAAATGTTCATCACTTTCAAATCAGCAAACTGTCTCTAACTGCAGCTTAAAATGTGGCGGTTAATGTTCTCCTTTCATCATCCTATCAACCTGCTTGTGCCTTATCTCAACCACTGCCTCATAAAAATGTCTGGAAAGTGACATAATAAACCTGTAAGCGAATGATATCATCCGTTAACTGAGCCCCAGTGATGTCACCTGTCCTTGACTCATCATTAGCTCATAGATGGGTGACAAGAGGATTGCAAATGGACCTTTTCCTTTCACACCACCCTGCCCTCTATGTAATGTAATGAAGCTTTATAAAAGCGATGGGTTATATTTGGCGCAGTTTGGGGTTCTTGAGGCTAACTGTATGTGTTAGCGTACATGTTTGAAAGATCGATGCTAATGTAACGTAAGTATTTGTGATGGGTAGGCTGGGTGACTGACTTATTTGTGTGTTCCAGGTACAAGCGAGTCTTCTCAGTGGGGACGCATGGCATTACCACATACAACCCTACCACGCTAGAAGTAACAAATCAGGTCAGTATGTGTGCAGCCTGTCATACAGGTTCCCAGTGTCATTCTGCTCCTCCTAGTTGTAGCCATCTGTGCCTCAGAGGGGCCGTTCTTGGATCCATGTGACTGTTGAAAATGCATTATGACACATTTCTCTGTTGCTAAAAGCTGAATCACTGTATTTCTAACATCGTCTGCTTAGCGTTAAAATATGTTAAGCCTTCAGCTGTGCATTGAACATGCAACAGTGTTACATTACACTTATTTAGAGCATGAAACACAGTCAAATCAACAGAAAACCACATCAAACTCGCTTTGAAGGAATGAAACCAAGTGGTTAAAAAGTAAAATTACTGAAATTATGAACACTTAACTTCAAGCCCCTATGTTTCGCATTAATAATCAGTGTATAAAGCTTTTAATTAGCTGATTAATCACATGCTATAATACAGTTTTGGGCAACTATAAATAAATATTTAAACTGCTTGAGTGCACTCTAACAATGTGTTCTTCTGTGTTGTTGCTGTCTGTTGTAACAGTGGCCTTATGGAGACATCTGTGGTATCGGTCCGGTAGGAAAAGGTCAGGGAACGGAGTTCAACCTCACATTCCGCAAAGGCAGCGGCAAGAAGTCTGAAACGCTCAAGTTTTCGACGGAGCACCGGACAGAGCTGCTTACAGAAGCACTGGTGAAGAAAAACACTCACAGCTGCGTCGCTTCACAAACACCAAACAGACCTCACAAACATATTTATGGAGAGAAGTGGTCTTTGTTGTGGCTTATCCATGCTTTCTGGTTGTGTCATAGCTGCACATTTTGCTGTGTCGTCAATAAAAAAAACTGCAGCACAGTCATATTGATACCCCTTTTTGGTAATGCGGCGCTTGCTAATCTCAAGTCTCTTTGACTCACTGTTGCTGTTTATCATAAATGGGAATCAGCAGAGAGTTTGTTGCTGTGACGAAATAAACTCATAATGCTGAGGTGTTTTAAGACTGCAACAAGGATGGATATTTCCCATCGAGCTAATTAAAGTTTTTTGTAATTTTAAAGTAAAGACAATACTTCATAGCTGTCATACAGGAGTTATCTAACATGTTTTCATGTTTATTTCTTTATTTTTTCTTATTCACAGAGATTCAGAACAGAGTTTTCAGAAGGAAAGATTACAGGCAGGGTAAGTATGAAGATGTTATAATAAAAAATAATCAATTGTAGTGTATTTTTGCCTTTGTTGTGACACCAAAATCATTTATATCACATGTGCTGAACAGCGTTACAACTGCTACAAGCACCACTGGAGTGACACACGGAAGCCTGTGAGTTTAGAAGTGACACCAGGGGGCATCGACCAGATCGACCCTCACACCAACCGAGTGGTGTGTTCCTATGACTATCGTAACGTAGAGGGCTTTGTTGAGGTCTCTGATTACCAGGGGGGTTTCTGCATCCTCTACGGGGGCTTCAGCAGGCTGGTACGCATTTGTAGAGTCTGTGTGTGTGTGTGTGTTTGTTTGTGTGGATGCTGTTATGTGTTACTGCAGCAAATTAAGATTCCCTTTTCCTCCCTTTTCCCATGGCCTCTTTCTCTCAGCATCTGTTTGCCTCGGAGCATCGGGATGAAATCATCCGCAGCGCCATCGAGCATGCAGGGAACTTCATCGGCATCACACTACGGCTGAGGAAGGAGGCCCTGACCTTTGAGAGCTTTGTGACAGACAGGTTGGGGAAGTACAGCTCAGACGAGAGCATCACTTCACTGGCTGAGTTCGTTGTTCAGAAGATCACCCCTCGACACCCGGTTAGAGCGCTCTGCCTCTCCTTGTTCCTTTTATTGCTTTGTGGTTCTCAAAGTGTAATCCAGGGATCTGTGGAGACTCCCTTAACAGATTGTCAAGAAATCTGCTCGAAAAATATGCAGGAGTCTGATGAAACTGTTTTTAAACCTGGAGCATCTGTCGATCTCAAAAAAAGCTGAATAATTCAAATTTTAGTTTATATGTGAACTTTAATTTTTAGAAAAATCAGTTTTAACATCAGTATTAACTGTTTCAGTGCCATTTTCTAAACTCAAGCTGTATTGAATTACTCTCTGTTGAAGTACTACATGTTTAATCAGTTTTGTCAGGATTATGACTTACCTTTGTGCTGTCTTTCCTCAGGAGCCTGTTAAGCGTATACTGGCCCTGACAGAGACATGTCTAGTGGAGAGAGACCCAGCTTCTTACAACATAGTTTCAATCAAACCCTTCGGAGAGGTGAGCACTCTGGAACTAAAGTGACATCAGATATAAAAATTTCAAGCTAAAATGTTCACACTGAGAACCATTTTGTTCTGTCTGTGTTGGACTCCTGTGGAGGTAAATGTTGAATGAACTGCCTGTCTTTGTTTCATTATGTATGAACTGCATCACTGCAAGTTAACAGCTTGAGTTAAACCACTTAAGTCTTGTTATGAGTAAACTCCCTCCTCCTCCTCTTCTCTCCCTCCCTCTTATTTTCTCACTCCTTGTCCTCTGTCTTCTCTCCCTTTAGGTATTTGCTCTCATCTGTGACGTAGACAACCCTCAGGTGTTTACGGTTGAATTTATCAGAGGTCAGATCAGGAAGTATTCCTCCACAGAAAGGTACAGTAGATGTAGTGCACACACTTTTCTCTATGTGGTCCATTTTTCAGTCTTGTTTACAGTATTTACACGATCAGTAATTTGCCTGTGTGAGTGCGTGTCTGCTGCATATCCTTAACTCTTTCCTGTTGTTGTGCGCTCGCTGTTTGCTCTCTCCATAACACAGATCATTTTTAACGCAATTAGCTGAGTCTGTTTGTATGTGTGTCTGTAGGGACTCCCTGTTAGCCAGTCTGCTCGATGGAGTGCGTGCATCAGGCAACAGGGATGTGTGCGTCAAGATGGCCCCCACGCAGCGAGGGCAAAGATGGGGCCTGCTGAGCATGCCCGTGGATGAGGAGGTGGAGAGTTTACATCTCAAGTTCCTGGCAGCACCTCCCAGTGAGTCCAAGCCCTTCATCACATGACATTCATTAACTTTAATTGGATTTTATGTGACAAATTAATGCTTCCTAGAAGAGGAACCCTACAGACTTAAGTGATCCCATAACTTTTCATCCAGCCGAACTATTAGGTCAGAATTTTAATTTATCAAATATTTTGCTAAAAGAGTAAATACTAATTACATTTCCTTTAGCCTCAGCTGTACGTCTGTAATTTTAATTAGCAAATAATCAAATGCTAACATAATAAACTAAGAATGTAAACATAATACTTGCTGAACATGCAGCTTGGCATCTGTGTGAATGTTAACATGCTAACATTTATACAAAGAACCAGAACAATATGATGCGCTCATGGTTTATTCACTCTAGCAGATGGGTCTTTTCCTTCCATTCAGGCAGATTTTCACCCAATCTGGTTTTGACTTGAATGAAATCATAGCACATGAGGTACCAACTGGGACTTCATTGTGCATCAGGCTACATCCTCTCCATAATGCTTTCATTTTAAAAAGAAACAATCTCCATTGAAGCAAACGTTCTAGCACCCTATCAGAAATTATGTACGTTAACAATAACACACCTTATAAAAATACAAGTCATGTGACAGTTTACATGCTCTGGACATGCATGTGGCCATGTTTGGTGTTTACCTCCTGCTTGGAGTCAGTGGTAGCTTTAAGAAAAGCAGAATTCAGCTGTACAGCAGCTACTAGCATAGACAGTGAAGTCAGCAACATGTGTAATCATTATCCATGTTGACTGATAACTTCTACTGTCTGTTAACTGAGGAAAAGGGTCACGTAATAGGGGCGTGACAAGTTAAGGAAAAACACATGACTGATAAACCCCAATCATAAAACAATTCTGGATTTCTGTGTCATTGTTTCCAAACATCTCTCATCTCAAACTTACCAGGAGGCAAAAGAGTAGCAAATTTTTTGCATTTTAAAAGGAAATCATATAAGTGTCACAGAAACCCTGGTGTGGTTGTGAACTCTGAGCGTCTCTTAAAGGCACTATATTCTTTTGTTTAATTATTCTACCCCTCCTCCCTTTGCTTAGATGGAAACTTTGCAGATGCAGTGTTCAGATTCAACGCCAACATATCCTACAGTGGAGTTCTGCATGCAGTAACCCAAGATGTGAGTGTGTTCAAGTCCTGTACGAGTTATGTCCGTCCATCTAACTGAGCAGGCTTCACACTCATTTTGAGGTTGTTATTTTCTCTCCGTTCTTCTCTTCAGGGTCTTTTCTCTGAGAACAAAGAGAAGCTCATCAACAACGCCATCCTGGCTCTTCTGTCCCAGGAGGCTGAGCTGCCGGCTCTTAATGCTGAGCTGGAAAGCCATTTTCAGGCCATTCGACGCTTGGTGGCCTCCAAGGCTGGCTTCCAGGCTTTCACCCAGCTGCCGAAGTAAGAATGCAGCAGTTATCACACATCACCCTCCTGCTTTTATGCCTTTATAGTATGCTTTCTGGTGAGCAGCTGGTAACAGGCATGCTCTGTCATTCCAAGGTCTGGTCAAGGGTCTGGAGTTACAGATGTGACGTAAATATGAATCCATACATCTCAGTCTGCCCTTTTGCCTGTTTCTCGCCCTTCTTGTTTCTTTTCCAGAGTCTTTCTCAGCTGTCTGTCAATCAGCCTTCTCCTCTTTTATCTTTGTTCTGCTTTCATCTCAGGCTTTTAGACTGGCACTTCAGAAGGGGAGTTATGCCACTCAGTTGCTGTCTGCCTCAATTTGTCTTGACCTTCCACCCTCGCCATCTCATACTATTATTTCTGTGCTTCATCTCTCTCCCACTATCTGCCTGCTCAGTCTATCCTTTATATATCTGTATATCATGATGTTTAAAAACCTTGTAGTCTCTCTTGGGTCACTGAGATGTATGAGAGGAGCTGTATTTACTGTTTTTATTTGTTCCCGTGAAGCAAATGAACCATAATTGGTTTTCCTAAAAAGATTCATTGCTAGAGTAACTTGGTGTTTCCCCTCATAGAGCCACAAGACACAGATCATTATAAATACATAAAAGGTTTATTTCTAATTTAAGGAAATCGTGTTTCATCATGTTACACTTTGTAGCTAACCAGAAGAAATCCCACCTCATGAGTAGAAGAAACAACAAGCCACTTCTGAAGCAATGAATTCTTTGTGTATCCAACCCCAGACCTCTTTTAAATTATACAGTATATGTGTGATTTATTGATATTCTGTTGTTGATTTTTCCTCAGCTTTTTCACTGCCCGGCTGGTTTTGAAGTGTTGGTGAATCTGTGAATGTTTTGTGTGTCGCAGGTTTAGGGAAAAGTTGGGAGTAAAGACGGTAAAAGCTTTAAAACGGAACAACAACGGTGTCACTCATGCTGCTGTAGACATGCTCTGTGCCCTTATGTGTGTAAGTACATCCTAAATGTTGAGGCATTAATCACATACGTTCAGTGCATAAATATCACCAATTTTACATATTTTTTATGCATTCAAGTTTGAATTTTTGGTGAAAGCTCTACTTCCTGTTTGACTGAGACCTTCTTTTTCATGTTTCTCTGCAGCCGATGCACGATGACTATGACTTGAGGCAGGAGCAGTTGAACAAGGCCTCTCTGCTGTCCTCCAAGAAGTTTCTTGAAAACCTCCTTGAAAAATTCATCACTAATGTGGTACATTTCTTTTTATTATCAGCATGCTGGTTGCAGCTTAAGCTGAGGAGGATTAGGAGTTAAATTATTGTAAAGTTTCATAAACTTCATGATGTTTGTGATTCATTTTGTATTTAAAATCTCAGCTGTCATTTCTTTTTTTTTGCAGGACCATGGAACAGGAGCGTTGGTCATTAGCTCCCTACTGGACTTCTTAACATTTGCCCTCTGCGCCCCCTACAGTGAAACCACAGAGGGGCAGCAGTTTGACATGCTGCTTGAGATGGTTGCCTCCAATGGACGCACATTGTTTAAACTCTTCCAGGTAGGTGACTTGTGTGAAAACATGACAGTTATATGAGTGATGTATACTCAGTAGATGCCTTTTGCATTTAATTATCTTGTCCCTCCCTTTAGCATCCCTCTATGGCGATAGTGAAGGGAGCAGGCCTGGTGATGAAGGCCATTATTGAGGTAAGCTTTTAAGTGTATTTTTTGGTTCAAAAATCTTATAATATTTGTCATAAATGCCTGTGTATTATTATGATAACCAACCTGTGTTTGTTTAAATTTAGGAGGGAGACAAGGAAATAGCCACTAAGATGCAGGAGCTGGCTTTGAGTGAAGGAGCACTTCCCAGGCACCTGCACACATCTTTGTTCACCATCAGCGCAGATCAGAGGATGCTTACGAACAGGTCCAACCTTATTAAATTCATACACTTTCACACTGTAATTTAGTAGTTTAGATTTGTTGATTCCAGCTGCTATTGAATTCTCTCTGTCTACAGTTTACTAACATGCTTTTCCATAGAAACATTTATAGCTACAGTTGAAACAACTTGAGTTACAGCAGATAAACAAGAGCAAAATGGCTCAACTGCTTGTCTCACAAATTTCTCCATCAGGCAGCTGAGTCGTCATCTTGTGGGCCTGTGGACAGCAGAGAACCCTGTTGCCATGAACCTCCTGAAGAGGATACTGGTAAGACCACAAATCAGCTCTGTTTAGACTTTAGACTCTGTTTAGAAACAAATATTAATGGCGGAAGTTATTAGTATAATGACGGTTACACAAGCAGAGTTCTCTAGGATGTAAGCCAAGGCTTCTCTTTGGCAGCTGAAGCGCACTGTCTAAGTCTTTGTCTTGTGTTTTTGTAGCCAACAGGCCTGCTGGCTTACCTGGACAGTCCTGACTCAGTGCCGGAGAAAGATGTGGACAGAATGCACATCCGTGACAACTTGAAAATCGCCACGGTACCTTGATAAGCACATCACGTCTTGCAGAGTAGACAAAAAGCTTAATGAGAAAGTGCTTGCAAGCTTTAATTTTTTTTAATTTTTTTTTTTTTATATTTGTTTCACACAGGATCAGCTAAATCGGAACAAGGTGCCCGAGTGGCAGCGGATCGCAGGCAAAGCAGCCAAAGAGGTGGAGAAGTTTGCCAAGGAGAAGGCAGATCTGGTGTTGATGCACTGGAGAGATAAAATGGGCATAGCTCAGAAAGAGGTGAGCATTAATCTCCCCTCATAAAGGGACTGAGAGGCTGATTTATCTATCAGACAAGCTATTGCTGACCTTGTGTGCTCAGGTGTTCCTGTCTGTCGCTCCTCCTCCTGCTGGTGCTGAGCGGTGCTGCAGAATCCTGAGGCAAACTCAATAATAACACACTTTTCAGCTGCTGCTGTTATTTTGCATGAAGAGCGGTGACAGCGCTGATGCTGCCTGACTTTGGAGAAACAGAACCTGTCAAGATGCAATCATATTTGATTTTTCTGTGCTCTGCATATTTGCTATTTGCTGCTTGGGCACATTTTCTTAAAACATTTAACAGACATTTTTTCTTTAGCTGTGATAACATTTTTTTCATTACAGGTGTATGAATGTGACCAAAGCCCTTAATTTAAGTTAAAGGCCACCTCTATAATGGAATATTTCTCTATGAAAATAAATTTGATTTCATGTTTGAACTACGTCTTGATTTTGTGTAGTGGATGTAAGATGTTTTCAGGCAGAACCTGTGTGGGTCGTGCTTAAAGGAAGTGTGGGGTGATGGGTTGAGGTTGGTGGTGTTATTTGGCTGCCTGCTCTTTGACATTTCTACAAAACTTCAATTGAATCTACTATCAAATAAAACTGACTTCACCTGAATGTCACCAAGCTTTCTTTTCCCTCTTTACACTTTCATTTGGAACTACTGATCAACTACATGTTTTGATTGGCTTGCTTTCCTTGAATATTCTCCTATCGCATCCATCCTGTCATGTTTGCGCCTCATGCTCCATGTACATTTGTTGTTAGAATTTCAGTAGGTATTAGCAGCTAACAAATCTGAAAGATTAAGTGATAGTTTGCCAGTCTCTTAGTATGATATTACTTTAGTGATCTGTGACCCTTTTGTATCGATTCATCTCTGTTTTGATCCGAGAAACAATAATCTCTCTGTGTTGTCTCTGCCCCACCCTCCCCTTGTCTTGTGTGGTTTCTCTGCTGTCAAACAATGCAGCAGGACAGAAATAACCTGGTAAGTAGGACTGACCAATGGGATCCACGTTGTTTTCTTTTTCCATGTTCTTTATCTCCACCCAACCACTTTTCCACCCTCATGTGACATGTTGAGCGTGTTTTTTAATTCAACCTGGCGATGACCTGTTATCTTCCGCAAGCGATTTCCACATGCTGCTTCAGAAAGATGAAAAAAAACAAGTCTATTAAATAGTAGACAATAAAAGCACAGATAAACACTTTTTTCATGTCCTGCTGTCAATACAGGACATGTTCAGAGAGCCTCAAAGTGTTTTGTCATCATAAAATAATGACTATGTTTAGTTTGTGCAGTATTATTGCTATAAACAGAAGAACCTTTGCAAAGCAGCCTTAAGGCCTCTGGAACATTTTATTAGATTGCTTACACATGTTTTGATTATGCAGGAAATTGCTGTATTCATTTATGGCACCAAAGTATGTATGTAAATATGTAGCTAATATGTTTACCTTGCAAATAGTAAGTTGTGTGCAGGCTTGAAGAGCAGCGTTTTCTTTTGCAACTGGAATTGACAGATTTGTGAGCATCACAGGCCTAATAATGAGAAGCACTCGATCCCTCACAAGGCAAACAAAATATGTAAAGATCAGCTGAAGAGTCTCGCCTAGAAAGAATTACAGAACGCACACAATGTTGGGATCCCATCTTGGTTTTTTGTGTGTCATAACATTGTTTTCTCTGTCAGTGCCATGAAGACGTTGTTTTGGGGCGTTTTGCTTTTGTTTTTGTTTTTTTTTGTCTCATTGTTCTAATATTTGACTTTTTTCCCTTCTCAAAACATTTTTGTTACTTTTTCATACACACTGATTCCTTCAATGTTGTTTCTGGTGTTCTCGTTTGTGTAAAATGTTGCTCATGTTGTCGCCATTTTAACTGTACATTGCTCAACTCTCTTTGTGCCATAAACTGGGGCCATAAAAGGACAAATATTGAATATTATGACTAATGATAAACTGATTAAAATTTTGCATCTTTCCTTTGTTTTCAGAATCCAAACCAAAAGCCTGTTATCCTGAGGAAAAGACGGCAGAGAATAAAGATCGAAGTCAACTGGGAGCTTTTCTACTACAGGTTTTCTTGCTTTTACCAACCTTCAGGTCATAAAACAGACTGAAAATAGTTTTTTCAGCAGTCTTAAACTCCTCTCCGTCTGTTTTTTTTTTTTTAGATTCCAGCTCGACCATGCTCGGTCCAACCTCATCTGGAACCTGAAGACCAGGGAGGAGCTGCGGGACGCTTTGGAGGGAGAGATGCGAGCCTTCGGCGTGGACCGCGAGCTAGGCAATGCCTCCGTCATCTCCTGGAACCACCAAGAGTTTGAGGTTTGTGCTCATTGGGAGTGTCTTACACTCATTGCTGCCTCATTCGATTAAAACCATCAACATCTGTGATGCACTGGAGTTTTAAGCCAGACCTTTAACCCTAGTCCTACAGAGAAATACAGGGTTGTATCTGCAAAGTTTGTTCATGTGTGTTCTTATTTGCAGGTGAAATACGAGTGCCTTTCAGATGAGATAAAGATTGGAGATTATTACCTGCGTCTGCTGCTCGAGGAGGATGAAAATGAAGATTCAAATGCCATCAAGAGATCGTAAGACTGCAATATAACAACCCACATCAACTGTGCTGACATTATTATTCTTGATTTAAAAATATGAATCATGCTTCTCTCTCCCTCCCTTTGCTCTTAGATATGAGTTCTTCAATGAGCTCTACCATCGCTTTCTGCTTACACCCAAAGTCACGATGAAGTGCCTGTGCCTGCAGGCGCTCGCTATAGTCTATGGGAAGTGCTATGAGGAGATTGGCCCCTTCACAGACACAAAATACATTGTGGGCATGTTAGACAGAGTAAGTGCACACTGTTACATTAAGAAGTAATAAAGTTTCAGTCCTAGTTGAAGAGTTTTAATGTCTTCTAATTAATCCTGAAATACTCATCTGTGGTTACAGTGCACAGACAAGTTGGAAAGAGACAGATTAATCCTCTTCCTCAACAAACTCATTCTCAACAAGGTGAGCTATTAAAAACCAACAGTGCCTGTCAGGATTGCCTGTTCATTTTATTCACATTTCTGTTTCTCTGTTGTGAGTAATAGTTCCTTTTTTTTTTGTTCTTTAGAAAAACGTGAAGGAGGTGATGGACTCTAATGGAGTTCGTATACTGGTGGATCTGCTCACATTAGCTCATCTGCATACCAGCAGAGCTACTGTGCCCCTGCAGGTGAAAACAAGTTTATAACTTTGAAACTGAATTATATGTAAAGAATGGCTGTGCTGATGTTATAAGTCTGCATTAGTCATAGATGAGATTTAAGTCAACCTTGGCCTTTGTTTTAAAATCTTTATCAATTTTTTGGGAGTGTCTAAGAGATGTTTTGATCATCTTTACAGAGCAACGTGCTGGAAGCAGCACCAGACATGAAGAGGGAGAGTGAGAAAGAGTGGTACTTTGGTAACGCAGACAAGGAAAGAAGAGGACCTTTCAGTTTTGAGGAGGTACGTGATCTCCTTAAAATTTTCAATACTCACTGAAAAAACGTCTCTTTCATGTAATATGTCACTGGTAAATCTAATAACACTCTATTTGTACGGATACTGATTTGTTATTTTTGTCATGTTTATTTTATTTGTAGCAAAAACGGACAGTAAATTTAATTTAATATCAGTCAGAGGAGAAATCATTTCATTCTAACAGTTATTGCTGTGTTATTTGTTTCCTTTCTTTGGTCCCTTGTGGTTGCTGCATTTTATTTTTCTGTTTTTTCTCAGAGTTTCTTTTTTAATTTCCTTTTCAATAACCACTCTTTAGCTCATATTTGTGATGTATTTTTACTTTCTCCTCTTCAGATGCAGGAGTTTTGGAGCACTGGCGTCCTGACAGCTAAGACACGCTGCTGGGCTCAGGGGATGGATGGTTGGCGTCCCCTGCAGGCCATCCCTCAGCTAAAATGGTGCCTCCTGGCCACTGGACAGGCAGTGATGAATGAGTCTGACCTGGCTACGCTTATCCTAAACATGCTCATCACTATGTGCTCCTACTACCCCAGCAGGTGGGTGGTAGTAGAAAATACCTCCCTTTTTTAAATTTCTCTCTTTTTTTGGTACTATAATGTAATTTGATTAAACAATATTGCTTCTGTGGTGCTTTTTGTTTAAAACATTAACACTTTCCATGACCATAATATGTGTATTTACTTTCCACTCAGGGACCAAGATAATGCCATTATCCGTCCTCTGCCTAAAATCAAAAGGATGATCAGTGACAACGCCTGCCTCCCTCACATTGTCCAGGTGATGGCACAATCTGAATTTGATATATATGTTCCTTTTTGTCTATAATTTAATATCCACTTTTGAGAATTGCTGATTCAAATAAAATAACATGTTGATGCTCTTTGTCCACTCCAGCTGCTGCTGACCTTTGACCCCATCCTGGTGGAAAAGGTGGCGAACTTACTCTACCTGGTGATGCAGGACAACCCAAATCTGCAGCGCCTCTATTTAACTGGAGTCTTCTTCTTCATCATGATGTACACAGGCTCCAACGTGCTTCCTGTTGCAAGGTGAAATTAAATTGCACATAAACCTCCACGACTGACACAACACACCGAAATTACTCAGAACACCACTGCAACCCTAGTTTACGCTATATTCTCCCATATTGTTTCCTTTAGGTTCCTGAAGTACACACATCTGAAACAAGCCTTCAAGTCAGAGGAGGTAAAGTAGATTTTTATGGATAAATCCCAACAGATTATATCTTTTGAATTCTTGAGAAAATAACACTTGTCTGCTGTGGCTCTTCTTCAGTCAAAGGGTCAGGACATAGTGCAGCGAAGTGTTCTGGGTCCAGTGCTGCCTGAGGCCATGGTGTGTTACCTGGAGAACTACGAGGCTGAGCGCATCTCAGAGATATTCCTCGGAGAATTTGACACACCTGAGGCCATTTGGAGCAGTGAGATGAGGTAGATTGAAGCCTCTATCACATCTAATTCTGGTTCTCTAAAGGGCAGCAAAGAGTAAAAGTCATGTGGTTTTATTGACTTCTTAAAAGATTGACTTTGAACTCTCTGTTTCAGGCGGATGATGATTGAGAAGATTGCTGCTCATGTTGCTGACTTCAGCCCCAGGCTGCAAAGCAACACACGGGCCCTTTATCAGTACTGCCCCATCCCTGTGATCAGCTTCCCTCAGCTGGACAACGAGCTCTTCTGCAACATCTACTACCTCAGACATCTGTGTGACACCACCCGCTTCCCAGACTGGCCCATTCGAGACCCCGTATGTTCTTTTTTTCCTCAAATTTATCAAAGCTTGTACTTGATCAATATCCCACTTTTATTTCTAAAGGAGGCTTTTTTTACACTGAGATTGAACTTCATTACTCCTGCAGGTGAAGCTGCTCAAAGACACACTTGAAGCCTGGAAGAAGGAGGTGGAGAAAAAGCCTCCCTCTATGTCTGTAGATGACGCTTATGAGGTCCTTAACCTCCCACAAGGACAGGGGCAGTAAGTGACCTTTGATTCATCATTTGTCTTGTGTCCTCAGTCATCTTTACTGCAGGACTCACAAAACGTTTGTGTTTTTGTTTCAGACATGAGGAGAGTAAAATCAGGAAAGCTTACTTCAGACTGGCACAGAAGTACCATCCTGACAAGAACCCCGAGGGCAGGGTATGTGTTACGACCACTACCAAGGTGATCTGTATGTGAGTGCTTACACACTGTAGCTTGTTCCAGAGATTTACTGTTAACTTGTAACTTTCAGGACATGTTCGAGAAAGTGAACAAAGCCTATGAGTTCCTTTGTACAAAGTCTGCGAGAATCATTGACGGTCCTGATCCAGAAAACATCATCCTCATCCTCAAAACTCAGAGCATCCTGTTCAACCGACACAAACAAGGTACGTCGATGGCTCTTTCTTTCATTGGTGCTGTTGTTGTTTTCAGTCACAAATTCAATGATTACAGTAACTTTTAGTCATTTTTAACTGGTACTGCTTCCCCTTTTAAAACTTCATTGTCCCAAACAGAACTGGAACCTTATAAATACGCCGGTTACCCCATGCTCATCAAGACCATCACCATGGAAACAGAGGATGATCAGCTCTTCTCCAAGACCTCCCCTCTCCTCCCGGCTGCAGTCGAACTTGCCTTCCACACCGTCAACTGCTCAGCTCTGAACGCAGAGGAGCTGCGCCGCGAACACGGCATAGAGGTACACACACACCTTCACAAAACCTGAAACAGAAGTCAGTCATCTACATGTGCATATGAGAAACTGTGATTAAATTATGATGAATTTGTGCCTGTGTTCAATCAGGTGTTGTTGGAGGCTCTTTCTCGGTGTGTTGCTGTATTAACTGCATCAAGCAAGCCTGACGACATGGCTGTACAGGTGAATAATCACAAAATGAAGACTGTTTATGCATCTGTAGTCAATGCTTGCAATTATTTCATTAACTCTTCCCAACACTAATGTGCCACAGGTGTGCGGGCACATCTGTAAGTGCTACAGTGTTGCAGCCCAGTTTGAAGAATGCCGGGAAAAGATCATCGAACTGCCAAACATCATCAGAGACCTCTGTCACATCTTGTATTATGGAAAGGTCAGAATCTTGCAAATACTGTTTGTTTTACTTTCATTCTGAGTTTATTGTCCATATAGGCCATTAGCATTTTTCTTGATCTTGCATGTTGTTTCATCATGTTTCATTTGAATAATTTAGTCATGTTAAATTCTACATGTAGCACCTCTGATGCAAACTTCGTATTTATTCTGCAACCAGACAGCTTCTTGATGTTTTTTTAAATGTGTTATCTCAACCTTGATACATGTTTCCTCTGTGGTCTTCTCTCAGGGTCTTCCAAAAACCGCCGCCCTTGCAGTCCAGTGTGTGAGTTCATTTGCAGTGGATTTCTTCCTTCAGACCCATCTGTACCATGCAGGTGTGCTCTGGCACCTGCTGGTCCACCTCTTCAACTATGACTACACCCTGGAGGAGAGCGGCGTTCAGGCCAGCCAGGAAACAAACCAACAGGAGGTTGCAAACAACTTGGCCAAGCTCAGCCTGATAGCTCTCAGCCGTCTGGGAGGCTACGCCCAGACACCCCCTACCCCAGACGGGAACAATCCCGTTTCAGAAACCAACGGCATCGAGGGCACACCTCCAGAAAATCCCACCATCCGAAAGAGCCTGGCAGCCATGCTGACACCATACATCTCAAGGAAGCTGGGAACAGGATCGCCCGCTGAGGTAAGTCTTACAAGTGGATACAAAGCATATTGTTACATGAACCTCAACGCCGGGCAAAGCTTCACTCGCCCGTTGTGCATTTAGGTGTTGAAGCTGCTGAATAGTAACTCGGAAAACCCGTACTTGATCTGGAACAATGGAACAAGAGCCGAGCTGCTGGAGTTCCTGGAGGGTCAGCAGGAAGGAAACATCAAGAGGGTAGGAAAACATACGTTTTTTTCCCCCCAAATTTTGTTTATTTCTCACACAAATGATACATAATTTGGTAAATGCGTGGGGAGCTTCATATTAGATATTAAATGGATGTTATTAATGTTTATATGAAAAGGATAGTTTTTGTAATTACTCATATATAAAATGCTATATATTGATCTTATTGATAAGAAATATCCATTTAATCTTAAAAAATAAATCATACATATTTTCTCTCTCTGGTCTCTATAGGGAGAAAATGATAAAAGCTTTGGTGCAGAGTTTGTTTTCCAGGATCACAGCAAAGAGCTGATAGTTGGGGAGATCTTTGTGCGCGTCTACAACGAGCAACCAACTTTTCCTCTTGAGGTGAGTAAAGCAACAAGGTTACATCAACTAATAATCCCAGTAAGTCTGTATTTTATTGCTTGCCCTTTTTTATTCAGTTTTCTGTGTAACAAAGGGTTTAAATCTAAAATAAAGTATAAACTCAATTATATACGAAGCACAAACTTTTTGAAATGCTACAGTCTGTTTTATCCTCCCTGTTTGTAGTTCCCAAAAGCATTTGCAGCCAGTCTTTTGGACTACGTCGGCTCCCAGGCCCAGTACCTCCACACTCTGCTGGCCATGAGTCAGAGCAACAAGGTGGAGTCACAGCAGCATGCTGAGAGGCTCCGCTTCGCTGAGATGGCTTTAGAGGCTCTCCGCAATGTCATCAAGAACAACCCAGGTGAGATATGCTACTTCTGCAGCTCTGCTAACCTTTGGTTAAACTGGGTTATTTTTTTTTACAAGTCCTCATTTTGTAGCTTCTTTTCTCAGATGTTCTCTTTGTATATTTTCAGGTTCGGAGTCAGAGTGCATCGGACATTTCAAACTGCTCTTCTCTTTGTTGCGGGTTCATGGAGCTGGCAAAGTGCAGCAGCTTGTGTTAGAGGTAGAGATTCTTGGTCCTGATACCTTCTCATTGTGTTTTTCAGTGTGTTTGTTCCTGCATATTAATCATATTAATTTCCTCTGCAGGTTGTGAACACGGTGACATCAAACCAGGAATGTGTTAGCAACATTGCGGAGTCGCTGGTGTTGTCCAACCTGCTGTTGCTGCTGCACTCGCTCCCCTCCAGTAAGAAAACTCTTAAGCAAAAAAACATTTCTATTTGTGCTCACTGCTTCCTTTTCTGCAGTTATTGCAGTATTTTGCAGTATGTTTAAACTAAAAAATGTTTGGTTTTGTATCATTTAGGTCGGCAAATGGTGTTGGAAACTTTGCACGCGCTGACTTCTAACACAAAGATAGTCAAAGAGGCTATGGCCAAAGGTCTGTAGCTCTGTTTTTTTGTGTGGTTTTTTCCTGGATATTTACTTCTATATTTATGTGAATTCTGAATGCGCAGATGCTCATGTTGATCTTTTTGTTTCCCAGGTGCTCTGATCTACCTGCTCGACCTTTTCTGTAACTGCACACATCCACAGGTTCGCACACAGACTGCGGAGCTCTTTTCAAAGATGACTTCAGACAAGCTCGTTGGCCCAAAGGTCAGTCTGGACAGACAAAAAGCAAAATAATACCTGCCCTTGATGCACTATTGTGCATCTCCCTTCAGTCTCATCACCTTGATGATTTGCTCTTTGCTAGGTGCGTCTAACGCTGATGCGTTTCCTGCCTGGTGTGTTCATGGATGCCATGCGAGACAACGCCGAGGCAGCAGTGCACATATTCGAGGGAACACACGAGAACCCTGAACTCATCTGGAATGACAACTCAAGGGAGAAAGTGTCCACGACTGTCCGGGAGATGATGCTTGAGTATGACATGAGCCCAGTTTGAAATCCTGTTTAACCAATCGCTAGTTGATTGGTCAACTGTGACATATTTTATCCTGTCTGTTAAGGGGCTTAATATGACATCTCTTAATTTTTCCAGGCACTTTAAACAGCAGAAGGATAACCCCGATGTGAACTGGAAAGTAAGTGTAATAATTTAATGTTAAAAAGTAGCATTTTTACATAATTTAATGTGATGATCACTTTTTAATCTGTGTGCTCAGATGCCGGAGGACTTCACAGTGGCTTATGGATCAGGACAGGGCGAGCTAGAAGTTGGTGGAGTCTTCTTGCGTATCTTCATTGCTCAGCCAGGCTGGGTGCTACGCAAACCTCGAGAGTTCCTGGTGTCCCTCCTGGAAACCCTGACTGAGCTGTTGGAGAAAAACAATCCCAATGTGAGTGTCCCACTAAGAAACAAAAACTCAAAAGTGTTAGACGTTTTAAATTCTTTTGTTTCCTCACCTCAGCATCTGTCACCTCTTCCTGACATCTCTCTGTTCTCCTTCAGGGTGAGGCCCTGGAGACGGTTACCACGGCAGCCGTATGTCTGTTC
Organism: Acanthurus lineatus; assembly: GCA_029814665.1. NCBI lineage: Eukaryota > Metazoa > Chordata > Actinopteri > Acanthuriformes > Acanthuridae > Acanthurus > Acanthurus lineatus. The sequence goes on from JAPZDV010000013.1 coordinate 5,743,299, forward strand.
AGCACACAAAGCCAACTGGCCGACCAGGTTCCTCCTCTGGGTCACCTGCCTCGCATCATGGCAGCACTTAACCACAAGAACAACGCTGTGCCCAAGAGCTCCATCCGCCTCCTCCACGTGCTGTCAGACAATGAGGTGAGGAGTCAAATATGTTTAAAAGTATGATTTGGGGGGGCGGGGTCTCTCTGAGAACTCACTACACATCGTTTATTTTGTGTAGCTGTGTGTGCGCTCCATGGCTGCTCTGGAGACCATCGGCCCCCTCATGACTGGGATGAAATGTCGACCTGACATGGCTGGATTGGCTTGTGAAGCTCTTAATCGCATGTTCCAGAAGGAGCAGACTGAACTAGTGGCTCAGGTAAACACCAGTGAACACTTTATTTGGTTCTGGACATCGTGTTTGATATGAATGTTGAATTAATGATTACTGATTATTAATGAGTATTTTGTAAATGAACTGAACAGGCTCTCAGAGTGGAGCTGGTTCCATACCTCCTGAAGTTACTGGAAGGAATTGGACTGGAGACATTAGAAAACCCTTCAGCTACAAAGGCCCAAATAGTAAAGGCTCTCAAGTCCATGACTCGCAGTCTGCAGTTCGGAGAGCAGGTTAGACTATGAGTTAAAACCGTTGAATGAGTTGTAGCATTTTTATATTCTTAATGAAATCTGGATGCTTTTAATCTTATTTGAAACACTTCACTTTTACAGGTGAATGAGATTCTAGCGAAGTCCTCAGTTTGGAGTGCCTTCAAAGACCAGAAACATGATCTTTTCATCTCAGAGTCTCAGACCGCAGGTTACCTGACAGGTAAAGTGCTTTTATAAATTCAATCTGCTATTGAACAGCATCATTACACATGGCATTTCATAACAGTCAAAGCTGTTGATGTTTTTCTCTGAGTATTGAAAAGGTAAGTCCTGAGTGCTTTTCTCTTTGCTGATGTTGAATCTTAATGCTTTGCTTTATCCTAAAACCACCTTGTGGCTGACTCCTCACTTGTGCTTGAACCCAGCAACCCTTTTTATCTCCACGTCCTATAACTACCTGGTTCTGCCCTTCCCTTCCTCTTTCTCCTCCACATTTCCTCCTCAGGGGTATCCACTCCTTCTCTCCTGGCCGCCAGCAGCCCACTGCGAGGCGGGCTCTAGACTCCTAAGCTGGGCCCTTACAGCCCTCCTCTCGCTTGCTCTGATGCAGGTAGACTTTGACCTGACGGTTGACCTTGCCCCTTTACCTCCACCTCTGAGCCACACTTATTTTCCATTCCAACGCCTCCATTTTCGCAGTGCTGAAAATAATGTCATAACATCTTCAACTCCATCAACCTACTTTTTGTATCACTCCAGTTTCAAGAGCTTAGATGTACTCAGAGAGTGAAAATTAAAAGACAACTGTCCCATATGACTGATTTGGGAAGATCACAAGGTTTCTAGTCTGCTGAGGGCGAGAAAACACTAAAGCCTGAAGAAATTAAAATGTCAGCTGTATGTAGCCAATGATGCAGATTTCAGTTCAGTTGTTTATTAAAGAATTTGGTTAAAATGATCTATGATTCTTAAAGTTAATGCAGTATAGTGTGTTCTTATTTAAAATCAATAAATATACATGCAAGGTCCATAATAAGTCTGCTTTTCTTGTAGTGTCACACAAAGCCAAGGGTGTTATTTCTAAGTCTTTTGCAAAGACTGAAGCCCCTAAAAATTAGATCAACTAATAAAAACATGGAAAGAGAATACGTGGCTGATCTATTTACAATGTGAGCAGCAACAAGCTCGCAGATCAGATCAAGCAGGGCAGGAGGTCAAACAAATGATTGACACAGAGAACTTGGTCGGTTTTTCTCTGTGCGGAGTCCCGATTGTATCACATCAAAGCAAACACCAAAATCATCTTACCACATAGTGTACTGACCAATGAGAAGAGGCACAGAGATCAAGGCAAAATGACCAAATCAACCTAAATATAAGGAATTATAGTAGTCAATACATATATTCAAGTAGTTTCCTAAGAGTAAGTAGAAATATAAAAGGAAAACAGGAGCACAGTTCTAAGAGAAGCTACAAAAAACAAAATCACACATGGAGATTAGTGTTATTTATTTGACTTCCATATTTATAAAAAATGCTGTACTGGAGCAGATATGTATTTGTCCTATTTCTCATCCTTCATGGCATTATTTCTTGTTCAGCCACCTTTCTAACCTTTCCCACCCATCCTTGATTTTCTGTTTAAAATGTCTAATTGGGCAAAAATCAGAAATGATCACTCCTCCATTCATACACTAGTCTTGTAGTTTAGAAGATCACCGCTCCCCACTAAGAGCTCCTGCTCTCCCACACAGTCACACCTATGCTGAATCTTCTCCATCCTCCTGTCACCTGTAGGTCCAGGAGTAGCAGGTTACCTTACAGCAGGAACTGGCACCACGGTAATGCCCAACGTCCCACCCCCTGTGGACAACGACATTGGAGACCAAGGCTGACGGACACATACACACGCACGTCACGCTCAGGCACCCAGACTGCCCTGCAGCTTCACGGCCGCAAGTCGGAGAGGGACTGGTCAGCGTCCGGACGAGGGGGTGGAGAGGGAGAAACACGGTGGAGAACAGGCCATTATCGACCGTCACCAAAATCTCTGCGACACCTCCTCCAGTATCACTCTCCGCTCCCCCTACAAACGACACTCAAGTCTTCATCAACACTTTGAAAATTGTTTTAACAGATGACCACATTTGTTTTGTTTCTGTGCTACTTTTCTTGTTTCTTCCAATGACACAGAAGAGTTTACTTTTTGTATGAATATATTTTTTACTCTAGATTTTGTTTTTTTCATGAGAAAGACATTGAAAGACTGAGGTTTATCATAGGTTAACTGTATCTTCTCCATTATCTTATTCCTCTCTGTCATATCCTGATTGGCTACACTTGCCCTGAATCCAGAACAGAGGGTACTTCGCCTCGTTTTTGAAACATTTGTGCCCGGACCTTATACACCTCTAACATAAACATGTCTTTACTAGTCTACATAATGGATTCTAATATGAAAAAAAGAAAAACAACATTGAAATGGGAAATTAGAAAATATATGTGTATGATTTCTCTGCCCTGACTGAACTGAACCCTCAGGCTGATGCTGACCTCATGTCTGGTGTGGTCAGATTTACTTCGATCTAAAGCTGACACTGATCTGCTCTCCATATGTCCAGCCTCTTATTACTCTGATCGTAATTCATGGTTCATTTTTCTCTCTCTTTGAAGGCTACAGTTTCTGCCTCACATGTTTTTTTAAGTAATTCCCCTTCCGTCAGAATGCAAAAAGCACTAGAATATTTATAAGTGAAAAATAACTACCGGAAATGAGCTTCTGCTAAGACATGACGAATGACTTTGACTCTGATTATGAAATTATGTGAAAGACTAGTGCAATTTGTGAAATGTTCAATGTAATATTGCGTATATAAACTTTCTATATTGAATGTACATTAAAAAAAATAAATCAGTCGCACTTGTACATAAAATTTTAAGAATAAAAGGGAACCCAGAGTGTTGTTATTTTGTCATGACATTTGTACTTATGAGAGTAACAGTTTAAAACAGAATGAGTCATTTGTTTGCTCATATTTAAAAAGCAGGACTCAAGCACGTTAAGAAAATTAATACATATATTTACTCAGAATCAAATAGATGGAGTTTCAACTACATGATCATCGTTTGATTTTTACCACACATAACAAAAAAGAATTGCAGACACTGTGAGCGGGTAGTTAAATTAATAAACAATTGTAGGGACTTAATGTTTGATAGGTTTCTGGTCAAAGGTGGATCCTTGAACTTACCTTCATGACTAAGGTGATTGAAAATTTTATATTTTTAGGTTATTAATGATGAAACATTGTTTTCAAGTGATTTTACTTAGAAACCTGAACAGAAATTGTTGGTTAAATGTATGAACATGTTTAAGATTTACCAGCTACACTGAAATTATGCTGAAAAAACAAACAGGGTGGTTCTGACAACCCAGCAAAATTATTCTCAACTTAAAAACCTCTCATTGCCTTGTCATTTTAAGAACCATAGACTGATCAGTGGGAGAGTCTCTCATGTCTTTTTTTTTTAATCAGACGTAAGGCATCTGCAAAATGGTTTTAATGCTTTTAGCTTTTATCACACTTTTTATATTTCAAAGTCATATATTAGTGAAGTTTTAATTAATTTTATCCAACATTACTCGTACGTTACCTATATTGTTTCTGCGGATCTTTTCAACACAAGAGCTCGACTCCACACGGTCGAGTTAGAAGGTAACACCGGAAGTTGCGCCGTTGGCGCGAATAACAACAACAAAGCTGATATTATATTTTCGCTTAAGTATTATTAAAACTTTACCAAACGTTTATTAATGTCGTCGTCGCTGTGGATGCTAGTAACTTCAGTTTACGACAAAATGAATATTAACGCACTTTGAAGTAGTTTTTAACGTAAAGTTACATAAGTTTTGCTCTTTGAATGTTAGCTAATTGGTCGCACAGTTCACTTCAAGTAAGTCAAGTTAGCCGGAGCTGTCACGATGACTCGTGTTGTTGCTACATAAAACTGCTATGTCTCGAGTAAATTTATACTAACAAGCCATAACAGCGTTAAGTTAGGTCCCCTATGACCGGTCAGAGTTCATATTGATTACTACTCACTGTCAAAATCTCATAGGCACTGCCTCTTTATTTGTCTGACAATCTGAGTCCATCAAGAAAGGTAAGTAACGTTATGTTAGTCATTGTTGTAGATGAAAATAACGCGAATGACCAAATTTAGTAGGTTATTAGCTGTTAGGCTAATATAATTACATCGAACATTGCGCTAATCTATAGCCACTCTAATGTATTTTTGCAAGAAAGCAGCTTTGAATAAAGATATCATAGCATGTTGTCGGTCAGTGATGATTCTTGTCGACTTATAGGCTGCTACTAAGGCCAACTAATGCCATTGTAACAAACATTTGTCTGGTCCTTATTCACTTACAGGTTGACCATGCCCAAAGAAGACAAGGAAGGCTTCATTGTAAAATTTGTGGAGAGTAATGGACAGAAGACAGAGCATGCTGTGAAGGCTTACGAGGTTGGCTCTTATTATCTTCTAAAATGCTTTATTGACAATTGTTTTCTTGCTCCTCTACAGCCTCTTTGCAGTTGATAATAATGTTTTGTTTCATGTTTGCACAGGCCATTATGGAGTTGCAGTCTGAGAAATATTTGAAAACAGTCGATGAAGATGCTGTTTTACAGATGGACCAGAAAGACAAGTCTCTGTTTGTCTTCAGCAGCTTCACCACCCCGGCCTTTCAACACTGCAAAAAGGTCTGATTCAGTATTATACATCAGGACAGTCATCCTGAATTTCATAGGAATTGATAAAACAGTGTCACAGAGAATTCATCTTCTATATGTCAATTCATCCCTGTTGTATGTCATGTAGCTTGGCTGCCGAGTTGTGAGTCCACTGGTGGTGTTGTACTGCCTGCAGCAGCAGCATTGTGTGCCCAAAGCAGAGAAGCCTGTCTATAACATGGCCATGGCTGATGTCACCATCTCCTGCACAAGCCTGGATAAATCATTACGGGTACGTTCTTTGTTTCTGATAGTTTGCAGATTGTTACTCTGATTCAGTCAGCAGTCTTAGAGATACAAAATGTATCAGCAATGATATGAATGACTAAGACTTAAAACGTTAAGCAATAATCTGCTATTTAAAATTAAGTTGAAATAAAGTAAGTGATTTGAAGATGCAAATTCAGGAGGTGAAATCTCCTCATGCCTTTTTAAATGTGCTGTCTCACGCAGGCTGGAGATGTGAAGATGTATTTTTTGTCTGTCTTGACTCCCTGTTGTAGGTGACAAGAGCATGCATTAATGAATATACTGGTGTAGGTTTAGGTAACAGATTAGAGAGGGTAGGATGTAGGACTGCTAAAGAGAGTAATATAGTGAGAGTGAGGAAATATGAGTAAGCACCGTCTTTTCAAGTGTTCTGTATGTTTGTCTGTCTCTCTCTCTACAGACAGAGGTCATGGATCTGGTGCAACTCATGGGTGGACGAGTCTATCTTGACCTAAATGTGTCTGTCACACATCTGATAGCAGGGGAGGTGGGCAGCAAGAAATATCTGGTAGCTGCCAGTCTGGGTAAACCCATCCTGCTGCCTGCATGGGTTAGAGCCTGCTGGGAGAAATCTCAAGACAGGTATGTGCTCATTAAAACAGACTGTTTTTTCTTTCAAAGATTAACTGTTGATGAATCAATACTTATTTTTGTGGGGTTTTTTTTAATCTCAACTAACTGGTTATTGGAAAAAATCCCAGGTGTTAAATAGTCAGTCTTACAATTCATAAAACTACACAATTTTTCAGTAATATTTACAACATTATAATTCTAATAATACTTGTGACAATGCAGGGGGTTTTAAACATAGACAATAACTACTTCTACCATATCATTCTGTCTCTTTCAGTCTCTTCAGGTACACAGATCTACCTATTGAAGACTATCTGTGCCCTGTGCTGCGCGGCTGTACTGTTTGTGTGACCGGCCTCTCCAGCACAGAGCGCAAAGAGGTGCAGAGACTCTGCGAGCAGCATGGAGCGAACTACACCGGCCAACTTAAGATGAACGAATGCACACACCTCATCGTTAGTGAACCAACAGGCAAGTCACCAGCAGTTTCAGTACATTGTCCAGTTTTTGGGGTCTTTTTTAATTAAAAAAAACCCTCTTATTCGAAGTCAGAATAATTATTTTAACTGTATGTTTGAACTTAGCTCTTTTACTGGTATCACTTTGATTCTGAGTACTTGAATGTGTTTGCAGGTCAGAAGTACGAATGTGCACGGAAGTGGAATGTGTTCTGCGTGTCTCTGCACTGGTTGTTTGACAGCATAGAGAAGGGCTTTTGCCAAGATGAGAGCAGGTATGCTGTGGAGCGTAATGCATCGAAAACCACTCGACCGCACACGTCCACTCCTACAGGGACCAACAAGAAGGAGGGTGAGTGACAGACTGAGAGTGCACTTGTTTGTTGATTATTGTATTTATAAATGCTACTTCTTCATATTTTTGGTGTGATAGAGGTCAAGCACAACATTTAGTGCCTCTTGAAAGTTTTCCAGAACATTAGTCTGTAATAATGAAGAATCATGTTTTGGTTTTTTTTGCCTCCAGAGGGTCCGTCTCTGTTGGGCTTGAGCCACATATCTGTTAATGCCAGCATGACAATAAATGACACAGCCCTCACTAATGCCACAATCAGCCGTCTGGATGCTCCAGATCCCTTAGATAGTCTGGATCTCACCGTCTGCCCTGCAGATGATATACTGGATGGCTGTAAGGTAAGTAGACCAATATTCCAGTTCATATAGAATGCAAATTTCCATGGTGATTTCTTCATTGAAACTTTAAAGGCAAATTTGAAGTTTTATTTTAAATGTGTTAAATGTTCTGCAGCTCTATCTGTGTGGCCTGCCAGGAAAGAAACTGGAGAAGCTGCGGCGTCTCGTGAACACCGCAGGGGGTCTGCGCTTCAACCAGCCCAGTGAGGAACTCACGCATGTGGTCATGGGAGAGCTGGACCAGGACCTCAAGAGTTTTCTCTCCAAAGCAATACACAGGTCTGAACTGCAAAGTTAATAATGCTGCCCTAATGCGCATAATTTATTTATACTATCTGACCTATTATCTACAAAAATATTTAAAATACAGAACCTTAAGATTTCTGAACGTATCAGATATTTAAGCCTGAGTTACAGAAATAACATCAATGTCTAACTATTTCAACGGATGCACCTTAATTGTGAATAGGTTGTTACGAACCCAGTAGTGTAGAAACATGTATGCTAACTCACCATGTGCTGTATATATATATGTGATCTAACTAGAAAACCTATGGAACTTTAAAAGGTTCTTAGGAATGCTAGATTAAATAAAGGACTTTACATATCCTCAAAGGTATATTTAATTTGCAACACTATGTGTAGTCAAAATAAAGAAAAATAGCCAAATACATACAAAACAAAAGGAAAAGAAGTACAGAGCAGACTGTTGTGGTATGAGGTAAAGAGGAGTAGTACTGCAATACAAGTTTATATTCTGATTAGTCTTTGAGATGATGTGTTGCTTTCCAGACCCCATGTAGTGACAGTGCAGTGGCTGCTGGACAGTTTCAGCAAAGGCAGTCTACTTCCTGAAGCAGGTTACCTCCACCCTGACTGTCTTCCCCCGGCTCCGGCTGCTGTGTCTGTGCCTGCCAATTGTACGACCACCTCCAGGCCCTCTGCTGGTCCTTCTGTGGCCAGCCCAAGCACTCCCAAGCATAATCGAGCAGAGGAAGATCTACTGTCACAGTATATGGATGATGACCCCACAGTAGGTAAGAATCTCCTGCTGACTGATTCACTGGGGGCTTTGACAGATATAGTTTTATATATTGCAGATGATCCTATTTTCCTTTTATCCTCCAGTTGACATGCCACCACCAGCAGAGGGCACAAGCAGTGCAGCTGCAGAGCCTCAGCCTGAACTCTGGCCACCTGACCAGACAAGAGGAGCCAACCCAGAC
>JAPZDV010000013.1:5752147-5787362 GCA_029814665.1 Acanthurus lineatus
TGATCTTATTTTCCTTTTATCCTCCAGTTGACATGCCACCACCAGCAGAGGGCACCAGCAGTGCAGCTGCAGAGCCTCAGCCTGAACTCTGGCCACCTGACCAGACAAGAGGAGCCAACCCAGACTCGACCCTGCAGGAAGTCAGCGGGTCAGGCCTGTTTTTTGGGAAACGTTTCCTTCTTGTGGGCTTCGGCTCTGAGGCTGAGACACAGCTCTCTGCTCTGGTGAGAGAAAATGGAGGCAGAGTGCTGATGGGTCGTACACGGGTTGTGGCAGACTACGCAGTGGTACCACTGCTGGGCTGCTCAGTGGAGGCCACAGTGGACGAGGTGGTCACTGATACCTGGCTGGTAAGGTCATAGTCAGTTTTTGTTAAATTGAATCTTTAATTTATTCTGTCTTTTTTTTAATATTGTTAGATCATTTGCAATTTAAAATAATAGTTTGTGTCACATGAAAGTGTTTTTTTAAGTTAAAGAATTTTTTGTTTGTTTGTTTTAATTTTCAGGCCATGTGTGTGGAGAAAGAGTGTGTTCTTCAGCTGTCTTCCAACCCTTTGTTCACGCCTGTTCCAGTGATGGAGGGACGTTTTCCTCTCAAAGATTGTGTTCTCTCCGTCAGCCAGTTTACCGGAGCAGAGAGGGAGTCTTTGGTGGAGCTGGCAAAGCACCTTGGAGCCAAGTATGTTATGTTTGTGTAGCCACACTTGCTCTTTTAATGTTGCCTGAATTAGTGTTTGGTTTTACCTTTTCTACACTGATGCGAATGCATAATCTGGTCCAAGAGCCTTTGACAAAATTTATTGATAAAGCACATGTCACAGACTTGAGGCAATTTCAGTACTTTTCTTTTCCTATGCTAACAGAAATAGTAAAATAATTTTTAATTTTATATATTTTGTTGTGTGTGGACACTTTTACTATGTAGACAGATGTTTTGTGTTGTCAAGAATGTTTTAAAAAGAATTTCCATTTTGCATATATCTGTCTGTAGGAGCTGCTGGGTTGAGAAGTATCACTGCCTCACTCAAATATTCATCTTTTCTTCTCTCTCTCAGTGTCCAGGATTACTTTGTGCGCTTGGCCAACCAGAAAAAAGGCATGCTAGCCAGCACTCATCTGGTGTTGCAGAGCCCTGATGGCACAAAGTACCAGGCAGCAAAGAAGTGGGGGCTCCCAGCCGTCACCATGAAGTGGCTACTACAGTCTGCTCGGACTGGGAAGAAGGCAGAGGAGGGGCGTTTTCTAGTTGACCTGCCACCCTCACCAGGTATAAAAGTGTCTTAATTAAAGCTGTATGTGGATGTAAATTCATGTTTAGTTTCCATCAACTTGGATGCATTATTTATTTTCTTCTACAGAGAAGGAGGATGAGAGTTTTGTCGGAGGTTCCCAGAGGCCCAGCATGCCTCCCCCACCAGGACGATCGTCCCCAGAGATCCCTTTGCTTGGTCTCCAGGGCGGTAAGGCCGTCACACCGCTGGATTTAGGTCGCTTCCGTAGCAAAGTGTTTCACTCTGTGTTGGATGAGAAGAAGCCAAAAGAGGACATTGCCACCCCCGAACAAAACCAGGAGGGCCGCAGAAAGAACCCACTTCAGAAGGACCCTTCACTAAAGCTGGACACCCCCTCACGTTTCCTCAGCAGAGACCAACTTTTTAGGCCCTCCTTCAATGTCAAGGTTGGGACCCACACCAAACAAAATGTTGTGCTGAAGGTTTAGACTTAAAGAAACTGATATTTCACAGATAATCCTGTAAATACATTGGCTGTCTCTTTTGTTAAGGATGCACTAGGAGCTCTGGAGACTCCGGGTGGAGGATCCAAACAAGGAGAGAGGGTGGGGACGCCACTGACTGATGTCATCCACGGGAACCTGAAAGTGGCTCTGGCCAATAGCAGCCGAAATAGCGTCACCGATATGCAAGCCAGCTCTGCTAGCCCACAACTTAGCAAGAGGACAGAGAAGGAGGTAATCTACAGTATATACAAACACAGCATGTCTGTTTGCAGACTGGACACTGGTGGTTTAACCTCAGAATCACTTCATATGTCAAATACGACATAAAGGATAATAACACTGATGGCAGGATCTCTTCATACACGAACCTTTTATAGTCACTTTAAAACTTACTAATAGTATGAGGGAAAGTGGACATTGAATGGACTCTTTACTGGTCGTATCATGTGATGTGTTTTTGTTCATAAGATCCCAGAAAAAGATTCCAGCCCTTTGTCTGGTGTTGTGATCTGTGTGGGAAAGAAGCTGAGCAAAATGCAAAGTGAACTCAATGCCATCGCTGCATCACTCGGAGCAGACTTCAGGTATTTAGCCTACGTAATCATTATTTCCGTCTGTATTAGCTGTAAAGACATACCTCCTCAAAGCAAAAAGGATTTCTTTGGAAAAAAATAACTACAGCAAACAGTAACCCTTTGATTGTACAAACATGGGCATGGGAGGTTTGTTGTAGGAAAGACTTAAAGATGTTTACCTAACCATTTATTTTAAAACATCGTCTTCATCATCTTGTGTTTAGGTGGGCTTGTGACGATACAGTGACGCACTACATCTACCAGGGCCGAGTGGGAGACAACACCCGCGAGTACAGAGGAGTGAAAGAAAGAGGGCTTCATGTGGTCTCTCAGTACTGGCTGCACGCTGTACGTTTACCAGTCACAAGTTAAAAAGAACCCAAGTTCTTATTTATTTCTCAACTTGTTTTTCACTCCAAAGTGCACTGCACAGGAAGATGCTGTACAATTTACCGACAGCCTTTGTGAGCAAGGTAACACGTTTTTAACTATTAAATAAATTGGGACAGGACTTGATGATTGTTTTCAGTATCACTTAATCCACAGCTAAATTTTTTTCAGTTAATCAGCAAAGTTTTTTTTAATGGAAAGGTGACTTTTAAAAAAGACTTGACTTGACAAACAGCTTAAATCCCCCAAATATTCAGTTTATAGTGATATAAAGCAAATAATCTACCTCTTTAAGAACTGGAGCAAAAAAAATCAGTTAGTTGGAGTAGTGAAGATATTCAAGTATTTGCTAATTTTCCCAGATAATTTGCAGACAAACAGAGATTTGAATCTTTTCTACGAAGCAAAAAAATTAGGAAAAAAAACCCCACAGTCCTTCTGAGCCATAGTGTCTCTCTCACAACAAATGAAGCATTTGTTGTTGACATCGGTTATACAAGCTTGTAAGGAAATTATATCCTCAAGAAAATGCATAAAAGTTATATTAAGATTCATTTGATTTAATTTGGCAACTCATTCATGGTGGTAAATAGACTCTGTGCCTCCTGCTATCATTCAGTATTCACTCAGCACATTTCACCTCAGGGAAAATCGTCCCATCAACAAAAGCAGAATATTTAATTAAAAACTGCTTTGAAATGCTAATTTGGCAGACAGATTGGAGTTTCAGCAATGTTTCCCCTCCTCATTGTTTCATTCAATTAATTCCTGTGACAGTGCACACAATACACGTCTGCACGCAGAAGTTTATGGCTAATTTGTTGCTCATGTCGTCTTGTGCAGTGTGCTGAGGAGCAGAGGCATGTTCCTGAGTCTCTGTATCCTTTCACCTACAACCCCAAGATGAGCCTGAACCTCAGCCAGGTGCCCAACAGCTCCCAGAGGTCTCCACCTTTAACACGAACCCAGCTCAGAGAAAACGCTGAGGCAAAGGGTGACAAGGTGGGTGTAGTTATGTAAATGCATGTCTAAGGCTGTTTATTATGTCTGAAGATTTACTAAAGCAACTCTCTGTTTTAAACAGTATTTTATGATGTTAGTAGCATCTGATAAGGAGGTACTGATGCAGGGTTGTCTCTTTTAACTATCTGTTTGATTATCTGTCCCTCAGAGTGAAGATGTTGCAACAGAAGAAGCTTCAACTTCACGTCGTGCGAGTGATGGAAGCACAGATCAAGAGGAAACGCATGATGTTGCAGATAGAAGTGGTTTGTGTCTCTCCCCAACTTTAAATGACATTTTTAATGCAACAAAGCATCTGCACTTACTTTAGAGATCATCTTTTAATGGTTACAACTGGCTATCTCTTGTGCACAGATATTTCAGAAACTCTAGAAATGAGAGCAGACCTGCAAAGACAGCTTCAGGAGATCATGTCAGCCACCAAGCTGACAACAGGAAGGCGTACCTCAGTCAGACTCAGCAGGATGGGATCAGGAGGGGCCGACTCAGGCCCCCAAACGCCTGATGGGAGCCGGGCTGGACGCACTGGAAACAGACGTACTCTGGAAGCTTTGAGGCATGGAAGCTATGTATTGAGAAGATATAGATATGTAGTCATAAGAAATGTTATGTGAAGTGAAATTGACCTCATTCTGTCCTGATTTCAGGGTTTCCAGAGCAGCAGCTATGGACGTAAACACAGAGCCATCTCAGAGCGAACAGATTGTTTGGGATGACCCTACAGCCAGGGAGGAGAGGGCCAAGCTGGCTGATAACTTACAGTGGCCTGGAAGTCCGTCACAACACTCTGAGCCCCTGGCACCTCCACCTCCCACTTTAGAAAACGGCCCTCAGTTCAGAGACTCCATGACAGACTCTGAGCTGGTGGAGATGGGTAAGAGATCAGCAGGCAGTTTCATCAACTGTTAGGAAGTTTACATTTAGAGAAGTTACAGCTGTTAACCAAGTGGAGATTTACACATGACTTCATGAAAACAAGTGGATTAATCTGTCAGTAAGTCCTTTGTGGGCTCTGTCCAATAACTCCACCATAACTCCACAAGATAACAGCGCCTGTGTCACTGTTAGTTTCGCCTCATTTTTGTACAGCAGAGATTTGAATTTACGGTTTTTAGTTTTTACAAATGAATATAACTTTCAGTGAAATCTCTGTGTCCTCTCCCAGCTGCTTGTGACGTCATTGACCAGCACATGGGCCAGAAACTCACGACTCCTCCAACAAAAGAACGAGAAAACGACATCCTCACTCCTAAAGCCCCAAGCATTGCCTTCCCTCTCGCAAACCCCCTAGTAGCACCGGAACCACAGGAGAAGGTTTACATTTAGATTAACAACATGTCTGCAAACGTATACTTACACAAGCTGTAATATTCACCCTCTATCATCTCTTTCTAAACAAGCAACTGGTGATAGAAGCTTCTTTATTTCTCTCAGGAGGAGCGAAAGGAAGAAAAGCAGCCACCCAGGTTTCAGCTGTCCTCCCTCAGCCCTCAGGAACGCATTGATTACAGTCATCTCATAGAGGAACTGGGTAAGTCTCACCTAATTAGGGCTCTGAGCAGTGTTTCATAATGCTGCACTGGGGAAAAAAGGCAACACATCACAGACCTGAAGTCAGAGGAAATAATCCCTGATGACTCAAAACAAGGATCTGCCTCCAGGGTCTGAGAGCATTTCCTCCTGCAGTTGCTTCCTCTGACAAAAATGTTGTGAGCTCAGTTTGCTGTTATTTAAACTTGTATATATTCTCCCAAAATGCAGCATTTACACTGACAGCAGCTTATAGGAATATGATATTCATTAATATAAGTCTTAACCAGGTCTGTAATTTTAACTTACTACTTTTTTTTCTTTTCTGTCGGCTGCTGTTTGTAGGAGGTGTAGTCCTGGACAAGCAGTCTTTCGACCCCAGCTGTTCTCACATCATTGTTGGGACTCCTCTGCGTAACGAGAAGTACCTGGCAGCCATGGCAGCCGGCAAATGGATCCTGCATCGCTCGTACCTGGAGGCCTGCCGCTCTGTGGGTCGATTCATCCAGGTTAGAGGCAGAGGATTTAACACTGTTTGCATTATGATTATCATTATGGAATACCAGAGTTGGTTTAATCTGGTTTAATCTTAGTTGGAGTCCTATTGTCCCTTATTTTGGTCTGTTTAAGCAGTTTTAAAGGTTTTAAATGGTCAAAACTTTAACATTTTACATGTTGTTTGTGTGTTTGTGTTCCAGGAGGATGAGTATGAGTGGGGCAGTAGCTCCATCCTGGATGCGTTGCCCTCCATCACCTCCCAGCAGAGGAGACTGGCGTTAGCTGCCATGCGCTGGAGAAAAACCCTGCAGGGACGCTCTGACCAAGAGGTACTTACAGGCACATACACACATTGTATTGTTTTAACCACTACTTAAGTGTTAAAGTATACTAAGTATGTTTTTGTGTGTGTATGTGTGTGTTTTTTCAGGGAGCTTTCAGTGGTTGGACCGTCATGCTAAACATTGATCAGAACAGAGAATCAGGCTTCAGGAGGTTGCTGCAGTCTGGCAGGGCAAAGGTTGCTTTTTTTTTCTTTTTGTTGGTTTATATCCAACACCAACAGTTAAACTTGGCCCCTTTCTTTGCTGTAAAAAAAGAAAAACTATAATTCTTGTACATGTAATTTTACTCTCCAGGTCCTGCCAAGTCCCTCCCCTTCATTGTACAAGGAAGCCACTCATCTGTTTGCAGACTTCAGTCGGCTGAAGCCTGTAGACTTCAGAGTCGATATATCAGAGGCCACTTCCCAAGGAGTCACATGCTTAAAGCCTGAGTACATCGCAGACTACCTCATGCAGGTCAGTGGATCATCACTGGAATGAATCTTACATCATTTTGTTGTAATGTTTTTGTCAATGTTCCAGGATATTTCTTCAGCTCAGCTACCTGCTGTAAATGTAGTAATAGTATTGGTCTTTTTAAAAATAGCCCAAACTCTTGTAAAGCAGTTAAAACACCAACAGAAAGACAGAAACTCACATTTATAGGCTGTTTAACTTGTCTCAGGATTCTAACATGACATTATTATGCAAGACACAAGATGCTTCTGTTAGTGTGAAGTGAGAATGAAGTTACATTATGTTGATTAAATAATAAAAATGCCTTTATTCTTCTCCTCCAGGAGCCGACCCCGCCTGCCGAGCTGTACTGCCTGACTGAAGCTCCCTCTGAAGAAGCTTTAGGCACTCCGTCAAGAAAACGCAAAGCGGCAGCAGACAACTCCAGGCTGAAAAAGACACGTCTGAACTGAAAATGTCACTACAAAATATTGTAATTAAAATTCAAATATCAGTACCAAAATGACTGTAAATAAGACTGTTTTTACCTCTTAAAAATTAAATAAATGCAGCACTTGTCTCGTCGCTCTGGCATCCTCATTTAAGAGCATTGCAGTTGGCTGTTGCCTGAGGCTGCAGCTGTGATTGATGGCTCAATGAATGTCTGCAGAAAATGTTGAGTCACGTTTTGTAATTGGATGCAATAATATTATGTGGCCTCTGGGGGGCAGTATATCTTCGCTGTAAAACTAAGGTCTGTATTCCAAGTGATTTCTCAGAAAGAGAATGAGAAAAAGTTTCTTATGTGCTGATTTATTTATTGGAAAAATTTAATAAGCAGTTTTTTTTAATTACTTAACTGAATGTTTTTGATTGACTCATACTTGTGTTATTTAAATAGCAATGTTCTTATTAATGTGTATAATTCCTTATTATTGTATCTTTGTTTGTTTTTTCAAAATAAAATCTGCCTCTACATCTGTTAGGACAGTGTTATACTTTTTTTTTTGTCTCCACTTGAGTTCACTTTGAAGTTAAAGAGGTGTCAAGTGATTGAAACAACCCGGGAGTACTTTTCCCCTCCCATCGGATTACGGGGTCACTTGTATCAGCTTTTAAACTCTCCATGCAGTAAACACCAGATTTTGTTTACCCACTGTCGGTTTAGGCCTCTGGTAGTGCGTTGTGCTGTTTCATGCCAGGGTGCCAGCTGAGGTTAGATGCCATGTTACCCCCCCATATGGACAGATAAGTGGCTTAACCTCATAATAGATGGACCAGCTGACAGCCTGAACACAGAGTCAGGCCTGAGTTACTGCTGAGCTGTGAGTGTGTGTGTGTGTGTTTAGAGGAGAAAGAGCAGTACAATGACTCAGGCCGCAAGGTCCAAGAGCCACTAGGGGCCTTGAATAAGGCAAGAAGTAATTTAAGGTCACTTGTAGAGTTTTGCACAAAAAGGACATGCAGTGTTTGCCTGAACTGAACTATGTTATTCATATAGAAAGTAATAAAACTTAACTGCTTTTAGAAGAAAGAATGGACAAAAATACATCCTTTTAAAGGCTCCTTACCCCCGGGTTACCACTTAGCTTTATACTAAACTTATTAAAAAATGGTCTAAAATATTTCAGCTTTAGTATATCAGACTAAAGGGATATGATGCCCCTTAACTATTTTTTAGATTAAAAACGAATTTGACTCATCTCGGTAAAGACTGTTGCATGCAGGACATTTATTATCTGAAGTACTATTTATTATTATCTTTAATTAATCCTCATGAAATGAAGTAATTGCAAGTGAAGCCATACTATTAGTCTCCTCTACTCTTCAACCATCCCAAAATATGACTCAGAGGTTATGTGAAGTAGGAATGAGCTGCCTTGAAGCAGCCTACACTAAAAAACATCTTCAGCCATGTTTCCAGTGTTCATTCTGTATTTCTTATTAACTTTAATATTTGAATTAAATGTCCAACATGAGCTCGAATTATGTCTGATTTTTCTAATCAAGTGCTTAAATTTTTTTAAAAAGCTGTAGGAAATATTTTTATTTAGGTAATGACTCTAAAGAACCCCGATTAATCGACTAACCGTTGTACATAAACGTGTTCCAGCAGCTCTGAAAGAAATCCGCAGCTTTAGTCACAGTTTACTGTCACTGTAGCTGAACACGAGAGAAAATCAGTGGGAAAGGATTTGAATAGATGCACGATATCAATCACAGTCGGCTTTGGTCGGTCAGGATGCTTTCAGTCAACAGGTGGTCCATAGAGGTGGGCTAATCTCCCACTTTGCTGACTGGCAGGTGGCCTCGAGTTGAGTTTCATGGTCGCTTTATGTCGTCATCCCTCCCCCCTCCTCCTCTCCTGTAAGATAACTTAAAGGTTTTTCTTGTCGGGACAGTGGATTTCAGCACAGGGGGGGAGAGCACCACTCTCTGGGCAGGGAGGCAACTCTGCAGCAGCTCTCATTAAAATTCCCTGCCCGTACACCCACCACAAAACCTCCTTTAGTGGGTGGCACCGGCGTCCTGCGCGCCTCTTTAATTGCGCACCACGCATTAACGAGCGATCACGACACACAGTTTCATCACCGGTGCCCGCTGATTACGCTGCCCCGAGGCGGAGAGTTTGCTTTATGTCCCGCTATTTACGACGTCGAGGCTGACGGAGGAAAAGGTGGGCGCAGAGTCCCAGAGGTCCGGCGAAGGGTGGCGCCCCGACGCATCTCATTCAGCGGCTGGACACGCTGTGCCGCGACCCACGGCGACACGGTCCGCTCCCGCAGTCCGCCGGCTTCACGTCGCGGCTCATGATTGTGACATTTCTCTGCGGGGACTGGCAACATGTGCGCCTGGATGGTGTGAAGTGTGACACGGCGGCTTTGGGGATTCGTTTCTCTCGGATACACCAAGTAGGGTACCCGACGTTACGGCGCACCTTGTGTAGTAGGTAAATACATCAGTTTATTTCTCTACTTCAGATCAGACAGATCACAGTCTGCTCTCTGCACGGAGTGTGTGTTAAACGCTGCTCTTCCAATGCCTCTGTATTGATTATGTTGAGAATCCGGTTTGTGAAATCCTGTTTTAACGTTTCCAGGCAAATTATGAGCAGCGACTGTCACAGACGCGCAATAAATCACTGTTAGTGCTGCATCCAACTATCAATGCTCGCTGTAAAGCATCATTTACTGTGCTGCATGACATGGAAAGGTACTGATGACAAGATACATGAACAAAATGCCATCATAAGAAGTTGAGCTGCAGCTGGTAAGCTCTCTAGAGGCTTCCTGGAAAATCACAGTTTAATTGGAAAGCAGATTAGGAATAATTACATTTTTAGTCTGGTGCCTTCCTCTGATTTCTGTTTTTGCTGGTTTCTTCATCGTTTCGGTCTGTCTTTACAAAGCTAAAGGAAACTGGTTCTGCAGTTTTGCATTAGACTTTAAGTGACACTTTATTTTTGGAGAGATTAGCCTAGAGGTAGAGATTAGTTGCAGAGGCTGGCTGTAGTCCCAGTTTATGTGCTGCAGAGGAAGGTTAGTTTACTTCTAAAAGCAAGATTTTTAAAGTTTTTTCAAGTTGCCATCAATCTTGCAACTCAAGAATCTCTGCCTAAAGTGTCTCTCAAGTGGTTTATTTCTTTGGCAACATGGCAGCAACAAAGCAGATAATAGGAGAAACTCTCTTAAAACGCAACGGACCTGCATCACCAAGTAACCTATTCATGTGAGGAGCTCCAGCTTTGTTTTTTAAGCCCAGTGGGATCGTATAGAGCGCAGTTTAAAGTGCGTCCTAATTGAACCTGTTGGCCACTCTTTCCATTGTGACAGGAATGTTTGGTTGCTTGTTCTCCACAGAAACCCCCAGTTCCTTTGTTCTGGGGTACAATCCTCCAGTGCCATGTGTGTGCAGTGTTGGGGGGAGGGAGAGGGGTCAGCGGGGGTATTGACATCTGTAGCTGACAGCTTCCTCGGGGCGAGCTGACATGCTGTGATACCATGAATGGGTATTAGGGAACATATGAGCGAAGCACTTAACACTAATGAGGACATTTATTCTTTGGACACGATGCTCGGGAGGAGTCTTATTGGCCATCAAGAGAGATATGCAAAGCTGCGAACTCTGAACATTTACTGAATATGACTTGGTTACTTGAATGCAGTCGATTTCCTCTCCCAACAAATGATGTTTTTCTGCAACTTTTCACGGATTTTGATTAGTTTGACAGAGCTTGACCCTCATCTTAAATATCCAGTGTGCAGGATTCAGTGACATCTAGTGGTGAGGTTGCACACTGCAACCAGTTTAACACCTTTTACTTCATGCTCTCCTTTTGAGCATACAGAGGAAAGTACTGTGGCTGCTTTAAAAACTGATGGCCCTCCTTTTAACCGGTTTTTGGTTTGTCCTTTCTGTGCTACTGTAGAAACATGACAATGCATTGCAAAGTAAAGAAAACACAGTGATTGTTGGCTGAAATCTCTCCATCTTCTAGCGAAACACAGTTAAATAAGGTGCTTCACAGCTCAAGGACAGCATAAGACTGGAGTGCACTGATTTATTTGCAGCTGTAGTTGTGCAAACAAACTAAGACGTGACTATAAACTAGTGCAAAACATAAGTATTGATACTGTATTTCATTTATCTCTCAATAGATCTCCCTAAATCCTACACACCAGACCTTTAAATCCAGTTTATTCGCAGCATAGAATAGCCCCAAATATTGTATCAAGAGAAAAGGTTGATTAATCAATTAATTAATTTTAAAGAAAAAATCACCATGGGGTTTAAAAAATATGTGGTGGCTATTTTTTAACATTTCCTTGCATTTTGTAGAATAAGTCAGTGTTTTTTTAAAGTAGCAGGTCATTTAAAATAGCATCACTATTCTAAAAGATTATGGAAAACAACCCTCAGTTTCCATCCTGACAAAGTCACAGCTTTGTCCCACAAGGCTTCACACTCAATACAGTACAGGAGCCTTGATGGCTTGAACATTGATTTATTTAAGGAAAAAAATACCAAAGAAAACACCATGAAAGCTCAAAAACTCAAAATCAGACAAATGACAGAAAGAGAAAAGTTGTCATTTAATTTAGAGTTTTTTTCCTGAAAGTTATCGCCGACAAATCCTGTCAGTTCTGTTTGACATGTTCGTATGATGGAGGCCGAAGTGTGGTGCGGGTCATTTCAACACCTTCCTATTTGGTGTGATATCTACTGTCAACATGCTGAAGAATTTTCAGAGGGCAGCAGCAGAAAAACCTCCACAGCTGCTCTCTTATCACCGGTGTCAGGAAAAGTCTACATTAACACTGAAAAACACCCGGAAAATATCAGCTTTCCCATCCAGAGCAACAGACGTCCCTTAAACAAACTTATCCAGGAAGTTTGAGGAAATGGGAAAATGTGGTTTCTGACTGAGCAGAAAATCTGAGCTAATGGGAAACTGTTAGGGAATGTGACCACGGCGGTGTGAGCAGGTTTTATAATTGTGAGTAAGCGTCCCTCATGACTGGTAGAGAGTGGTACACCATGAGGTGGAATGCAGCCCCCACGGGCCCCTCATGCTACACAGTATGTGCTCAGGATGGACTTTGCACCTTCAAAAGCACCAAGTGGCCAAAACAGGATTTCACTTAAGCAAAAGGGAGGAAAAAAAAAAAAGCCAGCCTGAGCCTACGCGGTGTCTTTTCCTGTGTTTTCCAAATGCCGCGCGGTATTAACGAAGGCCCTCGGCTGCTTTTCGAAATGACTTTCATTTAAGCTGAAAGTGGGCTCATATACAGGAACCACAGGGGAGGTGCCATGCTGGAAAAAGCAAGCGAAAAAAGCTGCTCTATTCAACCAAGAAAAAAAACTAGATTTCCCTCCTCAGCCACTTATGATCCTATCAGCTAAAGAGCGCTCCCCCAGGACCAGAAGGAGCCTGGGCCAGTCGTGCAGAAAGACTCTTTCAAGTTGTTGACATTTGAAAGCCATTGTACTTTATACAGTAGTATCAGAGCTGGCTCTGTTTGCCCGTTGGGGGGGTGGGGGCATCAGAGTGAATAATAAACCATGTGGTGCCTCAGGTAAACAAAGGCCTCCAGCGGTAGCAACCCCACCTGCCATGACCGAGCAGAGGCCACAGGAAGAGCAGATCGAAGAAGAAGAAGAGGTGGGGGGCGTTTAATGACTAACTAACCATTATGATGATTAAAGGGGGCGATGGGCACGGGGGAGATAAGAGTGCGGTGACCGTCCGAGCATGAGGTGTTTACAAGGGGAATTCCTCACATTCCTCAGCTGCAGCCATGCCACTCCAATCTGCACCTCCACCCACTGATGGTCACCCTCTGTGCCAAGAGGGACCCAAGGGGTGAAAGGGCCCAGTGAGTTCCTCCTCAGGAAACAGCCGCTGTAAATGTGTTATGTAAGGTGATTTTTCAGCGTCGCTTTAGAGATCTTTTGGAGTCTTTGACAGAGCTGATACAGCAGACTGAGGGACACGTGCAGCTGATCCGCGGGGAGTTTAGTTTCACAAAGACTTGTTATTAGCATCAGTTTTTAAGGCGGAAAACACCTTTAAAGCTGGAATCTGCAGATTTCTCACACATTCAAGTTTGAGCAAAACGATGGTTCTCGAAATATCTCAATACGTACAAATGGATCAGCACAAACATTGATATGTCTTCATAATTCTCAAATGATGTGCACTAATGACTTTGGTGCTACCTTGACCTTTCCGATTCTGCTAAATATTGTTATTTTTAGCCATGCTAGCAGCTAACTGTCTGTCAGGATTGTATTGTTAGTCAAATGTTGGAACAGACATTAATGTAATTATTGTATTTGGTTTCATGTGCAAAACAGCTAATGATAGCATGCTAACAAACTAAACCAAGATGTGAGCGTGGCTAACATATTTGCTATACATCAACATGTTAGCATTATCATTGTGAGCGTGTTAGCAGGTACCTGAAAGCACCACTTTACCTTTAAGGCTCATATAATGAAGTTAATTCAGAAGAAAATCAGCATATTTATATCAGCTTCGGCCTTAACAAAGAGCTGCTTTGTGGTCAGATATTTAACCTGCTTATGTCAAACTACAGGATGATCTCTCAGAGCTTAAAAATTCCCTCTGGATTTCTTGGTGTTTTAAGGGTAAAATAGCTCACATGCATGTATACATAACTTATGAGGCAAGGCAGAAAGAGGATATATGTAATCTGTTAAATTAATATTTTATTATCAGGCAATATATCAACATGAATATGAGAATATATTTAAAGGTCTTTTATTCAGCTATACTAAAGGTTCTGAAATGCAAAGGCTTTAAAAAAATCCCTGGTGCCTTTTTCTATAAGGAAGTCATAAGGCTGGGCTTAACTCTTCATCCCCTTAGTCTATGAAACAATTTTCAGCTTTTTTTCCTGCAGGTAAGACCTTTAAGCTTTGCAGAAACTGGTAACATGACAGATTTTTTTTCTTCCTGCAGTCTGTTTGAGGAACGTTTGCTTTATTAACATCTGAGAGCCCCTTTAATCCAACTGTCTTGTCACACAGAAAATGTTTTAAAAGGGTTCTGGTGGATAAAAAATGTCTCGCATCTCGTGGCGTGGGCGGCGTTTGTTACTCACATGTGAAAAGTGAAACACAGGGACTCCTCGGGACACAGAGCGGTTTGTGTTTTAGGATCATTCGTCACATTTTTTTAATTCAGCGCAGATGACTGGGTCTAATAGGATTATGAGGAGGTGGGAGGAGAGGAGCTACCGGGGGTTAGCGAGGGGGGGGACCCAGCTTCGGCCAGCCCCTGGGGGGGGGGGTCATGTGACAGAGAGACACAATGCTAGCAGGTGTCAGCCCAATGATTACGGGGTCTGAGGCCGGACTCACCTTTGGGGATTACTCAGGGCCACTAATGGATAGCAGGTCGTGACCTCGGGGAGCGAGGAAGCAAATCGCCACCCTCTCACCCAGAAAAGTGCTATTCTGTCAAGTTAAAAAAGAGACGGAGCTGCTAGTCTCTGGTTTCCTTGGCAACTTCTTCAATCTGGATATTTGTTCTCTCAGCACTGAACTTTTTGCATCACAAAAAAAAAGCATAAAGATCTTTTCATGTACCATTTGTGAATACTTCTCATTCTGACATTTTTTTAAGATACAGCGAATTGTGTTCATAGTCTCTGTATTTTGTTTGAACTCAACTTGGAAGATTTTGAGCATGCAGTCTGCTACATCAAGCCTTTTGTACCGGCCAGACTCATCTGATGGAGGCTGGAGATTAAAAATGCCACCATATGCTGGGGACTGGGGAGTCCCCCTCCCATGGAAGAGCCTCTTATTGTGCTCTATGTCACTGTCAGCAGCTAATTGTTGTGGAGGATTGAGGTGACGGCGAGGAACAACTCTCCTATCTTGTCCTAAATGCTTGGTCATCTCTGCTTTACCCTGCTACCTAAATCAAAGCATTTCCTTTTCTTCCAAAAGCACAAAGACACACCATCTGCATTTGTAATCACCTCGCCGAAGCCAGCATTTGGTTCTGTGACGTGCACTACCCTTTATCAAGCTGTTTGAGTCGAAGCTGAGCCAGTGCAAATGCCAGGAAAGGAAATCTGGACCTCTTGAGTGTATAAAACCATTGTTTTCTCTCTCTGAGCCCTGCCCACTGCCGCATATGGCTCATTTCATGGCTGCTGGAGAGCCTGATTGATGGGCTGAAGAGCAGCAGTGCTGATGTTCCTCATGTACAGTGCTTGGCAAGCCAAGAGACGAGTCCTCGGTGAGGTCGCATGAGGTAAAAGTAAATACAGGAGACGGAAGACAGAGGAGGACTCAGACTGTGACTTTCTGCCAAAATGCTCTTTGAAAACAAAAGGTATTTTTCCTACATGATGGCCGACGTGCAAGCCAGAGTAGTGTCACAGTATGTTTCTGATGTCTTCCTCGCCACAGGTGTCACGGGAGCTGACGTTTCATTGTATTCATTGCATTAACCACCTTTGGGGGAGCTCAAATATGAAACTATCGGTGCTTGTCACCCCCAATTAGAGAGCAATTTATATGATTTTGCTCCCATTCTCCTCCTCAGTCTCGCTCTCCGGACCCCAGGGGGCTGGAAAGCTGTCTAGTTATCTGAGACAGCATTAATACTGAATAAGATGGAGCGAGGCATCTGCAAATTAATTTCCCTGCACAAGAGTGGCGTTTTTAGTAAAAAAAAAACTGCAAAATGACACAGCGGGAATTTGCCTGGTGCATGTGAGTGTGTTTGTGGTGCCCGTAGTGGTGGCAGGGATGGTGTTTGTGGCAGCTACATCACCATGGAGACAGTGGCATCATCCCTGTGGACATTGATGCTGAAGTGAGTGCAGCATTGGCAGCAAGAACAAGAAGGAGCAGCATGGCAACAATAAGATCCACTGGGCCGCTGCGCAGATGTCTGACTTCATATCAAAATAGACACTGGGAAGTTTTTCATCTTCAAAATGTCCTTTTTTTGTCTTTCGCTGCTGACTTCACTGTCTTCACAAACTCCATATGGTTCTGACCTTGATCCAATGAACCACGAGATCCATGTTCACACCCAGATTAACTCATACGTGCTGAGGATGGCACTGCTGTGAACGACGGGCAGCACAAGCCAAATGAAACTGCTGCTGAAGCTGCTGGAATGACTCCCCCCCCCCACCCCACTTCCTCCTCCCACCCTGATGAGGAGAGTGTCCTTTTGCGTAGAAGAGATGACTTGACGTTTTGGGTTTGTCAGAAGCTGCAAATAAACTGGACACAGTGGTGGCTGCGCCGGCTGTTTGTGCTGTAAAAACACTGCAGCTCGCGGTGGTTTACATTATGTCAAACATGCTGTAATAACTGCAATGATTTTTCTCTCCCTCTCAGCACAGTAATGAAAGTTTATGCACCTGGTGCTGCTGGATTACTTTCATTTTCTCTCTTGCTAGGAGTTAGACAAGCAGATTGATTCTCATATCTGTCTGTTAATTAATGAGCTAGCTTAGCATGAAGACTGTGAGCTCTGTCCAAGGTTAAATAATGTGCACGACCAGCGTGGAAAGAGAAATAACTCACCATGTAATTACTTCTAAAACCACAGCTTCGCTTTTTTTTCACTTTTTTTGTGAACAGGTTTTCCAAATGAGACACAAAATGTTGATTACTGAACTTCAGAAGTGTCGGTTTGCAAAATATTTTGATCTACTTGTCCATCTCTGTATTGATTTGGATACAAAAGATGCAGCAAATGTGCCTTAAACAGCTATTTTGTCAGAAAAGTGATTTAGGCTGTGTTTCTTCCCATGAGACCCAACTCTTCCTGTTCCATCATCACTATCTTCGCCTAATAGTTTTTGGTTTGCCTCTTTTCTCCCTCCCATTAGTTTCTATGTAAAGGCAGCTTTAAGTAACCTTTTGTTTGCCATCTTCAGGACATGACTGAGCCATTTAAACTCATTAAGCCAGACAACTATAAATGACTTTACTAGATGAAAATTATATCAGAAACGGGTATATTTGACTTTATATTGACCATTTTTTGATAGAAGCTACACATCCATTCGCTGTCTTTTGGAGCTTTTTAGTCCATCAAAGCAAACATTTTGTCTGTATCACTTTTTGTCAATGTTGTGTTACAATCAAAGCTGGATTATCAACCAAGTGGGCAACTGCCATGTGGCACCAGATTTTTCCGAAATAAAGAACAAGCAAAGGACCAAAATTTTAAAAATATATTTTATTTGCAACCTGCTTAAATGTTATGCATAGCTGATTTGCTGTAAATAAGCTACAACCTGTATAATCACTGAAATGGTCTCTTAAACAGCGATGCACCCAGACTTTTGCCATCTGAGGTGCAAAAGTCATGTTTGCAGAAACTTTCACCACAGCATTTTTAAAAATAATGTCAGTGAGGTTTGGCCGGCTGCCCTTCTTTTTCCACGGACACTCACTCCATTCTTCACTCTTCTACTAATAATAGATCCTGCTGCTCACCCGAATGTATTGTCCAATGCTCCAAACATCGCACAGAAGAGAGAGGCAGCAGAGTGATGGAGGGAGAGACACCTGCAAATTCTCCCTCAGCCAGCCCTGTCTCCCCGCGGGGCCAAGCATTTGACATTTAACTACGATAGCCGTAAACAGCCACTGGAATGCCATTGACATTCATTTTGTCTGGCACATTTTTTTGGCTGGGTGGGTTTTCTCTCTGTGCAAGTCAGCTCAGTGACAGTTTAAACCCAGGACTGCATGCTCTTTGCTCTTTGAGTCCAACATTTGAGTGAGGAAGCTTGCCTCTGCAGCCTGAAGCCAAATCCAAAGAAAGAGCCAGAAACAAGAAAGTTTGGTGAATAAATTTTTGAGCTACACCTGAAATTATTAGAAGTCTATGACAGAAAATTAATTTTGGGAATCAGTGATTGTTCTAAGGATTCAAAAAGAGGAAAAAATGCTTATTTTCATGTAATTAGATGATGGTATCACAAAACCAACACATAAAGGTGAACCACTGGCATCAAGCTTGACATACTTTCGGTAAAGGTTTTTAAACTTTTTAGGGAAATTGTTGGACAATATTGAACACTTGGTCTTAAAAAAAGTGAAAAATACCTTTAACAATTTCGAAAAGGCTAAGCAAACATCTTCAGATATCTTGTTTGGATCCTCAAAACTTTCCTAACAAGAACTAGAACAAATGCATTTTTGGCATGTATGCAAAAACCAAAAAAAAACCTTATCATCTAATCACCTATCCAAACAATTTTTGACTTATATTCTATCAGTTGACTTAATTGTTGCAGCTGTAAGCCCATTAGAAGAGAGAACAGGTGATTATCATCTTTCCAAAGATACTGGGATAAATTACAGATTAAAGAAAGAGGCTTCAAATGTATAAATTTAAAAAATTTATTACATTTTCCCCCAACGCAGAAAGCAATAAAGCATCACATATATCCAAGTGTGAGCCTTTGCGTTCTCCAGATCTCTGGTCTGATATGGTAGATGGTGCTCTCCATCGGCAGCGTCACCAAAATTTTCTGACCAAATTAGAAAAAAGAGCATTAAATCTGCTCTCGAGGTGGCAAAACACCACTCTTTGCTTTCCTTTTAATTTGTCTCTGATCTGTGTTTTTTTGTCCCCCAGTGGGTGAAGACTAAGATTTATGATAATTTTATGGACCTTTCTGATGATATACAGTAATAATTTCTTCATGCTGTTCTTTATATTAGCCTACCTGTTGGATATAAGAAGAAAAAGGCGCAAATAATCTGTGTTTTATTGCTTAATCTTAGACTCTGTGAAGCTTAAAGCTCTATCTCTATACCATAAGCTTAAACCTTCACTTCATCCATAATATTAAACCCTGCTGACTGTGTGTGTGTATGTGTGTGTGTGTGTGTGTGTGTGTGTTTGTGTGAGCATGTGTGGTGTCACAGATTTCATCCATACCATGCTGAGTCTGGCTTCTTCCTGCACTGTTTACCTATTCATTAATTCAGCCATGAGTGATGGCACGGGCAAACCAAAGCTCTCCATCCTCTGGTAATTAAAGGCCCGTCGGTGAGACATTTTTCTCCTGGAAAGCATTTTAAAAACTGACACACGTGCATGCACACACACGCACACACACCCAGAGAAATACTCTGAGAAGCTGCTGGTGGGCGTCATGGACTAGCGGTGGTAATTAGTGCGCTGAGTGGTTGCACTGATTGCTTCATTATTTCTCCAAAAGGCATCTGCGAGAGATATTTGATTAATGTTGCATGTTTGACAGTAATCCATACTCAAGCTCTGTATTTGAGCATTATTCCTGGGATCTACCTCACACCTATAGGAACATCATTATTGGCTTTGAGGTTACATACCTGAAAGAAGCTTACACCTTGATCCCGTTGCACAAGACTTGCTCAATGCAATTGCAAAGCTCGATGCAATGAACCGCCGTCATTCAGTTACTCAACATAAACTCATGAATCCTCATATAGCTCGCGTGCTCACGTTCAAGAGTGTAAGAGTTGTGCAAGAGACGTTCGTCAGTGTCATAGACGGACTAATCCAGAATAATTGTCTTGTTTTGCTCAAAGCCCTTCAGCCTGATGCTGTGAGCAGGACGGCAATTACCAACTGCGTGGCCCAGTTTCACAAACAAGGATTATTTTTGGATGCTATGAGATCATAATGACTGCCTCTCATTGCACGTTTCAGTCATTGTCAACAATGATTAATCCATTTATTTTTAACTGGAATTGTTTCCAGGGTGGTTTCAGTTTCTGAAGGGCTTTCAAGGTTTTGAGAGAGAAGTAGACATCTTGCAGTTCAATGCATTATAATCAATGCTGAAACAATTAATGCGTGTGAGAAAATTAATTGACAAAATTTGGTTATTGTCAAGTTTTTTGTAGCCACACCAGCAGCATGGCTGGTACTTAAAACATGCTAACATGCTGCTAAGTAGCATACTCGTATAGCTAAACTAAGATGGTGAACATGTAAAACATCATAACATTATAGCATTTTGTGCATGTTAGCATTTAGCTAAAAGATATGCCTCAGTACAGCCACGCATACGGCAGCTAATATGGCTGTTTGCTAAATTTTGCAATCAGGTTTTATTTTTTACTTTATAAATCAACAGAGTGAGCCCAAATGATCCACAAATGCAGAATTCTCTTGGTTTTTGACATTTTTTCTTCACAAATAGTGCTTGTCTGCCTGGTGCTTTAACTTTATAATCTTGAGACATGCAAAATTTGCCAATTCTAATACATTCCTTAGGCGATTTGCTGCTTTTATTATATAAACCTAGCACCACAGGGTGCTGTCTGCTCTGAGATATTAATCCCAATAATGTGTCACAACTCTGCCCCAGTGACATCTCCTCCACTCTAACTGGACTCCCACTGGACCGGCCTCAGTAGGACCACACTTTAAAATGTCAACTCTGTCAGGTCCCCACACCGTCATATCTTCTGTCATCTCCAGGTAAACATCAGTCCGAGAGCCGCAGGGAACGCCGTCTCAAGTCATTACAGCTGTGGCTGCCGCTGCTGCCTTTCCATCAGTTTTTACACTTTCAGCTCCAAACCAAATACCACTTCTACTACTTCTAGCTCTCTTTTTTTGGTGACTAATGAAGGTCACCCGACACCGATACAAGATGTGAACCTCCATCACCGTGAATCACCTCCGGACTGTGCAAATTACAAATTTGCATGCATAGTTTGCTGTGTGTGTTTTTGTTGTACCACATGCAATTTAGCCTCGGAGTAATTGGCTTATTAGGCCTTTAGTCTGTTTGGAGAATTGAGCAACTGGGTTGCTCATCCATGAGTGAAATTCTCCAGTTTTGGGCCAATTGTCCTTGTCATGTTTTTGTAGAGTGCATCTGCCTTCCCCTGTCAGCCTGGATCACATAGAGAAGGCCTAATTGATGCAATATGTGCGTGTATGTCTGCATACAGCGAGCCAGACACACTCTCAGGACTAGCAGCTCTCGGAGTTAATCCGTCTCACTAATAGTGGGGGATGAAGCAGCGAGGGGAGGAGGAGGAGGAGGAGGAGAACAATACAGCATCTCTCCCTCTGTCTCCAGACACGTGGTCATCGCCTGGCGGGAAACCTCTGGACCTTGGACGTTCCTACGGATGTTGCCTCTCTCGTTCACTTGTCCCTGCTGGCTCTCAGCGATCTGTGCTGCGCTGTTCACGGAAACGAGGTACAATACGCTCCCCTCTCCCAAAAAAACATCCTACCCCACTGATTTTCGTTCCTGCCATTGTCACCAGACAAGAGGCTGCGTCAAGAGGTAAAATTAGGAATGCGTGTGTAGAGTGAGCAACTTCCTGGACTCTAGAGGTTTGTGTTTTTCTGTCTGCAGAGAGTATGTTTGCTTCATGACCCAAGACAGGAAGTGTAGAAACACAGTGGAAACAATATGTATTTCCTCCTTTGCAATGCAAATTCTTGTGTTAAGCACAAGCTTGCTGTGTCTATCCAATGGACATTCCTGAGTGCACCGTAGGGCCTTTTTTCCTGTCGTGCTCCGGACGTAGCTCCTGTGTGGCTCATAGATAATTTGCGTACGATGATCAGAACATGTGGTTTGCTTTTCAAGATTTAAGTGAACAAAAATGTGACAGCATTGTTCTGGAACAAAGGGATTTCCTAACTTATTTCCTTTTACGATGACCTCAATTTTATAGGTTACTTGTTACAATGAGTCTCAATTGTGAAAGACACTCAGCATATTATATTTTCCAACATTTGTGCTTTGTTCAATTTAAAGAACAGCAGAAATCACTTGGACCACTGGTTAGCAGAGAAAGAGTGATGTACCTTTTTCACATTGTTTCATTTGAAATATTTAGACGTCTTAGAAGGTTAGAAGTGCTTTCTTGGCCTTGGATCAATAGATTTGACAAAAATAAGCTCCAAAACTTGCTTTTTTTGCCTCATCTCATGGTCCTCGTGAATTGATACTGAGATAAGATTATTTGGCCAATTCTCCAGTATTTAACAAATATAAAGCAACATTTAGAGAAGTCAGATTTTGTTCTTGTATCCAGTCTTGTTACATCATCGCATGACCTCCATGATTTATCTGAGGAAGCTAAAGGGGGGTCCTGAACTGCTCCTCCATTGCATCAGTCTATTAAATTTTGCAGTGTCCTTATTAAGAATGATATTTTGACTATCAGACTTCAAACAGCTCTGGCACGACTCCAACAGCCTAGAGTTTGTTTTTGCCCTCCACCCTCGGCGTGTTGAAATAAGCACATTGTCCCGCCCTGTTAACATCTGTTATGTTGATTTGAAGGGATTAAGTTTGTTTATGGTATTATGCCCTCTATTTTGGTGGCAACCCCCGGGCGTTTTATTTTGAGTTAAGTAAAACCTGGAAGAGAAAGGCCGGACTCACGCCCAGAGGATACAACGCTGGGTTTGTCATCTTACACCACCTCATTATTATTCTCTCACCCTCGAGGCAAATAAAGCTGCTTTTATGTTCATGCATGATACTTTGTTAGGTGACATGAATCATTTAGACATGCAGCTCAACTGCAAACTGCGTCCTTCTCCCATACGTGAACATCCGTCCTTTCATCATGTGTTGATGTGAGGGCAGTGCAGTTAACCCGTATCGATGTATGAGTCACCGTTTCTGAAGACCAGTTACTCTCCCCCCCTCAGAAACGGCCTCACATGGGGAACGTCTGTTGGGAAGCACTTTGACAAATGGTCCTTCACAGTTTAGTGTTGCAGCAGTTGTGCTGCAGTGCACTAATGGCACCTTTACTCACAAAGTTTTGACTGAGTGTATCAAAGCCTTTGCTCATGATCTCGCTCCCTGTGATTAAGCATCACTGCTGTTCTTTCTCGCCTGCTATAAGAGGGTAAGGTGCGTTCAGGGAGGCCTTGTGTTAACTGTGCTGCCCGCTGGGGGGCTGGAGGATAGATGGGGGCTGACAGCACCCTTGGCGTTGCAGTGCTACTGCTGTGTCATGCTATTTCGCTGTGGTGTTGGCTTGTCTGTTTGTCTCAATTTAAAATCTCTGGAGAAGTGTCTGCTTTTATTGAATATCTGGAGCTAAAAATACCCTCTGCCTAACCAATCAGAGAAGAGCTCGGATTGAACAGTGGGATGTGATTGGATGGGATGTCCCATGGAGGTTGCTAACCGTTTTCCAAGCCTTGACAAATATAAAAAGAGTCATGTGAAACAGAAAAATTTCAATCAAAATTAAATCAAATCAGAATTTAAAGTCATAAAGGGCAAATTCACACTTCGAGGGCAGCCTTGTCTTACTGAATTTCTCTATTTAATCTGCATATTTCTCTTCCTTTGTAGCTGGACAGGTGCAGAAAAATTTCAATCTCGTTTCATTTTGTGCTGAAATTATTTTAGAGGTCTGACCATCATTTTATAAAAAGTTTTCAAAAGAAGGAAAATGTGCCGGATCTCATTCAGGAGGTTGTCTTTTCTCCCTTTCAAATCGAATCTGTGAATTTTAAAATTCTACCAATACTCACAAAAACAAGAAAAAAAAGCAGTTTGAATTAATTCACATTAATGTCTCACCTTGAATTTAGACCGTAATCCGACAAATTAATGTTCTGACCTTTTAAAAATACATAAAACAAATAAATGTGTCTTGATTCACGTTGAGCATTTTAGCCCTTCAGCTTGACCGGAAGGGCAGTTTGGTCAGCAGCAGGTCGGCCGTCACCTTCACTGGCAGAAAGTGAGGTGTGACAGGTGTTGGACCTGCTGCAGATGGACTGTCAGATGGAGGACACCCACGTCACCGGCTTTACAGGAAATCTGATGTAGTGCTTACCTCCACTGCTCCTGCAGAGACCTATCAGATGTGACCTGCCAATCAAAGTTTAAGACATCATATATTTTTTTCTTTTGTTGGACTTTTTGAATGTATCTTTATCTTCATTGTTGCAGTCACATTCTTAGAAATAATCACTCTCACTGTGCCATCCTAGCTCTTTGTAAAGCTTAAAAATGGCCTTAAACATGTTTGCTGGGCTAAATGGAGCAGATAAAGGAAATTTTGTCTGTTTGATGCCTGGGACTTTTATGGGGTTGACGGGGTAAACTGGGAAAACAGGGTGTTTTATTTGTATTGACTGTCTTTCTACTGAGTGGTCAGTGTTTTGCAGCCCCGAGTTTTAATCTGAGTCTGCTGTCAATCTTCTGTAGTTCTGTTTAGCTTTATTAAAATTCTTTGTGGTCCTCAAATTCATCTTACGTATATTTTGACCATTTCCATTCTTAAAAATGTCACTCCTCTGTCATAATAACAGCTTGCGCTTTTCTTTGGTGAGCTGACATTTACATGATGAATAAAAATTGCACACCATAAGCTTTTCCTAATTCTCACTGTGTTTTTAAGTGAAGTCACAGAGGAGAACAAATGAACCCTGAACGTCAATGAAAGTATGTTTTTCAGTTACATCAACACGCAACACTGACGTACTGTGGCCGTAATGTTTCCCGAGAAACCTGTTAGCTAACAGTTGTTTTTTTAATACATTCAGGAGACGATAAACATTCAGTTTAAATCTTTTTTATTTTGGCAATCCAGCCATGTCTAGTAGGCTGTTTACTGTCCTGTTAGCTCCTGAGGGAAACATCTGACTGTGAGCTGCTAAATGTGACCTCTAGAAACATTTTCACTGAAAACATCTGCCCACCGCTGATGCTGATTAAAGTTGAAGTAAACTAAAACTGTAAAACTGAGGCCTTAAAGCCAAAACATTGAGCTGAAAGATGCTAAAATGCTCTGAGTTTTGAGGGAAACTGCAGCTTTAATGTGTAGTTTTGTTGTGTTTTTCACTGTGAAATACTCTTTCACATTTAATTCAGTAATTTAATTAACTAATTACTTAAAAAATAGTGACTGTTGTAGCCTTAAATATTTATTTTTCAAATTTTAAAGTGATGATTCTGATCTGAAGTCGTAGCTACATCCCTCTGAACCTGCTTTGCATCATTTCCTGTTAGTAAAAAACAATATAGATTCAGGATCTCATATGTTGAAATGTCAGTTTGTGCACAGAAATACTCATAGTGATAATAAATGTTGACAGTTTTTGTTTACTTGTTAGTTGGAAGTATTTAGATAATCTTCACATTTTTACTTTTCAAAAAACTCCCATTTTTTCCAGCTAAATGTCTTCAGTTTAAAAAAATCCTCCTTGATTCAACAGACTCGGAGCATGAACAAGAAAAAAGGAGAGAGAGGATAGAGGAAGATACTTATTCGGATCAAAGCATGACATGACATTAAAGAAATGGAGGAGGGGGGGCAAAGAGAGATGGGAGATGAAGGGGAAGAGAGACCCTGCAGCTCTGGGCTTTTCTACAACATCAAGCTCCATGTTAGAGCTGCTGTTGAAGATCACTTTACTGAGCTGTTTCTGCTACTTCGTCTGACGTCTCCCGGCTTCAGGGAGTAAGACAGCCGAGCACTTATGCAAAGTTACTGTATCATCCCCAGACTGCCGAGGATCCGTGCTTGGAAAACACAGCAATGAAAGTTACCACCAAAGTGACACATAACAAATCGTTTCAGCCTCTGGGAAGTTAAATCAAAAGCTGTAGTCAAAACCATGTTAGTGGAGTCAAAGTCCATTCTGAAACTAGTCTTTCTAAAAGGAAAAAAACAAGGGTTTAGGAGTTAGTGGTAGAAAGAGAGAGAGGTTTATCCATCCAACCAAGTTAAAAATCTTTGATTGATGAGGTCAAGCACTTCATCTGAGGTCTGCCAGCCTATTTTCCTGGTGTAAATTTAGATCTTTGACAGCTATTACGTGGAGGATTATGTGCTTGTTATCCGTTACTGTGGCCTCATTGAGTGGCGCTGGTCCGATAATCAATGTGGCCGAGCCAGAGACGGCAGACTTTACATATCAGTCTGCCTGCTGAGGTGACAGCTTCCAGCCACACCGGGAGACGTAACGGTCTGCAGATCTGAGGCAGAAGTTAGAGATGAGGCTTTGATCAAATGTTTTACTCCAAGCATTTTAGATCTGGAAGACAAAAAGGGCAAAGAAAAAAACTATGCTTTGATTTTGTCAAGCAGATTCGTTTCGCTAAACTTAGTTGCTCACACAAGTTTGCTGATCAGAAACCTTGAAATAAAAAAAATTGTTGCATAATTCATCCTGCCTTTTGACCCATTCTGTCTCCCTTCCTGTTCCATTTTGAGTGAATAAACTATGAGCAGCCTTTTGTCAGAATAGCACCTCATTTTATTTCATTAGTGCCGAATCACAACAAGAGCAAGAAAAACATGGTGACAGATCAAATACCCCCCGTGAACAGCAGAGTCTGTAACAAGCCCGTCTCTGATCGACCAAACGCTGCTAGAAAGCACTCAAATCAGCTTACCTGGATCCTTTTTTATTTAATTTTGCACCCATATCAGCCCATTCAGTCAAATAGTCTCTTGTGTGATGAAATATTTATATTCAAGGATGTTTCTTAGGATTGAGAGCACTATGTTATTTATTATTAATTATTTGTAATGGTGACACGCTACAGATTTGCTCAAACATAAGATTTTCTGAGCCTGGATGCATTAAAAAGATGCATTTTCATGAGTGTCTGGACTGTGTTCAAGCCTGTGCATCAAAGACAAAATGGCCGTGGCGAGTATCATTATGTGTCCGCTAAGTGTGGTGAATTTAACCGTCATCTTGAGCCCCTTTCACCTATTTTGCAGGCGATGTTATTCTTTGATTGTGTTACCGGTTGTGACAAGCGTAGCGGGACGTGACGCGCTGTAGTTTCACGTTACTCCTCATTGCCAGCAAGCAGGCAGTCACTCGCTCGGTCAGTCAGTCAGTCAGTCAGGGGTCACATAAGGATAGAAAGAAGACAGAGGGAGGAAAAGATAAAAGGGAGGATATTGTAAAACTCAGACATTGGCAAGGATGAGCTGCACCCAGTGTGTCTGTCCTTTTACTGCCGGGCTCAAGAGCTCTCTCAGGAGAGAAGAAATAAGTTTGTGCAGAGAATTTGCAGGTAATACAGGTCTCAAAGTCTCCAGGTGAATTATTGTAAATTACAAAAAAAGCCAAGTACAACCCACCTGGGAGCTTTTACAGGAGAAATCTATCAAATCAGATTCAGTCTTGGACTCATTTAACAGCTTATCTATCAGAGATGTTCAGTACATCGAGGTACTTTGTGATGAAGCCAATAACCTTTTTTGCTGAGCTCTCGTTCTCTTAAACTCTTTCTTTTTTCTTTGATTAGTTCATTTTTTTATTTTTCCCATAATAGGTGCCCACTCTTGTTCTCAAAATGTATCAAATGAGGCTTTTGTTAGTTGGCAGATTTTTATTATTATTTGTAATGGATTTCAAGGATTTCAAAGTGGGTGATTGTTGAACTCTGGTCCAAAATATGAAAGACTTACTCTTTGATTCCAGCAAAAATTCTCCATCGTCTGCTATAATTTGATTGTTGTGTAATAAAATGATGTCAAACCAAATATAATGTTAGTCGCACAGTTATTCCTGAGTGCTGTCGGCCTGTCAGGTCTGACTTCCACACTAATCAAATGCATCCAGTGGCGCCTCCTTCAATCATTCCAAGTGCTTGATATTCAGTCTGCGGTGTCGTCTTTCCAGTGATATAACAAGTCTGTCGCAGGCCCCCCCCCCCGGGGCTCTGTTACCTGTCTCCCTTTTTGTTCCACTGATTCAATCCCCTGCCGAACCTGTCAGACAGTCCGGCCTGCCTTTGGTTTTAATGACTGGCCGGTGTGATGCAGTGCTCACTCAACCTGACTTGATGTTTGGAAGTTGACTGCTGTGAAACTTGACTTTCTCAGGACTGAACTCAATAAGGACTGGACTCTCGACTTGTGACTTGGTTTGAACTCAAACAAACAAGGACAGGAGTTAAAACTTGACTTGGACATGACTCACTTAAGTCAAAATCCTTAAAGACTTGGATTGAGTTTGTATAGTTAGACTCAGGTTTGTTTTTAGACACAACAATAAAGACTTAAATCTTAACTTGAACATGACTTCTTTGAGATTTGACTCACTTGAGACTTGAGGCTTGACACTTAGTTTCAGGTTGGTCTGAACAGTTCAGTCTATGACTTTACAAAATACTGACTTGAAAATGGCCCTTAAAGATTTGAGACTTGACTTAAAGCCATAAAGCAAAAGCCTCAGTTTCTAGCTTGCTAAGATCTTGAGTATAACTCACCTTAACTGGCCTTAAAGTCTTTTACTTCAACTGATTTGATACTTGCCAAGTCTGTCATTATAGGAAAGACTTAAACCAACCGTTATGTATCAAAGACACATTAGAGGATTTCTAGGAAACAATGAAAAATGTAAATTGTGATGCAGAAATTCTACCATAACATGTCACACTTCAACATAAAGAAGAAATAGCAGATTGGTTTTTCTAAACAAAAGAAGAACCAGTTGTCATCAAGAAAGTGCAGCCGTCGTGGGCAGGCCATCATTCCATCAACAACTATTCGACTGCTGCAAACTGCACTGACTCATGGTTGTAATAGTCCACTAGTCCAATAGTTGACTGGTCTGTGAAACCTTGAAAAGATGTTACAGAGCTCTGCAGTGTTCAGGAGGCTCACACCGCAAAATTCTTGTTTTAAAAGGACTCTGCAGCAGCTGTGGACATGAGCAGGTTTCTAGCTGGCTGCCATTTATCTCTGTGTCTGTGTCTCGCATGTGTTCACACACCTACAGATAGGGCTTTGGCCATGGTTCCTCTGATGAATTGCCTCAGTCATTGTTCCTGGCTGTGTGTGAGTGTGTTGAGTAATGAAGAGGCAACTCCTCCTCAGCTGCCCCTGAGCGCTGCTCCTCCTGAGTGGGAGTCCTCCACTGAACGAGTCAGAGATTCATTCATCCTCTGAGAGCTACAACAGGTCTCTTTATTGTTGATGCGAACGTGAGAGTGAAGCTGAGATTTAATGCATTAGCATGTATGACAATGAGGAGAAAATGGGTTCAGGGTACGGTTAAGAAATCCAATATCTGAGATAACATTCGCGCTCCTGATCCTGATCTCCTGATCTTAACTTTTGCATTAAAGACTATTGACAAGTGCTACAATATCCTGCTATCTCAGTGCTGACATATAAAATACAGAACGCTAAGCAGGAGTCTGCAGCCAAAACACATTAAATCCATCCGTATAATCAAAATGCTGCCATCTGAGACACATGAACACAAACCTGGAGGCGTTTTGTCTTGTTGTTGTTCACTGATTCATACCTGGATGTTTGTTTGGAGATTCTTTGTGTGCATTTAGCGGAGCTTTGTGCAGGTGATGGTAACTTATACTGCCTTTAGTGCTGATATTTTGGTCCATAAAACCATTTACCACAAATTTGATCATCAGACTGAACTGCCATTTGGTTTCACTTAAGGATTTACTCTGATTTAGGCTGTTTATTTAAAGTAACAATAGGATGGGGATGTATCCATCATGCTAGCATAATTTTAGTTAACACAGAGGAAGTTAACAGAAACTTTTGCTAATTTCAAAGTTGGTTGTTTCAAAGTTGCTGCATAAAGACAGTCTCTTTTCTTTCTGTCTTTATTCTCTCTGTCTCTAGCTTAAGATGATGATGTCCTCACCTTCAAGGAACTTGGCTTATTTGTTTTTTCTGACAAGGGAAACAGTCAATGAACACAAAACCAGACCTATTTGAATAGCTAAGAAAATTAGGAATGAGAGTTGGCCCATCTTTCCAGCCACATCCTGTGGCTTTAAAATAAATGGCTTTGAAAAGTTTGTATCTTGCTCCTTCATTTGGGACAGCAGTCAGCTTCAGACATCTTGAGTTTACAACTTTGACAAAAGATTACAACAGTAACACATATTCAATTAAAGAGATTAAAAATAATATTGACAATTGAAGCTTCTGAGAGCAACACTGCAGCAAATCTACATCTCTGCTGCCCATCAGTTTGCTCACTATTATCTAAGTACTCAGAAGTGGCACAAAACTTCATAGCTGATACAATAACTAAGAAATAAAGTAATTTTTTCTCTGAAGGCTATTGGCCCTTAGGATTTGTACAATGTGTGATTGTCTCTTTAGTGTTTAAAGTATTCTGCACATTCAAAGGCTTTTATATGTTTTTTTCAGGTCTATTCACTGAAGATTAGCAGAGTTTTTCATGATTCCTGCTTTTACATAACCAAGTGACGTGTAGTTGTAATTGGCAGGTAGAAGGAGGGTGATGTGTCTCCTCAGGCGCTTCGGTCAGAGGGAACAGCATGCTGGGAGCCTGATGTTCTTTTAATGGCTGGCGTGTTGCTGTACCTCAGGCAGGTCCTGGAGGGGAAGCGATGACGCTGATTGATAACCGGCACATCCACTGCCAGCCTTCGTGACACAGCACCAGCAACTCATCCTGCCAGGTTTTACCATCCAGGGCCACGGCTGACAGCGCTCACACACTCAGCTCACCACTGTGACTCAGCAAGCTCCCTGGAAACTTATTCCTGCTCTGTAGTCTTGCTGCTTGCATTTAATTTGGGCCTGTTGTTGCATCCGATCGATAGCTGTAATCATTCAGTTGTTGTGTGTATCCTGGCCGGACAATTAAGTTATCAAAGCCTTGTCTCTTGTGTCCCTGTTATGCTGCAGTCACTGGCCCCGGTTTTTTTTAACCCTCCAACTGATGGAAAATGGTTTCATAACAAAACTGTTTCCCAGCTGAAATCAGTAATCAGCTTCCTTGTTACGCAATAAACTGCAGCCTCATATGATTAGTGCCGAGTAGTTGTGTTTGCAAGGTCACCAAGATGGCGTCAAACCCTCGAAGATGAGGCTTTACTCCGGATTTAGAGTCACAATCTCCAGCAGTTCAAAAAGGAACAAATGGACAGAGAAAGACTGCTGTTACAGCACGATTAAGGGACTGTTTGCTGATTTCCATCAAAGGGTAAAACAGCATCAAAGGGAAAATGGACGCCCTGTGTGTAGGCATGTCCCCTGGGCCGCTGTGGAAGGGCAGGGCTGAGGGAAGTTCGTCTCGCACAACTTGAAATGGAGCGAAAACACTCTGAGATCACACCAAGCTGCGTCTTTGAAGCGGTGAAACCAGCATTGATGTAGCTGTGTTTTTTCATATGATGTACGATCTCTCTGTAAGTGTGCTCCAAACGCTGAAAGATGAACATTTTTAAGAATTTACTTTAAAAAAAAAAAGTAGGACCTCATCAAAGCTTAGAGCATTTCCCCAGTTTACAGTCCACTTGATCTTTAAAAAGACACCATATTTTGCTGCACGTTTCTGTCCGATTATTTCAAAGCCACAGCTTTTACACTTCACTCCTCTTTACTGAGAACCTCCCTCCTCTGGCAGGAGC
Organism: Acanthurus lineatus; assembly: GCA_029814665.1. Lineage (NCBI taxonomy): Eukaryota > Metazoa > Chordata > Actinopteri > Acanthuriformes > Acanthuridae > Acanthurus > Acanthurus lineatus. Next base: position 5,783,588 of record JAPZDV010000013.1, read on the forward strand.
TGGCAGAAAGCTCCCCTCCAGCTCATAGCGAAGAGATAAACCGAAGCGTGAGAGCGTGGCTTCAGAAAGCATCAGTGGGAACAGTTGTGATTGCAGGTCCAGTTATCAGTTGACTGTGATAACACAACACTGTAGTTCACACTGTCGCCGTCGACTCCCACAATCCCCTTCCCTCCTCCTCCTCTTCCTCTGCTCTCCTCTCGTTATGGAAAAGCTCTCAGGCTGCAGGAGCTGTGGGCAAGCAGCCAGCCTGCTGCCACAGCTCCTATACATGACCGCAGAATAGAGGGAAGTCCAAAATTAAAAGTATTGTTATCCCTGCGGCTGGTGGCCACAGAGAGATGAAGTGACAGACTTATTTCACTGTGACGTCTCGGGTGACCTTGGCTTTGGCCTCTAAGTCTGCGCCCCCTCTGGAAACACTATTCAGAGCTGCAGTCCGGGACCTTCAGGGACCAGGACCTGTCAGCAGGACCGTAAACACAAAAACCAGGACCGAGTCCCAGCGAAGAGCAGATTGTTTGAGGGTTTCTCCCTCTGCCTATGGTTTCTGTAAATCCACATCTCCTCCCTTTTTTTCTTTTTTTTCATTCTGTTTGAGCCCCGAAATGTCCTTGTGAATGAATTTGAATATAATGTACTATTAGGGTTACCATGGTGATGGCTGCCGTCTGTGTTCATGTCAGTTGCCATGCAATTTTTTTTTTTTTCCCTCTCAACCAGGACGCTGGGCTGCAATGTGCAAAGTGCTTTATTGACACTGAGGCAGAAGAAACATATGATGTGTTTTTACATCTTTGAATCCTTTTAATTTTGTGGTTCAATAACAGAAGCAGGATTTTTCTTTTTTTAAGTCAAGGACGGACTTTACTTTACATTTTCTCCTATTTTTTTTCTCTCTGTCACTGACACTGCTAACCTTGCTGGCTTGCAGAGGTCGTAGACGTCTGTCTGCCCTTTCAGCTACATGTGAAGTTGTCTTATTTTCACTTTTAAGCAAGAAGCCTCATAACTGCATGAACAGATTCTGTTCCTCATCTCCAGGTCTTACAGGGCTTTCAGACCCAACAGACTGTACAGACTGAACAGCACTGCATAAAATAACACAAAGGGCAGCATATGCCCTTTCAGGAATCGGTGAAATGATAAAATCTTAATCCTGGAAGCATGGATCGAATAATACATACAGTTTGAATGCTTATGTGCTCCAAATACATTGCAGAGGGTTTTTTTTTTGCTATGATAAAGGTAAAAATACTCTGTTTCTCTGACAAAATTAACTATGTATGTATTTTAGTAGCCACCAAAGTGCCTTTCTGGATGATGTCACATATGGTTGCAGCGAAGGTTAGCCTGACTTAATTTTTAACTGGACAAGCTTGCATGTTTGTGTACAATCACCTCTGAGTCTGCATTCCTGCTGCATTCACACACCGGTCTTATTGTACTGAATGAGGGGGCGATATAGTGGTAAAGTCTGCAAACAGACATCCTTGCACAGGTATGTGTGTGGCGAGCAGAGTGTCCCCAATCCAAACACACTTCATTAGGACAGACAGAATCGACAAGAACAAAACAAAAATCCACCTAAGCCGTCTTCTTTCCACTGGTCCATCATCATCGTCTGGTGTGGTCAGAACAAACTCTCAAGTCTCTGCGTTTCATGTGGAAATAGTCTGTCTCTACATGCTGTTTTCCCTGCTGCCTCTCTGCTGCTGCTGGCCTCTTTATGCTACTGATTTAGCTCACTGAACAAGAGTCTGTCGCTGATCCATTAAATAAGCAAAATAAGATTTTAAAAAATCCCCCAAAACACTCTATCAGTGATGGACTCTGTCAACCTGATGCAGGTTTTCATACACCCGGTAGGAATCCCTTGTGCAGCTACAAGTTCATGATCCCTGACCTGCTTTCCATCTGCAAGCAGGTACTGAACTGTCTTTGTGTTGATATCTGCATGTTGAGCATTGCTGCAACAAAACTCTCTGCAGCTGCCACTGAAGCTTTCACCCAGTCTTTGGCTGTAGCAACGCCGGGACCCTTATTGTCATCCTGTGTTATCTTTTACCTGCATGTGTGTGCAGAGCTGAACTGTGATTCAGCTCCCCAGCAGGAGGCCTGAGCGGTCCGTCTTATGTCCTCGCAGCTCATGTCCTCCTCTCTTAACAAAAACCTCACCCTGCTCTGTGATAACAAGTAGAAATGAAATACTCCCTGTCGCTATCTCTGCTCTCCCCCACCCAGCCTCACCCCTCATGCCCTGCACATTAAAGAGCGTGTCTATGAGCCTGTGTTGACCCTGGCAGCGCTGATGAGGTGTAATCACCGTGGAGAGGCTCAGCTGCTCTCTTCACACCCCGCCATTGAGCTCATTAGGTCAGGAACATGACGATAAAAAAACATTAAAGCACAGGGAAGGAGTGGAGTAAAGCTGCAGTGGTACAGAGGTGCCATCCCTGCAGCATTATGTTGCTTTGAGCAGATGCAATGAGGGGTTTTGAACAGTCGCAGCCAGTGTCAGGTCTTTGGATGTGAAGCTGGGAAAAACTCATTTTCTGCTGGTACTACTGTATTCCTGCAGCCTCATCTCTTTAGCAATTACTTGCACTATATTGTGACTGAGCCCAGCCATTAAAGTCAGAGCCGGGAGTTTAAGTGGCGCAGTGGCGAGCATCTCTGTTTTTCATTTTCTGAACCCTTGGAACAAGAGCAAAATTGTTTGCTTTTAACATCTAAAAGGTGTGCCACAATAGACAATTTAGTTGCTTATTATACATCATTGTTTATTATTCATTTTAGTCTGTATTTCTCTGTTGTGATCGGAGAGTGGATAAAGGAGGGGAGAGAGTGTTTTTTAATTTGTTCTCTGATAAAAAGCCATGCCCATTATTTCACGCTTTTGATTTTCCCCTTGCTAAGCAGGGAACACACCAGAAGTCCATTCAAATTTCCCATCAATTTACCGTTTTAAAAGAAAATAAACATTTTATCACAATTAATACCATTTGTGTTGCCTAACATTTTCTTCCTTGTGCTTGTGCATGTTTTTCCAATAAAATTTTTTTCCAAAAATCTCGAAATAGACCAGGTTTGCACAGTTCAGATTTATAGCTCCACATAGTTTATAACCATTAAAAGGTTGCCACAATGGCAGCAATATAAACAGGATGACTCAGATGTAGTGTGTTGCCTCCTCTCAGTCTCCTGAGCAAGGCTGCATTTATGAGAAATAAAGCCTTATGAAAGGATCAGTACCCTACTGCCCTGTGCTTTTGTTGTCTGTCCCTCTCATCTCACACAGAAATACAGGTTGCCTGCAACCAGACCCCTCATCCTGGGGGGCGCAAATCCAATTTCACAAGTCGCACTCACAACAGATTATTCATGCAGGTAAGGTGAAGGGTGGTTAGGTGTGTGTATCTGTTCAAACACGCTTCTTTAGAAGTGGTGTGGGCATGTGTGTGTTGCCCAAGGGCATTTCCACAAAGAGAAACAAACATGAACACACACACAACTGCACCTGCACACACTCCTCTTGAGGTGAAAGGAGGTGTGCGTGTGTGTGTGTGTGTGTGTGTGTGTGTGTGTGTGTGGTGCGTGTGTGTGTGTGTGTGTGTTTTTGCATATGTGTGTATTTCTGGTGCATGGAGGGCGCGCACGTGAACGCAAGTGCGGACACATTTAGAATGAACAAATAGATAAAGATAGAATTAAATAAATAAGTAACAATCACATGCATTGCTCTCAGTGCCTGGCAACCGGATCTCTCCGTTGC
>JAPZDV010000013.1:5787462-5812503 GCA_029814665.1 Acanthurus lineatus
GTGTTTGGTTGTGTGTGTGTGTGTGTGTGTGTGTGTGTGTGTGTGTGTGTGTGTGTGTGTGTGTGTGTGTGTGTGTGGCCTTTCGGTTAACAGAGGGCCATCAGTGAGTCATTCTCCTAAAGAGCACCCTTGGGTTCTTGTCTCGCTGACACACATGCAGCGGCTGTTCTGAACAGGGCTTTCTGGTCAATGTTTAATGCTCCATAATTGGTTTTACTGACCAGCGACAGCCTGCAGGATGCCAAAGCTGATTTGAAGCCCGCTAGCTGAGGCTGACCACCACCTCCGTCCTACCTGGTCGTTTATTGTGATTTGTTTGTGAGGTGTAATTCAGATTATCCGCTGTGAGAGGTGTAACGTTGTCTGGCAGTCATTACGAGGATTAATCTGTCGAGGTTAATCCACACAATCATGTCTGCAATCCCGTCTTCCTTTTCCATGTCTACTCTACTTAAACCTGCCAGGACATAATCACAGTATATCACACTGATACTTGAGCATGACTTGAATGTGATTTTGATACCCGACTGTTGAGTTTCATCTTACCTTTCTTTTCTTTTATCGCTAGAGAACCATGAGCACTGTGGAGGAGGAGCCGGATCACATGATACCATGAAGACAAGCCTGCAGGTCCTGCGCTGCCAGCTGCTGAGTGAGTAGACCCACTGGGGAAAGAGGGCATCAGTGGGGGGTACTGAGTGTGCAGCCAAGGACCCTGAACTGCTCATAAACACTGCAGATGCACTGCAATCAGTTCAATACAGGAAATATCAGAGAAAATCTTGTTACCAACAACAGTAATTAATAAAACACAAAAAGCATGCACATTATTATTGGTACAATAGTCTAAAATATTTCTCTTAAGCCATGATTGGTTTACTTTTAATTATTTATGAAGAGTAAGATTTTTAATGTAAGATAAATTGCACAAATGTTTGCTGGAAAATAAGAACAGACAGTGTGATACATCTGCAAAAAACACACATTTCTTGTGGTTTTGCTTGGAGTTTGTGCTGTGTTCTCATCATATAGGATGTATGGATGGTAGAGATGATGATTCTCATGATTTTGACACACAAATATTTACGTTATGCCATTGAGGAGCTGTTCATGTAAGGGTTAAAAATATTGTGCATTCAAATTGAAACACTTTATCGATTAAATCTGAGTTCAGTTAATTTGACAGGCAGCGTTTCCCTGATGTGAGCCATCCATGATTTGTTTTTTAGGCATTTCTTTATTACTACTTGACAAGTAAGATATATTGAAATTTCAATAAAAATCAGAAGTTTTGAGGAATAGTTTGAGATTTTAATAAAAGGTCTTATTTGCATTTTTCAGGACATTACTGATGAGAACATCAGTGTGCAGAGGGTGAAATTTTAGTATGACTCATTCAATTAAATTATATTGAGGCTTAAAGTATTGCAATATTAAATTTGTGGACACCATGATTGACGGCAGCTGCTAGCTTTCTGTTCGGTGTTACGCAGTCATTGGTTGAAGCGTCCTACTTAGCTCCACCCTCTTGTCCATATATGGTCACTTCTGGATCAAAAAAAGCCAAGATGACAGTGGCTAGCACGTCAAACTCAAGGCTTCACAACAGTCACACCCACAAACACATATGTAACATCACAGTGGCTCTGCACAATATTTTATTACAGTCTGTGACAAGAAAGCAATAAGCATATTTCCTAAAATGTCAAAATAATCCATTAATGATACTTTCCTGAACTATAAATCTTGCTGTGTTCTCTTGGTGGATCGTCACACCTAATGAAAGAATATTCCTGGAGTCCCTGAGGACAAACCTCCATCTGCAGACATCAGATACTGTGCGTACTGTGCTTCAGTCCCTTAGTTCTTGTGTTAGTTGCAGTCTGTGCTGCTATAAATTCAAAGGACAGGATCAAGGCTCTGTGAGTGGGTGTATGAAGCTCTGGCAGGCCACCAGCACCGAATGTCACATGAATATGGAACATGAGGGTCACACTGGGACCCACCAGGCTCCTGGACGTTTAGCGAAACAGCCTGATGATATCTGGTATGCACCCCCGAGCTCCACCTCAGGGCGACGGAGCCAAAGGCTGTCTGTGCACAAATCTGCCTCAATCCTTCAGAAGTGATAAACTCGGACTGGACCGCTGTGAGCAGAGTGCTATAAGCTGTAGCAGAGGTGGAGCGAGGTCACATTGCAGCAGTTTAATCTGAAGAGTGGAACTCTGAGTCGAAGCTGCGGACTATAGAGTTTATACTGAAACCATATTTTAAAGCCTTTTTTGTTCTGCTAGATTCAGTCTTTGAAAGCATTGAACTCCTCTTTTCTTTGCGTGTGCAGTTCATTCAAGTGACGCCTGAGTTACTGTGAGTGCACATTACCCTTCTACCAAGGTTTCCTTACAGAAATCTCTGTCTGTCTGTGCAGTACAGAGACATTTTCATTTTCCCTCTGTGGACCAGCTGACAGATGTGCCTGAACATCCTTTGGCTGCAGGCAAGAAAGCAGGTGCTGCAGATAGAGGAGAACTGAGAGGGATGATCCCACATCATGGCAGAAGGAAGAGTTTCTTTTCTTTCCTCTGGTCACTTTCTGTGCTTTTTATTCTTTTATGTCCAAACTTCTTATGTATTTGTAACATGCAAGCATGTTGTGATGACTAAATATACATTAAACAGCTGAGAGAACTTACTTGTGGGCAGTAATGTAGGACTTGTCTTGCAGCTCAACCTTAAAAGCGAAGCCTGACAAAGTAAGGCAGTTGCTTGCAAAATGTGTTTTGAAGTCCGCTCAGTAAGAAAAATAAAAGGTAACTTGGGAGATCAGTTGGTGTAAATTATAAATGATTACATAAGACTTGAGTAATCTTCTCAATTTTACTTTGTCCTGTCTTGTATGATCCAAGCGTGTTGTTGCAACAGTTTGTGATCGTTTGAAAGCCGCCAACAACAGTGAACATGTCGAAATTCTCTGGAAGTGGGAAACATTTTCAGTATCTCACTGTAACGGAGAAGTTCAGCTAAATTCAGTGTGCTCCCCAGATTCCAGACAACTTCCTGTTTAGCGTTTCTCCTTCCTGTCAGATCCTTTGCCGCTGTCACAGTCACAGCAGCTAATCTTTACCCCGGTAAACAGCACAAGGGCTCTTTGTTGTTCTCGTTTTTTTTTTCTTTTTTGCATTCTCCCACCTCCTGATTCTCAGATAAACACGTCTCTGTTCAAAGCTGCCGTAACCTGACAAACAATTTGTGGCGCACTCAAACAGGAAGCCATTATCCTGTTACGAAAGCTTTCCCTCTTATCTCGGGGCTCACATCTGTAGCGCCCTCCCCTCCTCCGCCCTCCGACACCACTCCGCCCATGGAGTGGTCCTCCTCCACCAGGACGGTTTTCGGTGGTCCACAGGACGTGCCCTATCTGTCTGTTTCCCCTCATGGGACAGACGTTCTCCACAGATTGGCAGGCAAACACACCCAGGAGCAAAGCAAAGGAATTTGTCTGTTTGTGCTACTGTAAAGCTGACACTCTATTTATACGACCGGGACAAGTGTACGACTCCACATGAGGAGACTCCCCAGCAGGATCTGACTGAAGTCACTATGGAGGCGCTGTCAAATAAGAAAGAAACCTGGTGTGTTTAATCGAAAAAGGCAACATTCATGAGCGATGAGTAAGCTCCAACAACATCAGCGAACAGGAAGGAAAAGCACATCACGCGGAACATGTTACCACCAGACTCATCATGTTTATGGCTTTACACCTCAACGTCTTACATTTTAGCTTTTATTCAAGTTCTTTACAACATTACTGTCAAATACAACAGATGTGCAAACAACAGAAATGTTTGCTGTTTGAAGCTCAACACAAAGATGTTGTGAGAATTTTGTTTCGGTAACAATTAATCCACAGGAAAACAGGAAGAGGGGGAGGATTGTGCTGTTCCTCCACTACGCTTCCAAAAAAATAGTTTCCATTTACTCCACTACGTTTTTTATAAATTTGGTTTCATAATAATTATACCAAATATAATTAACTAGTATTTTAAGAAATACTATTAGAGATTATTGGAAGGTGTCTGGCAGTATTAATAGCTTTGAATTTTAAGAGTCCCAAAAGTGCAGTGAAAGACTCTTAAAATTCAAAATAGTCACTGCTTATGTAACATTATCTGCTGCACAAATTCAGGCTCCGGAAACAGGGAAATAAATGATTAATAGATCTTCAGTAGATCTTTACTGAGCGACTGAAGTAAGTTCATGTGTATAACATGCTAACAGCTCGCAGTCGCAGTCACAGTGGTATTAGAACTTGAAGTAGTAGTACAAATAGATGTAGTTGAAGTGGTAGCAGTTGTAGTTGCAGTAATTTTAATGATGTAGCATCAGGAGTGTTGCTATAACAAGTGTAAAAAACAATATGGTCGTAGTGCTTCAATATTACAATCAGTTTTATCCCTTGTAGTGTTGGTAGTGATGATAGTACGTGTAGCAGTAGTGTCTGTAGTGTAGCAGTAGTGTCTGTAGTACTGTCGGTTGTGGTGATAGTAGTAGAAGTGCAGTGGGTCTGCTGAAGTGAGTCTGGGCCGATAGCGCTCTGTCCAGCCGTGATAATCCAATCTTACCAGCAGTTAGTCAGACAGCTCTCCCGTCGTCCAGCTGATAAAAGGTTTTGTCTGCCTGAAGCTGATGGATCTGATCAGTTTCTGCGACTCCCTCTGACAGCACGTCAGAGCCGAAAATTAAAGGCTCCGACTACCTTTCGACAGAACTCCCCATTTAAGGCTTACGATTGCTTTGATTTTGCTCTGTCAGCCTCTATCCTCAAAAGTGAGATATGAATTCATTTTGCATTAGAGAGCAGAGCCATGGTGTGTGCATATATATATGTATGTGTGTGTGTGTGTGTGCTGGTATGATGTGATAAAAGCTCATTGGTATTCTGATGTGCACTGTAGATAAAGCCTTCTCCATTTGCCCTGAGGGATTTGGGGGAATCCCATGGAGGTTTGTCCGCTGCTGTGGAGTGCTTGTGATTAGCATAAACGAGGCTAAATGTGATCCGCGGAGGTTTGGTTGGGCGGTGAGCAGGACATCTTTAATTATTCGTTATGGTTGGATGCCCTGAGGCAGCCAAACTAGTAGTTACGTGTTAATCTCATTAGATAACATGCAGTTTTTGTACAATTTACATCACACTGTTTTTATATAATTATTATTTGAACACCCTCAGTCTTTCCTCATAGATCAGCCTCGTCCAAAGATCATGTACAGGTTCTGGAAAGTTGAAAGTACAAACAGACAAAAAAAAAACAGTCTTCATTGTGGTCACTGAGGTCACATCCTGAACATTTTTCTGGGAATTTGGAACAAGTAGCAGCCTACGGGAAGATAACATTCAGCAATTAAATACCCACTTTTAAACCAGCAAAGAATTTATTATACAAAGAATTAAGTATTTCTCTACCAAACCTTTATGGAGAGATTTCTTTGAAACACTAAGAAATTCATGGTGGGAAATAAAATATGCTGAAACTATAAATGAACGGTTGATTAAAGAATAAAATATAAAAATTAAAAGTTCTTTTTTATTTAATCAGAATTTTCAAGTAAAGACATTATACAGGGCATCATTATGCTGTATTGTCAGGTCTTTAATACAGGTTTTTTTCTGTGCTGCAGTTTCTTATATTTAAACATTTGACCTTGTCCAGATTCTCACTGGACGTTTGCATTTTGCTCACCATAAATACTGCTCGCTCATCTCCCTGCTCGGCCTGCATGAAGGGGAATAAATGAAGGAGTGTAACAGTTGGGAAGCTCAGCCTGACGAACTCCTCACAAGCTGTATTGATGGATGATTTTGCAGCTCCTATTTTTGGCTTCCTGTAGAGCCTCCGAAGTGCCGCTGCCAGCTGCCCACTGATGATGTGACACAACCAGCCTGGCTGAAACACTTGCTTCATAGGCAGATTGTCACTGTACATTTAAACCACATCGTTCTCAGCCACACGGAGACTGAGGTGACCCCTGGATAAGAGATAAATATCCCACCCTCCACTGCAGGTCCTCCCCCTCTAGCATGTAGCTGACAGCTAGCATACTGCACACTTAGAGCTTCAATATGATTGATTAGGCTGGAGGATGCATGACACATGTGCCCGAACGATGTTGTTCTTCTGGATTTGAGCCTCAGCTTATGAGTGGATCCATGAAAACAGTGTAATGTTATGACATTTCTTTTTTTTTTAATGTCACCGTTGTAACTTTAGATTCAGTGGCAGCCGCTCTGGCCCCTGTCCCTTGACATTGAGTCTAATAATGAATGATTGGTGGGACAAAGCCTGCACTGGATCAGTGCGCAGGAACCTGCTTTGCAACATGATTTATTGATGTCCCTGATGGCATCAATGGAGGACTTGAACGAATGTCACCGGCTTCCCATGCATTCAAAAGAGCTCCAATTCAGCAGGTTTCCTGCATAAATTGCCTCTTCCTCCATACATCCAGAGCCTAGTTAATGGAAAATAGGTTGATGTCATTAGTCAACTAAATGGGGCATAATCTCACAGTAATTTTATGAGTGAGTTGTTTGTCTCCATCATATTAGCATTTGCTATTCTGTGATGATCAGCTGGGTGATATAGATAGTGAGGGTAACAGGTTGGTGTCAGTGATAACAGTCTGAGCTTTGTGTCGCCCTCCTGTCGCATGAAGCAGGTCAAAGGAGGGCAAGACCTCAAGTTTGATATCTGAAATGAAATTCAGCCCTGCAGCAATTTTTCTGTTTTTTTGTTTTTAGAAAATCCCTGTTTGCTTTTTCTTTTTGCGTCATCACTACTGAAATTGGACTGAATATTTTTGTAGTAGTTTTGTTCTTTCGAGAAAATATCATGTCTGGCCAAAAACAGCCAACAGGCACAGAGAGAAAATCATGCTGAGAAGACGAGTGTAGCTGAGCAAGATAAGTGTTTTTTAAAGTTCCTCCTAAATCCTTCATGTTTCACACCCTTTTTTTTTCCTTAAAATGTCATTTTTGGTCCTTGATCCAATCTGTCTAATCCAACCTTTTTGCTTTTTTTTTTCATGTCTTATCACTGATGCAACACCAACACCTTCCTCTCTCTCTCTCTTAGACTTCCTCTTTCCTACCTTGTCCAACCTCACTGTTACTCACCTTTTCCTTCCAATTTCCTCATGTTCTTCACAGCGGTTCAACTTAATAATGGATGTTCATAAAGCTCAATTCACTTCTGGAGTCTTTTCAATCATTTCTCTAGTTAATTCACTCACTGTGCCTGCTCCTCCGCTGCATATCTTTATGGAGGCAGGGCCGGGCTCTCTGTCTGCGTTCACCTTGCTTACGCTCTCACTTCATCAACCAGGCGCCAAACCGCTGTGACAAATTACACCCATTTGCCTCTGTGCAACACGGTGCATGTGTAAAACACACAGATACACTTGTAATCCTCACAAACACACACACAGACAGAAATTTTTTAATATAAACGAAACATAGCATATATATGGCAGGTCAAAATAGATTGATTTCTCCATGTTTTCACAATGTCATGCTGACTTTTGCTACTGGCTTGTTATGATATTAGAATTTATCTCTTTGTTGAGTTTATTGCTTTTATATTAAAAACCGTCCATGAAGACTAATTCAAGACGACCAGAAACACTGGTAAAAGTTTTTCTTAGCTTAAGCTTAAGCTTAACAAATGTGTTATTATTATTGTCGTTGTTGTTGTTGTTGTTGTTGTCATGGTTGTTGTTGTTGTTGTTGTTGTTGTTGTTGTTGCATTTTTTCATCAGAAGCAATCAGTCTGTCACCTGAATCTGCTGACACAGAAACTCTAGAACAGGTCAAACTGATCACAGAAGCATTGATCACAGAGCCTCACAGCCGTTAATCCATCAATCAGCAGTAAGAGTGAGCTCTCCAAATTTAGAAAGGTTGTTTCTTCCTGAACACACTCGTGCAAAGGCTGTTTAGCGCTCTGAGCTAATAAGAAGGTTTCATTCTTGAGGTATTGAATGTTTTCCACCCATTAGTTCTTGTGAGTCACGCTGGTTAAAAAAATCTCCTCATGTTGATCTGCTGAAAAGCTCTTAGACCTGAAATAATGAGATTTCTTGTAAAATCAAACAAGGAGTCTCAGTCACAGACTCTGAACTGTTAAACCTCACATCTCAACGAGGAGTCTAAAGTACAATCTAAAGACCAGTTTTCTTCACTGTATATTTAGCACTAATGAAACATACAGATGTGGGAGTGCAGACCTCCCTAAAAGGCAGATTCATCCCTTTAACATTTCAGATGTGATCTTTAATAAAATATCATTTGACTAAACTGCAAAGTTCCAGATGAATATTAATCTGCATGTTGGTTACAAATCAGCGTGAAACCACACGTTTTTTTAAAAAATCAGAAGAATGTTTCCCTGTTTATGTGTGTGTGTTTTTAAGTTTGCTCATTTCTGATCTGATGTTGTTTCTAGTCAGGGTGTTATGTTTTATTTAGTGAAAGTGTAGCGTCGGGATGCCGGGTTGTGATTGCCAGGTTTGGGCACTGATTGGAAGCAGGACCACAACATCAGGATCCACCCCTTAAATTGACCTCTATTATTGCTTTTTGCACTGAAAAACATAATAAATACTCCCCCTTTCATGCAGCTTGCTACTTTTTCTATCTTAAAAGTTAGTATTTTGATATATTTTTATGATTTTGTCAGAAGATATTCAGATCTTAAAAGATCAGATCTGTCTTATTGCCTCTTTTCATTCTTGCATTTTTGTCTATGCATCTTTTTTAAAATAATATTTTTTCTGAATTTTAACGTCATCTCAAAGGTTTTTTTTTTTCCTCAACATGGCCACTGTTCACAAAACCAGTTATCAACAATAGCAAAAATACTTAAGCTTTGATAGGTTGGGTTAGTCCGTCTTTCATTTCCCTGCCTAAAGGATCATCTCAGGGAAGACGGGCAGTCGTAAATCAAAGATGGCCATGTGTGTTATCTCCTCAGATACGGGTCTGGAGTGGGCTTCGTGGATTAGAGACGTGACAGGTTTGGTTAATGGAAGACAGGGCCTGGTCTCTATCCTGGTAGTCTGTGTGATTGAGTGCGGAGGAATATGATTAATGATTCAGAAGCTGAGTTTAAATAGTCACTGCTTTGGGTTTCGACCGTGGCATATTTTAAAATCCCAGAGTGAATGAAGAGGAAGGAAGGTGGAGAAGCTTTCTAGGAAATTTCAAATTAGTAATATTTACTGTTTGGGGTCTTTTAGTTTGTTTTAAAAAAAAAAATCATAATTTTCTAAAACATTTTGTCCCTTTCTACCTTTTTTCTTTGTATATGTTTAACAGCCATCTTTTCTTACCTCTTCTCACATCTCCATCTCCATCATCTCTGCCCCTCTTTGAAATGGGTTTCCATAGTTACAGAGAGAGCATCGTAGTTAAACAGGGGAAAAAACATCTTTGACTCATTGGTGACTTTAGCCTCTGTATGTTTTAGATAATCAGTGTCCATGTGGTGTGTTTATAAGGTAGGGTTGGGCAATATTGCAAAAAAAATTCAGTAGATTTTAAACAACATACTGATGTTATATAATTTCTGTATTCTCACAAATGGCTTTGAAAATTATATTTTCTATAATCTGAGTCTTTAGAAAATGACTTTGAATCTGTGTTATTACACAATAAAGCTGTCATTGTTCTTTATTTTCGTTATTGTCAACAAATCCCAGCAAAAACAACAATGAATTGACTAAACTGTCAGTGAATCCAAAGCTTGAGCTTATATTTCTGCGCCTCAGACCTCTATGTTGTCCAAAAAAACATTAAAACACATCAGGGAGCTATGCTGTCGCACCGGTTGACATGTTCCTTTATAACCATGATCACACACACTTTAGTTATTTTTAGGCACTCCTACACACACCATCCTACAGCCATAAACACTCAGTGGCAAACTAAATATGCCTCCACAGCTGGAAGTGGTTCCTGACGAATGAACTATTTGTTTGAAAAAAAGTTTGCCGGAAGCTCCAGTTCCCAGCTGTTTTATGACATTACTGAGCTTTTTGTAATTACATCTTCATTTGCAATGAATGGGACCAGAAATGAACAACAAAGACGGGTGTGATAAGACAGGAAGTGTTGAGAGAAAAGAAAACCCAACATGCTGCTGGTTTTGAGTCTATTTTGGTTTTGTTGAAAATCTAGTAACATAATTGATGGCTTAGAATAGATTTCCTTAATGTGATTTTAATAGCTAAATTTAAACATATATTGCCTGAATATAAACTAGGTGAGTTAAAATGAAAGTGATTCTGCCTGTTGGAGAGCAAAACTGAGAGTTCCCCCCCCTCAAAATGAATACCAGGACAATGCATGCAATCCAAAATGGTTAAAGAGCAGCTTTCAGTTCACCTCGTTTATACTTTAATAAGCATTTTAGTGAGTTTGGTCTAATTTTACAGAGTGTTAAATCAAAATAAAATACAAACATTTTAAAACAACCTTAAAACTCGCAACATAACCTCAATTAATGAATTTCTGTTGTGTTAGCTTTGTGTTAATGCATGTTTCCTTCTCAGATGAATGCTTAGAAACCTGCCCAGTGGGAGCTCGGCTTATGTGTCACGTCAGCTGTGTTTAACAGTGTCAATAAGGGATAGAGGGGAGGAGGCAAAGGGGAAATTAATAAGCCTTTGCACGTTCCTCCCTCTATGACTCTCTTGCTGTCTGGATAACATAATAGGACCGATATTCCCCACAGGCACCTGCTAATGACTTGTCACTACTCAGCCTCCTTATGGGATTGAGCTGGAGAAAGTGAATCTGTCAGGCTCTCTGAGATGGTTTTAGCATGTTAAGTGAGGCTTTTTGACGCCGTGACTGTCAGTGTAAGAATATCTTTTCAAGTCATTCTGTGCAGCAGTGAGCAGAAAGTGACAATATCATTGGTAGAAAATGCCATTTTTACTTAAGTGTTTCAGAAAATATTATTACAATGACAAAGACATCTGATTATAAAGCGCTAAGGAATGTCAGGTTATTAGATCTTTGTTGGAAATTGATCTATATGTATGTATATAATCTTATCTTAACTTGCTCAAAAGAAGACAAAATGTTTAGACTGAATCAAACCACATTACCTTGTTATTTTATTACCTTAGCGAGGAGGAAGCTCTTTAAGTATTTCTGCGGTGTAACAAAGCAATTTTGCTTCTTTAGAGCGAGACATCCTCCCAGTCCGACTGTGCAGTGGAACTTGTCTAGTGAATAATGCAGTTAATAAAGCTCTCGCACTAGTTAAACTTGCTGAGTGACAAACACAGCGGTTCAGTAGATTAAAGCCTGAGGAACATAATGAATGCGAGACAAGCAAACACGTCTTTCCTGAACACCTCAGTAGTCAGTTTCAGCCGCCGGGTCGCGCTCTGATCTAGCTTTGCATAGCAAGTTGATTGAGGGAAATGATGTTTTAGTCAGACTGACATGTTGAAAATACATGTTTGCAAATAAATCATGAAGATAAAAGGATATTCTGTGACACTATGTGCTAATTATCAGCTTTCTCTCTCTCTTTCTCCTCAGGTGTTCTAGCATTTCTAGCACTGTCAGTAGGACTGGTGTCATCAGCACAGGAGCTGTACCTCAGCCAGACATCCCAGGATCCTGTCTCCATGTCTGCACCCAAACCTCCGCCCCTGGACTGGCATCAGGAAGGCTCCACTAGCGGAGAATGGTCATCCAAAGGAGGGACTCAACTCTCGAACATCATCCTCCCTACTGCCTCCTTCCACCCTTTAACCTCGCTTCACACAACCCAGACTTCCAGCCTGGCTCATGTCGACTCTCCCATTCATGACCCAAATACTGTCACCCCAAACACTGTGAGCACTGAAAGTCATGTGAATCAGCCCCTGGAGCCGAGCTCTGGTGTTGTAAACCAAGACCCCATGCACAAATTGGTCAGGGTACCTCAAGTCCGTAACCCGGTTCCTGTTAGTCCAAACCAGGCCAGCAGCAGCAGCCCTGAATCTCCCAGCACAGCGATCGCAAATACAGATGTGGAATCTACTGCCAGAGGGGCTCCAAACTCCCTGGTTCATCTGTCCACCTCTGGATCAGACAGAGGAGATACACTCACTGCACACCATGCACAGCCTCAGAAGTTGAGTGTGGAGGAACCCACCGACCCCAGCCGGCAGTACGTTCCAGATCCTGAACGCTCCTCCTCGGCCTCCCTCTCCTCTTCATCAATGGAAGCTGATCCAACATTTGGCCTGAAACTCAGGGAGCATGCTGGGAGTGTGGCACACCACGCCATCACCCTGAGGGAGGTGCACGCAGCGAGTGAGAACCCCACTGAAGGACTGGTGACGGAGCCAAACGTTGGGCCCGTCACTCCGGTCGAGGGCCCACCAGAGAATCCAACTTCTACTGCAACCGGTCCGACTCTGCCCACTGAGACCAGTCTCAAGACACAGAATCCAACATTCATCCCAGATAACCACACCACACCAAATGAGACCACCACTGATGGGGGTAAAGATCAGGTTTTCCAAGCTAACGGCACAGACAATGCCCCCCTGGGACACAGGTCGAGGAACGTAACCGCCCATGGAGGACTGTTGTCCAACAGCAGCTCGGTGGAGGAGGCGTCTCCTCAGGGGAACAGCTCAGAGCCCCTTTCCACTGGCAGCGAAAGCTCTCTGAACAGGCAGGTTCCCGCCACAACCCAGGACCCCTGGGCGGCGGGCAACAGTTCAGGCCCCACGGTCGACCCCCCGCCGTCTCGCACGAGCATCTGCTTGAGCAGGATGGACTTTGTGTGGATCGTGCTGGCCATCAGCGTGCCTGTGTCTTCATGTTGTAAGTAACGTCAGAGCAGAATGAATGTAATTTAAGAATGCTTCTAGTTTTTATGCTAGATTTAAGCTAAGCTAACTGACTGCTCACTCACTTAACAGACTGAGAAGACAGCGATCAATTCATCCTCTCATCCCAATCTTTGAAAAAGAGGAAAGTTTTTTGCTCCAGGTTACAGCTGAGCTATTTTGTAATAAAATGTTGTAACTTACTGAGTTTTTACTCTCACTTTTCTACAACTTCACTGGTTTAAACTTGCCTCAGTGTGTGATCTCGCTCATTTTTAAAATTACTTTTGACAGCCCTCAGATACTCTTCAGGGCTTGACTCTATTGCATTGAATTGAGTAGAGTGCAGTAGAATTTTTTTTAAAAAACAGCAGAGAGAGGTGTAGAGATTTTCCATCCATCAGCAGAGTTTTGCCGTAGGCCAAACATGACCTCTTGCATTTTAGCCTGTTGGAGAAATAAGGGTTTATTTCCCTCTGAGAATAATTTTCTTGCATAATATTTGAAAATTTCTTACTGGGAGAGATAGCTTGAAATTACCGAGCCGCAACACTAATAACCATTTCTAACAGTATTTAACAGTTTTTATTTTTCCTATTCAGCCATAATTTCCTCTATTAGTGGCTTGTTGTCGTGAAACATGACAGCCTCCACCTGAGCAGCTGGTGTGGGCGCATTCAGAGGCTTTTTGAGGCAGCAGCTCCTCCGGCCTCTGCACTAACCCTCATTTCCCGTCCTCTGTCTCTCCGCCTGCTCTAGCTGTGCTTTTGACTGTGTGCTGTATGAGGAGGAAGAAGAAGTCGTCAAGTCAGGAGAACAACCTCAGCTACTGGAACAACGCCATCACCATGGACTACTTCAGCAGGCACGCCGTGGAGCTGCCCAGAGAGATACACACTCTGGAGAGCGAGGTACCAGCAACTCTCTCGGTGTACAAGCACTGCACACAGACGAGGAGGAGGGACATTTACTTGATGTTTCACTATCAGTCAGCAGAATGGTTTTTAATGAGTGCGGAAACAACAAGAGGATCCTGTCAGCGAGCCTCGGGCCTGCTGAAGTGCACTTGAGCATAACACTGTATTGCTGCAATTCAGTGGGATGCACAAAGAGAATTACCCTGGAGGGAATCTATTAAGAGCACTTACTAGTTACATCTAGTAAATAGAAGTAATATCATAGCACGTGTGCAATACGTTGTAATTATTAATGCAAACTCTGGCTTGAAAAGTCCTTGTTGAATGATTAATTAAGTTTAATTTACAAGTACAGTTTTTTAATCCTACACCAACTATACATATTGACAAGCTAATAAAAGAACTTAATAATGAAAAGGTCTTAGCTACCAGTTAGGACCCCATTCTGGGGAATTTCAGGGGTTTTATGACATTAAAAAAGTGTTTACATCATATGATTACACATGTAGTACAACTTTTTTAGATAATGTATGCTTTTTTTACTATTATGGGTGAAAGAAAGCTGATTTAGTATTTTCCACAAAGACTTTAGGTATCAGGCAGTGTAGAGAAGGCTTTAAACAAGGTGATGGAAATTGCAGGAAATCTAATTGAGCGATGACATCAATAAATAAAATGTGAAGCCCCGGTGATGATAGATCAAGTAGAATAACAGATTATTAGTCAGATTATCAAGAAGTTCAGTCTGTTTGAGATACCACCTTCAATACAAATGCTAACACTTAATGCATTGTTTTTGTCAGCCTAATTATTTTGCATTTAATGCCATCATATTATTGCCAGAGTTTATCTGTATTTGGCATACTACTTACCCTATTTTTATATAAAATCTATAATTAGATCACAGAAGAAATGGCTTCCTGAGGAGATTCTTCAGCATTATGATGTTTCAAAGACTCTAATATTACTCTTCAAGGGGCAGAAACGCTGCCAGTTGGCTGTTGTAGTTGAGGATGTGATTTTGCTTTTGCCTTAGAGTTTATGTTCTTTACCATATTTTTTTGTCTACCTTCCCAATATTTCTGCCAATTTTCAAGTGATATTTCATCCTACTACAGTGATGAGAATAAGATTTTTGCATCAGACTGTGCAAAATCAAGGTTCTTCGTGCATTACAGCACCATCTGGTGGAGATGGTAGTGTATAACAATGGCATAATTTTCCAATTTTGCATTCTACTTTCTCCTAATTCCCATATCATTTTAATTGATCATTGCTTTGTTCTGTTTGCATGTTTTTGAAGCTCTTTCCACCAGTTATCATTTCACTACATGTCTCCCTTATTTTATTCTCTTTTCCACTCGTTTTGCATTCCTTTGCTGTCTGTGGGGGCGGCGTCAGGAGAGGGAAGCTGAGGTTGGATCATGTGTGGGATGCCCCTGGTGACACCCAGGTGTTGTTTTCCCCTGCTTTACCTGTCTCAGTAGAGCAGCAGCCTCATAGCCTCCCTGGTGCTGTAGGTAATTGTCAGTGCTTTGGGAGAAATGATCGACAGCCTGAATGACCGTTCCTTTCATTTCATTGGATCCGGCTAATAAAATGACCCGATTCCTGCTTTAAAGTGAATCATTTTGTTTTTCACACCTTCCTCCTCCAGCACTGCCTTTTTACTGCTGAATCATCATCAACAACCATTCTTACATCACTCCCTCCCTCTTACATTAAGCCCCCCCCTCCTCCGCTGCCTTATTTCTTCTGAGTCATCCTTCCCTTTTGTCTCTCGCTTGTGAAGCTTTTACATCTTCCCCTCTGACTCCCTTCATATCTCTACTCATTTAGCTTTGTCAGATATCTTTGTTCATCATCTCCCTAAAAGCCCTGCGGGGCACCGAATGCATATTTTATTCTATTCTCTTCCACACTAGACTGTCTGTAGAGCGACTTAGGAATAGTAGACTGCAGCGTGTGTCCTAATGGTGAGTGTGAATCATGAATCTCGGCTATTGTTTAACAGTTTTTTGTCTATGTGTGTGTGCATTTGCAGGAGCAGGACACCTGTCTACCCCCTAATGGAGACTACAGCGGCAGCAGCGTCGTCCTGGTCAACCCTTTCTGCCAGGAGACCCTCTTCATCAACAGAGACAAAGCCTCTGCCATCTAGAGAGAAAGAGAGACTCTGTCCTCCTTTACTCCCCCTGCTGTTGTTGTCTATTTTATATATGTGGTAAATATTCAGAGACTTTGACTTTATACTGTATATGACAAACACAAAGAGCCACCAGAAGGAAGAGTGATGTAAACAGACACTATTTACTATGAGAATGCACCCGCATATTTTTCTGATGTACATTTTCTACAAAAAGGCCTAATTGTGATAAAAGGTTTTTATTGTCTTTATAAAATACAGAGTATATGTGGTTTTGTTTTTCGTTACAGTGGCTTGACGGTGAGTGCACTGTGGATGTTGCCACACGAAATCTGCTTTAGAGAGAGAAACATGCTATGAAAACATTAAAGCTGTTCTTTGTCATTTTATTTGTCCTTTCAAAGCGATCCCAAAATACTTACAGCCTGCTGAACTTGAATATAGCACCTATGTACTTGTTGGGGAGGGGACAAAGTGTTTCTGTTTGTGAGATCAGAGCCCATATTTATCAAACTGAGCAGACTTTCAAGCAACTACACCATTTTCAAAATTAGTTTTATTGCTTTATTTAGTGGTATTATTTTGCAAAAATGTATTTGATTTACATTTTTTTAAAAGTTAATGTTGTTTCAGTGAATTCCCTAATATTTCCAATGGTTCAAGAATGAAAATAATGACAATAAAATACATTATCAATGGTGATAATACATTTTAATCATAGTGTACATTTGTAGCTAACTTGTTTGGTAAACTATATGAATACAGCATAGCTAAGGAATATTTTAGCACAATACAACAGTTGGATAAAGCAAGAAAATTTCCAAAAACAACCATTTAAAGTAGTTTAAGTCCATATTTTTATAATAGTAATGTATGAAATGACAGCAGCCCTCAGCTTTACTTCAGCTCACTGTTTAGCTGTTCAGCTCTCACACTGTTTTCACCACTTGGTTTTCTGCTGAAGCTGTTTTTAATGATAAAAAGCTCTAAAAACAGACTCTTGCACTGACTGCTCAGCACTATTCAGCTGACAGACACAGTCATTGGCGAGCTGGTAAATACACTGATGCACTTATAGCAGCTAAAAAGCTGAAAATTTCCCTCATGAATAGGCAGAGAACAAAAACAGATGTTTAAGAGACCGAATCGTTAAACAATGATGAACTGAAAAAGTTCACCATATCTGACGATAAAGCAAAAAAGAAATGTTGCTACTGGTAAACAAGGTGGGAAATTATTTAATAATAAGGGGATTTAGTTCTTTGTATGAGAAAGGAGAGACCAAATCACTGTCAGCTTGTTATTCTTCTTGTTTTCATCCCTGACACCCCTGGAGTTTTTTGGAGATCTTTATTAGCAGTTTAAGTGATAAAAAGGAACAAAAACATAACTTTTGGCAGTTTAATAAATATGGGCCAAGATCTGAATGATTGATTTGAGCAGAATATTTGAATAATTTGGGGTTTACATCCTGCAGTTTTGACTAACTGAAAATGTCTTTCCCCCTCATGTGTCACCAGCTTCTCTTAAGAGGGACCACATAGATGTCTTAAATCCTTATGTTGGCCCTTAATATATCAGTGTGTGTGTGTGTGAGTGCGAGTGTGTGTGTGAATGCCCTCTTTGTGCATGTAAGCGTACAGTGTGAGAGTGCTGTAAAGGTGGACGGATGAGTTCAAATACATGTGCTGCCCCCTTAACCAAATACAATTGTTACTTTAAGTCAAACAAGACTTTGTATCACTTCTCAGCTCAGTTTTATCTGTTTCTCTGTGCGTGTGTGTTTGTTTGTGCCTCTGTATGTGTCTGTCTGTCTCTGTTTGTGTGTATCGTGGAGTGGCTACTGGTTTTATCCCAGTTTGAGAGAGTTTCTCAGCACTGTAGGAAACAATTAGACCAACTTTGCTACTGTAAACTTCATCCCTCCATAAATACTGTGTTTGCTCATCAATGCAAACTGTGTCTGTTGAAATGTTGAATGATTGTCAAGTTGCTGCTGGACCACAAAAAAAAAAAAAAAACAAGTTAGAGGCTATTAAAAATGTTGACCAATAAAACAATGAGATAATTAATGTATGCTGAATATTTACTGTGAGCACATACAGAGGCAGTTTAATTAAAAAAAATGTACGTTTGAAAATTTGTTTTAATTATTGAACCTGTGGTCCTTCTGTCATTTGTTTGCACTTTGCAGTTTTTCTTCAATAATCAATGCTGCCTGCCTCTGTCGTCGCTAAAGAGTTTATGCATTGTGATGTTCTGAAATCACTGATTCAGAAGGTGATGTTGAATAACACGGATAAACATATTAATATCTCCTGCATTGGATGCTCACAGCTGGGCTTCTTGTTTTGCACGCTCAAAGTGGATATTTTACAAAACGTTCAGTGGCACGGTGGAGCAGTGTTCAACATTATGTATTTTTTGTACTGTAGTATACACTGTACTTTTTACTGCTGAGCAATAAAACAAAGAAAAAAAAACACACCGACTGATTCATTTGTCTCATTTAACTCTTTTTTTTTTAAATGAAATGTAATAAATAGAAATTTCCTCATATTGCCATACTGATTACTAAACAACAAAGCAGCATTAACAGTCTTGCCGACCGCAGCACATCAATTGACGCAGTGTGCTGGAATTTTCTCTTTGTTCACCAGTTCTGCTTCTGGTCAAGTGACTCCCAGCTTTGGTAATATGACAGTTCAATTGTCTGTATACAAGCCTGCTGTGGTGCTGAGGAAAGGCTTAATATGATGTGTTAACAGATTTGTAGGCCTATTTAAATGTGGCAAACATAACACTGCCTTCTTTGTGCACATGGTTCAAATTCTATTTTTTTGGAAAATTAATGGCCTTATGCTGTTGGGCGAGTTTGGTCCAAATACATTTCCAAAGAGGAGTAATGCAGGATTTTATTCTATTTAAAAACATTTTGAAGGTTAAACTAAGTGTAAAATGTGTAAGTACTTATTAATATCTTGAACTCCATTTTGAATCTGTGCATAAACTTCATTCAGTAACTAGACATTTCTGAGACTATGGTCTTGAAATAAAAAAAGCTTTTTCTTGAAACAATATTTTAAAAACTAGTTTTTGAAGAATTCTTTTGAGATCCCCTTTATTTTGAGCTATTTAAATAAAAAAAGTGATCACATTTAAATGCAATGAAAATCATTCTCTTAAATACATCATTCTGGGTTCAGAACTTGCACACATTAATGTAGAGGCCAGGTTTCACCTGGAGGACAAATTTTGACAAATTAGAAATGCCAATCAAAAACATGTAATGTAATCTTTAATTCAAAAATACATCATTACTTTTCTTACACATGCTACAATGACAAAAGTCATGCCTTGTATTTTTTAACAAATGAGTGAGAGATATTTAAAGCTTGAGGCTCCACTTCTAAGGTGCTCTCAGTGTACCTGCAATCTTTTCAGTAGACAGAAATAGATATATGGCTATGACAAAGCTAAGCAAAAATAGGTATACATCAAACTATTAAGTACACATAAGCAATTTATAACTACAGCTTTTAATAAGACTAAATTTTCGAAACTTTTATCTCGTGACTTGTGATCTAGAATAAAACTGTTTTATATTTAAAAACAAAAAGTAACGAAAAAGGTCGATTATATCAATTTAAAATTATTTAAATTGGATGGAACAGGTTTTTTTCGAGGTCTGTTAAAATCAAAATACAATACAAACGAAATTAACTAAGACTGATGGAAAATCTTATAATACCGTGATTTTATTTTGCGTCAAAAAGGCCTCATGATACTTCCGGTTCAGGGTCGAGGTATTTCCGGGTTACGGTACAGATTTGTCAAATAGCCCGTGCATGGCATGGTTGACAGGGTAAGTTAGCTAACGTTTCAGCCAGGGTGGACATTTTTATCAGGCTGTAACAGAAGTCAAATCTGTCAGAATAAGGAGAAAGTCCGTCTTTTCTAACCATTTGAACAGCTGTTCTCGTTATCCGGCAGCAGATTTTCACATTTGTCATTGCTCGGTTAGCTAAACTAGTTAACGTTGCTCTTTGAAAATGGCGGATGTAACACCAGAGAAGAGCCTGGACGATTTCTTTGCCAAGCGGGATAAAAAGAAGAAGAAAGAGAAAGGGAAGGGCAAGGAGTCCGCCGGTGGGCCAACATCGGCGATGATAAAAAAGACGAAGAAGGAGAAGGAGAAATCGGCTAAAAACGATAATCAGGACACCCAGATTGAAAAGGTAACTAACTGACGCTGCTGTCCAGTAACTTTTTCCCTCAGCGTCTTTCCACATATCGGCCTCGTGTTAAATTTTGTTTCCCTCCTCGTTATCTGCTCTCTTTTTATATATAGCCCTCTGTTTTGTCAGCTTTTTAAGGTTTTATCAATGTACGAAGGGAAAACGATAATGTGTATTTTTAAATGAATAGAGAAAACGCCGGTTGCTAGCTAACGTAGCATATGGTTCCCCTGGCACACAATCTAACGGGTCACTAAATTTGGCACGACACGCGTTTTATTCCATCCTTTACGACATTGGCTCACGTCCTGTGACAAAGTATGAGTTGTAAACATTTAAGGCCCACTCATGAGCTAACCTATCAGACTGACAGCGTCCTTGTGTCCGTCTGGGAGGCTGTCATTCCTGTCTTTGCATCGTGGCTGTCCGTCTAGGCCGGGCAGCCATTTGTCACCAGTTTAAAGAGTCGAGCTGCAAGTGACATGAAGATATGATTGTGTGCCAAAGCTTATTTATCTGTTATAACGTTAAACAGCTTGTCATACTCGTGGATAACGGTAAACTAAACAGTAATAGTCTGTGTAACTATAGCCTAGGAAGACTTTGACTGAGTGCGATGGGGTTTTTTTTGTTTTTTTGTTTTTTTACAGAGGAGTTCACTCAGTTCAGCAAAACCAAAACAGTCCTTCTAAGTTCATGGTCATCTGTGGGAATTATTGTTTGACTGTGTTGTGTGTTGTGTTTGTGCTTTGCTCTGTTTAGGAGGATGAGGAATGGAAAGAGTTTGAGCAGAAAGAAGTGGACTACAGTGGGCTTCGGCTTCAAGCTCTACAGATAAGGTGAGAGTGAGACATTTATGTGGTTGTTATGACTCTTTGCTTACATGAGGAGCTGGCATTTGAATCAGAATTGATGCAGTTACGTGGGGATCACTAAGAACTTTAACAGGCCCACCATCTTCCAACACTTTGACTCAAATATAGTATTTTAACCATGGATGAACTATGCTATCGTTAGATGTTCCAAGAGAACAAAACTCTCCAGCATTCAGACACATTGTTCTTATACAGATGCTGTTGTGTGTAAGCTATATATATTTAGGGAATGATTATAGTTTCTCAGAGTTTCTGTTATAATGAAATGGCAATTACATCTAATTATTGAGATAAAACTAGACTAACTAGTAATTCTTCTGTTTGGTTTGAGTCACTGTATAAAACTTTTGCTGTAATACAGTGATTAAAAACACACCTTAACTAAACAAACTGTCAGCAGAAAATTCTTACTTTTTGGGTATAAAATGTGACAAAAAATTCACCATGCTTAGTTTATGCAAAAGATAATATAAAATTAGTTCATATAATAATTTCTGGCATTGATATGTGGATTTAGTGCAAAATACAAACCGTATGCGCTCTATATGAACGAATTAACTCGTTGAACTATGCTGAAGGGAAAAAAATTCAAGATTACTTGTCATGGGTTCACTTTTACTTCACTGTCCTCCGACTGTTTGCAGTGACGAGAAAGAAGAAGAGGAGTATGAGAAAGAGGAGGTTGGTGAGGATGGTGAGATCATTCTGGTCAGTGGAGATAAAATCTCTGGTCCCTGGAATAAGTCTGGAGCTGCTCCAGCTCCTGCTGCACCTGTGGGTGAGTACACCAACTTCAGCACTTGCTGACTGTTTAGTATTGTGGGGGTCACTGGAGCCTGTAACAGCTAATTTTTCATCCAGTTTCAAGCCATCTTTATTTGTTAAAATTTGTCTTGATTTAAAAATATGATGATAATCAACCTGAAGCTGTTGCAAACCTCTAATTATGAAGGTTTATATGATGCATTTTGAAAATCATTTTCTAACTGGTGAAATTTCTCTGATTGCAGAGGATATAGAGGTGCCTGAATCAAAGCCTCCCGGCGTATATCGCCCTCCAGGGGCTCGGCTGTCCACCACCAAAAGGACGCACAACCAGGGGCCCCCAGAGATCTTCAGTGACACACAGTTCCCCTCCCTACTGGCCACCGCCAAGCATGTGGAGACACGCAAGTAAATAGAAAATAATGTGTTTTTAAAATGTGTATCAAAAATTTTAATATAATTTTTTTAATATATTTTTTATTTTCTGTGGATACACTGTTAATATCGTGGTGAAAATCTGATATTCTGACAGCCTCGAGCACATAGTATGATTGTGAAGTTGATGTCTTGTTGCAGTTTGACTGAAGCGACACCTGTCTGTGTTTCAGGGACAGAGAAATGGAGAAAACCTTTGAGGTTGTGAAACACAGGAACCGCGGTAGAGAGGAGAGTAGTGGCGCTTCTATGCAGCAGTTGCAGCTTGACAACCAGTACGCCATCCTGGGGGATAAGTAGAGCTGTTCCCCTCCGTCCCCTGGCCCCTTCAGCACGGTCCGGCCCAGCCCCTTGAAGGAAGCTGAACTCCAGCTGTGTTGACTGCAGTCCTGACAGAGCTCACGCTGCCGCCACCACCACCACCACACACACATAAACACACACATAAACACACACATAAACACACACATAAACACACACATAAACACACACACAGCCTGAAATACTTCCACACTCATACGCAGCAAGACCACTGCAGCACATACAGTGACGCTTTGAACAAGTCAGGAAAACATTTACATACATTTGGTCGGCAAAACTGAAGGACTGCATCGGATTGGGGCTGCTGAAAGAGGGAATTACTGAAAAGGAATTAGCAAAATACACCCAAACGTACAACTCTGCAGCAGCAGCAAAAGACGACGTAGTTGTCTTTTGTGGATTGTACTCAGAGCAGCAGTTGTGTGGCGCAACTTTTCTCTGGACTTCAACTTGCTTCGACAAAGCCACAGAGGATCGAAGATAACTTTAGACAAGATGATTTTACAAACTTCTGTGAAAATATCTATTTTTTTGCAAGATCATTATAACCCAATCGCACATGATATTTTGGGAACTTTTTTTTTCCTTTTTTTTTTTAGTTGCGGTTGAGGCTTCGGGAGTGGGATACTACCTCAGCAGTATAGCTGGTGGTGATAATGTGGACTAAGCTTTTTTTTTTTCTTTTTTCTTTTTTTCCCCACCTCCCCCTCTGTGGTGGTGAATGGGGCAAACACCAACCCTCCCCACATACAAGCCGGCCATCAGGCTCCTTAATTTAGAAACTTGAAGCTTTGTTTTTTTCTTTTTGTCATGTTGATGACTCTCAGCAAAGATCTATGGACAAGACGCGATAGGTTGTGGTCCTTGTTTAGAATTTCTATATTAAGTGGCCTTACTGATAGAGAGAGAAACTGCTGTGTCATCTGAAGAGAACTGTGCTTGTTGTCTCACGGGCTGCTGCCTGCCTCTGGATCTCACAACTCTGTGACAAAACAAAAAAATAAATATACTAGCGAAAAAAAAATCCTTTTGTTCAAGAATGTAGTGCTGTTGTAGTTTGCCTGATGATTACAACTAACTGTCTTTCATATCCACTGTTTGATTTTTGCTCCCCTTTGCTTTATTTTGGTCTTCACAGGCATCAGCAAATAAGAAATTAAAAGCTTGTTTCTAATCTGAAAAACATCATTTTAGTCAAAAATGCATATTGTGGTTTGACACCAGATGGTCATGGATGTTACAGTATCAAAAAATTAACAGCAAACCACTTTAAAAGCATATTTGTATAGGTTGTTTGGCCATATTGAGTTCACACCTTTTTATAATTTGTTGTAAAGTGGTACATTAAACCCCAGTTTTAAGATCTGTCTTTTTTTTTATCAAGACTTTTCCCTATAAGTAGAACCATGTTCACTGCGGTTGTTTAGAACAGGTCACTAGTGCATAACTTAATTATCAGAAAGTTACAGCGACTTCTCGTCTGTAAAAACAAACTGTCATCAAATTAACAGAGTACCAGCCACTCATGAAAGTGGTATGCCCAGTTAAAATCAGATGGGTTTTTACTACAAGCTAAGTTATGTTCAGAAAGGTAAAAAAAAAAGAACTGGATTTATGTTCTATGTTTGTCCTTTCCATAAAAGATGTCGGGGAGCATCGATCCCTGCTGGGACACTTTGGGTGGACGCAGATAATATTTGTGATGAAATGAGAAGAGCCTAACACAAAAAATAAAGTGATCCTTGTGAATGAAGTCTTGTCTCAATCCTGAAATGTTTAATGGAGATTTTCAGACCCAAAAGAGTTTTTGTCAATTTGTAAAGTAGCGTCATGTTAACTTTCCATTACTCCCATAATCACTGAATTTAGTGATGTCTCATTTTTTCAGAGTAGATGCTGATTTTGACAAGTTGTGGTTTAATTATCAAGGCTTCCTGCTCTTTTTTGGAAAAAGCAGACACTTCTTTTGAGCTTATGCTAAGTACATTAGCAAATAAAATTTTCTCACAGCAGACTTGAAATGTTTATTTGAAGAAGGCAACAACACTGGTGGCATAATGAAATAATCTCTGTCTGTAGGATTTAAAACATGTCGCCATCTTCTCCTTTCCTTTGTAGTCTTCTCTCATTTTTGCTCATCCTAAAAAGACAATATGACAATCATGTGACCATACATGTATAGTTGTCATG
This sequence comes from Acanthurus lineatus, assembly GCA_029814665.1. NCBI lineage: Eukaryota > Metazoa > Chordata > Actinopteri > Acanthuriformes > Acanthuridae > Acanthurus > Acanthurus lineatus. The sequence goes on from JAPZDV010000013.1 coordinate 5,812,247, forward strand.
GTTGTTTTTCATTTTAGTAGCTATTTAAATTGCAACGTCATGCCAACCCTTAAAATGTTAATAGCTGATGCCAGTTTCTTACCTGGTTTACATTTTCAGACGGTTTTTGAGTTGCAAAATCAGAATCACTTGTGAAAGGGATCCAACGACCTGGCATCTGAGCCTATAAAAAAAAATAACAGACATTAATAGTAATACTATGATGTAATTACATTGATAAATTTGAGATTTATTATTTAAAAGTGTATGAAAATTAT
>JAPZDV010000013.1:5812603-5825615 GCA_029814665.1 Acanthurus lineatus
TATTACAACCTTGTGATAACTTACTTCCTAACTTGGGATGTTTAATACACTGTATGTGGCGGTAAATGACCATTGTAGGGTTTATCGGGTTAGGTGAAGAACATTGTTAAGATGTGTAGCTAACGGTAATTTATTGTTAGCTATCTCCATTTCTTAGGGTCAAGGTTAACTATGGAATGATTCATGATTCCTAGTGACAATTAATAAAAATTTTCCTTCTCTCAGATTTATTTTTTTTCTGGGATGATGACACTCTTCTTTAGGGCAAAACCAAAGCTTGGAAAAGATATTTCCACAGATTAAGTTGTTGCCTTGGTGGCACTGTCTGTGGACATGTTAAACTTCGGCATGTTTTTGCACAGTGCAGACATTTATCATGTTTGGTTGTTAACATACAGTGGCTTGAAAATACCAACAGTTGCTGGTTAATGTGTCAGCAAACTGTTAACATAGTATCTCCCAAAATAAACTAAAGAAAATAAATATTTGATAAAGGGGACAAATAAATGTATAAAAATAAGCATAATCAAGCTACATCCCACAAAAACATGGTATAAATAATTCAAAGAGCACAAATTAATTTAGAGGTTTTCAACAGAGATTTCTGTTTACTTCATCTTTGACGAAAAATATATATATAATAATATATATTATAATTATATAATATATAATGCAAATTTGTAATGAATTACATAAATCAGTCCACTAATAACTGTAAAAGGAACGTAGTTTGTGACCATGCATTAGCTCCTACCTCCATGAAGGTATCGATGTTGAATTTTTAATATTTGAAAAAAAAGTTTAGTGTTATTTCTACATGAGTGTAGGAGCTAACAGTATGTCATGATTGTTCTATATTTATGCTTTTTCAATTGCTTTTGTCTTTAGTCTTTGCCATAACTACTACTAGTCAGTCTCCACAAAGCACAGACTAAAAATTACCTTTTCCAGCTGAATTTATTTTATTTTTTTTATTTTATTTTATTTATTTTTATTTATTTGTTTGTTTGTTTGTTAAACCTACCGGTGCTGCTGGCTTCTTTGTTGGAACTGGAACTGGCACTGTGTCTACTTCAGGCAACTGAAATTGAAATATATAACATTTGAACATTTAAATATAGGCCCACAACTTTAAACTAAAGAGATAACATTTGGGTGTTTTCACAATATCATTTTGCTTTTGTTTACTCAGTTTCAGTCATTTGTATAAGATTAAAAATTAAGCTGCAAAATAATCAATCAGGTAACCCTCTTAATAGAAATAGCTGCAGTATGATAATGCTCCAGCTTGTTACTGATTCCTAGAAGAAAAAAAATCCTGGTAAGTTATTCTTTTAGTTCTGCCCCCTGTATTTAATATGTATCTGTTACAATATTAAACATAAAGTATACAAAATACATCTTAAAACGAATATAGACCACCTTTTAAGTTCAGGGTAACACAAATCAAATAGCAGAAATTCAAGTTATTGCAAAGTAAATATCAGATATCACAGAATAACACATAAAACATAGAGAACAATAACAATGTTATTTTAAAAAAATCAGTTTAGATTATTTTCTTTTGCAGGAAATTTGGAAAAAAAATCCACCATCTTAACACTTTGTCTGTGAGAATGAACCCCATCAAAAAGAGAAGTGTAAGCCCTTTCATCTTGACCATGAATTAGCCTCTGTTCTCATACACATGATTTATAATATTCGTATCAGTAGGTGGAGTCTGTTATACTTCTATTCGAGAGAGAAAAGTTGTATTTTAGTTCTAAACTAATATCAAAGTCCAGTTTGGCATATTTGTTTACAAATGTCAATTTGTTTACTCAGACAAAGTCTAACTACTGTTGTGTATTTACTGTTTCCCATATACTGGTAAATGGTTTTGTGCTTACATTTAGCAGCTGGACAGGAAAGACATTATATATAGAATACAAAATGTTAAATTCTGAAGCTATCCATATATAAAAGCATGAGTTTAAATTAAACCTGCTTCTTATTACTGAGGGGGCAAAACTCAGCAACACTTAGTAGTAATTTGAATAGATAAACAAATGATCAGTTAGTTTAACAAATTAGCAAAAATAAAAGCTTGTTGCACAACCCTGATTGTTTGGTTGTTGCAAGTTTGGTGACTTTGGACTTCCAACAAAGCTGCCAAATATCATTAAGATTAATCCAGCAGCAGCATCACACACACTATTTGTAATTGACCTTCTGGTGCTTTCACTGTCTCATATTTAAAAATGAATTTTATCTATTTCTGCAGTTGATGTTTTGCACTCCTATAAGCAGGATTAACCATCCTCAAATGCCTTATACTCAGTACTCTTTACTTTCCCTCTCCATAATGTAATCAACCTTTTGGTTAATCACACCTCCACCTGTAAAAAAATAAATTTCAAAGTTTGGGATATCTGAAAGTTCAGTAATAAAAGAAATTCACAGCTGTATAACTTCAGTCAGTATATGCAACAAATTAACAATGAATCAACTTGTTACATAGAACCAGAACAATGTATGTTTAAGGTTTAAATTTGTAAAAGGAGATAATTACATTTGATTTAAATAGTTGAAAATACTCTTGAGAATATCTTAATAACTTTCAGCCACAAAGTTTACCCACTTTTGTTGAGTTGATTGTTGCGTTGGTTGTTGTTGTAATATTGCCCTCACCTTCCATTGGTCGTCTGCTCCCAGAGGGCCACTGAAAGTTGAAATTAATAATTTCAGACCTGATATCAATTAAGTTATGATGCTGTGTAAAACAAAACAGAAACAGAATAAAATCTATTCTGACATTTTGAAATTGGGGGTTTTTGTTTAACCACATTCCTCAGTTCAAGGACACATAAACGATTGTGTTTGCTTGGAAACTATTGGACTTGAATTTGCCAAATACAACAAAAAATGTTATGGATTTTAAAATAAAGCAGCCAAAAAAAGCAATTCTTAGGAAAATCTGTATATGTTTGTTGGGCTCTGATGGTTATTTTTAGTAGCAGATACTAACAGATAGTATTTCAAATCAATTTAAGTTATTTCCTTTTCAGTCCACTTCAAATTCTGCCTCATTAGGTCTTAAATCTGGTCAAACAGCAGTGTGAGTCCTGTTATCTTGTAAATTAAATTTGCCTCCTTTCTGCACATGCACCTGCTTTGTAGTGTCTGTATCTGTATTTGTTAGTGTTGTTATTTGCACACGTTTTGTACTATGCATGCAGCCTAATGTCAAAGTCCAATCTTCACACTGAAATTTGACTTCAAGTCTGTATTTAATGTTGGATTTCAACTTTTTAACTAACCTCTGTTCTTGAGTAAGAGTCCTTTAAGATCTGGACAAAATAAAATGAATTAAAGAAAGTGGTAGGTATAGCATGGTACCTACTGTGGGCTATTTAACTGGCTTGTTCATTCATTCTAGAAAAGAAAAAGGGTTTTCTAGCACTTGGATTAAATTGTATCAAAATGAAATTTCAAGTCTAATGCTTGCAAAGTGTCATTAAAGTCATAAAAAGTAATTAAAAACTTGTTTAGCAGATCGATATAAGAATAGTTGATTGAAATTAATTATGTAATAAATAAAATTGTATTATTTCTTGTAGTAGTTAAACTGTATCCCCTACAGTAAATTCTGAAATGGTGAAAATACTAAATCTTACCGCATTATCTGCTTTAACCATTATTCCCACAAAGATGAGTAGTATGAGCCCTCTCATCTTGACAATGATTAGCCTCCCATCTGTACATACACCTGCTTTTATGGTGTCCTCATCAGTGGGTGGAACCTTGTGTGAGATTTGTGTAACTAGCTGTAATGTTTATTACTCCATGTCTAATGAACAGCATCTGAGCGCTTAAAACCCCAGATATTTTTAAAAAACATTTTTTTGTCTACAGCTTCTCTACCATCTCATGAAAACTCTGAGGGGGGTGAATTTTTTTCTAACTCATTTGTTTATTTTATATTTAAGTTTAAAATTCAGCTATTCGGCTGTTGATTGACAGCCTGTTGACGTATAGCCGGGGGCTGTTAGCTGAGTGGGTGTGCTGTCCGTCCTTCGACCCCACTTTAGCCCTTCCTCTTTTCCCATATTTGGTTTTTCGTCATTTAGGCGGGCTCTTGAGTCAGGCGCTGGCAAATGGTGGCGCCCAGGGTGAGATTTCTGAGGCTTCACTTTTGCTCTGGCAGAAACCGATGGGTGACGTCACGGAGGGTTTGTCCAGTGTTTTATACAGTCAATGGTTTACCCAGGCGCCATCCAGTATGATGGTAATGGAGGAGCTGGGCAGATGGATGGAGGGCTTTTCTGTTTTCAGTGCATTGGTGAGTAGAACTATCAGGAAAATGTTGGGACAACGCATTTATTCACATTTTACTGGAATCGTGGTGTTGCACTCGGTTGAGAAGTAAATATGTGCACTCATCTGGATAGAGATGACTTTTTCTAGTTTTATCTGCTGCTGAGGTTCGTTAACAGAGTGTGGTCTAGACATGCTCTATATGTAAAGTGTCCTGAGACAATTTTGTTTTGATTTGACGCTATATAAATAAAATTTAATTGAATTAACAATGTCTACATGTGCTTTAATATGATGTGACTTTTTTGTGTAATCTGTGCATTATAGTTTGTCCATTAATCACACAAAAAAAGACAACACAACTTATCAGCTTCTTAAATGAAAAGTAAAATTTATTATTTCCTGAACCACAAAATAGACTTCTTTGGTTGTACAAATTCACTAGTTACAGTCTTGTATGAGCTCTAACCCTTGACCCCAGGACTTCTGACCCTTTCCCTCCAACCTAAGTAAAAGCCCCCAAAAGAGAACTCAAGACAAAAGAATAAACACAAAAACTTGAAACACTGCATTAATAATGTAGTGAAACCCATCTGGAAAAAAAAGATTTACCTAGTAAGTTTAAAAAATGATGACAGCCATTGAAAAAAATTTACCTATTGTAAGTTTAATTAAAAAAAAACAAAAACAAAAAAACCTCAGCCTTTGCAAATGTTACCAGACTAACTGACTGAGTCAGTGAGAGCGACATGGAAAGCTATAGAAGACCCTACATTAAATTAACACAAATGCTACTATGCTGTGATTCTGTAAAATTACCCATCAGGTACATAAAATGACAGTATGTCAAGCAGTGAACTGGATGTCTAAATGAGACTGATGTCTTGAGAGGGATTTCTAATCAGTTCGGCCTCTCTCAGCTCTCCCATTAACAAACTAATATACATGCAGAGAGCATCCCAGCACCAAGCCCGTCCAAACCCAGACACGTCAGCAGTCTAGACACCCGCTTAGTCTAGGTCAAGACTGGCTCAGTTTCAAACCCAAAGTTTGCTTTCCTTTCAGTATTTGTACATTATTCACACAATAATAAATGATTTTTCAGTGGCATCAGATTTAAATTAACCATAGACAGAAAAATAAAACACCTGCTACCTTCACATCACTCTGGAATACCTCCAGATAATTCAAAGGATAGAAATGAATGATTCACATTTGATCAAATAAAAACAAATACCCAGAACAAGGGTAAGTACCGTTAATTAGTATATTAAGCTTAAAATGTATGTTGCCAAACACATATATATGTATATATTTGATATTCTGAGCTCCTCTTCTGTGAAAACTGCCAGCTCAGTGCTGCTGCCTCCAGTGTAGTCATTATCTACAAGGGGAATGTAACACAGTCAATAAATCTTGATAGATGCTTTTTTTTGGAGCCTGCTGAGACCAAAGTCACCAACATTTCAAAATGAGCCATAACAGTGTTAAGACACTGATGTGCAACAGCTGTAATTGTCTAATTGTCTGATTTGCTTCCCTCAAAAAAAAAGACAAAACAAAACACTGGGGGATTTACAAGTGTATATAAACTCAATTCAATGATATTAAGTGATATGCAGCTCATTAATTGAAAGGTTTGAAGTAGTGAGTCATTATTAAAAATGTCATTGATAAATTATGATAAGCATCAGTCATGCTCCTTATGCCTGAAAAAAACTTAGCAGGTTGAAACAGTGTTAAATATAGAAGGCCTTCAATTTGAGTAAAATGATAAAACAATAAGTTAATTAAGATATACGTTCTTTAAAAGCTGATCAGTGGCAGTGCAAAAAAAGGATACATGTACTGTGATGAAAACATCCTGTTTTAAAGAGCTCTTTACAATTTGTGACTGTGAAGGTAGCAGGATGTTCCCTCCTCAATTAATATATACACTCCTGTCCTCCAAAGTCTCAAGAAACCCCTGAAACTTTACATTCTATTCACTGAAAGCCTAAAAAATATTGTTAGTATAGCTATGACCCATTTCTTTTCTCTTCCAGTATTCTCTTTTTTAAAAACACAAAATCATTGGTGCGTAAAATAAAAAACAAAAAACCTTCGCTCACCTTCTTTATAAAATAGATCTGCTTTAAGGTCTGTAAGTAGCAATCCTAGCTAAACACACTAACTCCTTCATGCCCTTGAGAAACTGTTTTAGCAACTTGCCAAATCATCCGCAGACTGTTTAGGCAAGACTGGCACGCAGGATATGAGTGTGTATGTGTGGTGACTATCATAGTCTCTGCAGTGGTTATATATAGGACAGTAAATCTCGCTCTACTGACACTGTGTGTAGTGTTTAGTGACTCTGCACCTTCTGTGGATTCACCCACGTGATACCAGTGTTCCACAGTGTGTTTAAGTGTGTGTGTGTGTATTCGCATGTTGTCTTCAGATGTCTTCGGGTGTTACGTGGGCACGGCGGTTTCTAGGCTGCGGCGGCCCTGCCTCAGTTTGCGCTTGTTGCTGTACAGAGCCATCTCCTCCAGGGCTGAGGTGGCGGGCAGCGTGGTGGGTACCTCAGCTTCAGGGCTAGCAGCAGGTCCTAGACAACAGAAACAGAGACAAAACAAGTTAAGTGACAATAACACGTCAGTCCAGCTGCTGCGAATTAGCTTCTCTTTCACTTGACAATCACTGTGCAACAGCAGCTGTGGAGCATTTGAGTGATCAGAAAGCGGATGTATCCCTTAAACCTGCAAGACAAGCCCCACATTTAGATCAGAAGCTGAAAACAAGCAGGACACAAATTTTGAGCAGAAAACTGAAGGATACTGGGACTGCATGATTAAACCAGCCAGCTCATTGAGATCTTTTTCAGACTTACCTTAAGTTAATATTACTTAAAGAACTAATTTGATGCGGCTCTGTTAAACATTTCTGTCTACATTCACTTCAGTGACCAGATCATAGTTAGGTTCTCCGGTAAGTAGTTCAAGATTTTTGGGGTAATGCACAAGCACATTACTCCTAGTGTTGGAGTTCACAACACTTAACCCAACTTTGATAACTGGACTAAAACAAAGAAACTGATTAAATATTTCCCTAGGGATAATATTAAAAAAATTTAAGAAATGTCATAAAGGAACACTAACAAGAGACAGTAAAGGGCAGCAACATGCCATCATAGTATGTAATCTGGCCTAATCCAGAGAAGAAACACTGGTGGTCAGGGGCACACAATTCGTGTACTAAAGCTTTGATTATAAGGTTTCAGACTTCTATCTAATTTACTGTTTAGCATGTTACAGTATTTTATATGCAACCAGAGGCTAAATAATGACTAATGGTAGTAAAAAAAAAAAGGCTAAACTAATGTCCACCAATAGTGCAGTGAGCCCAGTTGAATCCAAAGACGACTTATCATCAAACAAGTTGCATAAAAATGTCATTAGTGTGAGATTATTAGTTTAGACAGAGCAAATTTCTTTTTGATTTGGTCTCAACATCAGTTGCCACTTAAAATGTGGTTGGCAGCAGCAGCAGGCGAGGCAACCCCAGCTCAACACTCCCATCTTACCCACAGTAAATTCACACCTGGCAGGTTAGAGTTAAATTGCACACCACACCCCAACCCTCTCCTCACATGTTCATAACTACTTGGACGTACAATAACAAGCAGACCCAAAAACACATGCACAAGGGATCCTACCAATAAGAGCTGCTTATCCCAGGTAGTCACCTGAATCAAAGGGGATAAAAGAAATTGAGGTAACTCCTTTCATAGACTCCTTTTCTTTTACAGCTTAATATAATGAATAGCTCCAGTACTCACCTGGGTTGCTGGTGCCATCATCGGTGAACTGCACGTCATCAGCTGTGTCAGGGGACTAGAAGACAAGAGGAGACAGTAAATAAGTGAGCAGCAGAGGCGCTTCAGTAACCTGTTTTCTATGGGAAGCCTTCACCAGGTGAGCAGGGGAGCTGGCAACTAGGGAAACTGTGAGTTGATGTGGCAGCCGCTCACAGCAGACCCCGAAAAAGCGCCAAATCTGTCAGAGCCCTACAGCCAGAGTACATCTGCTCAGCTATTCCCCCAGGAGAGTTTGGCATGTTAAAAGAAAGGGGAGGTTAAGTTAGGTCATCAGTTCCGGGGTTGTTGTGTAGTGCAGGCAGTTCCAAAGAAATAGCGAAATTCACCAATTGAAAATGAATGGCATGTTGAGTTTTTATCTCTGTGCTACAATATTCCAATAGTATCTTCTTGTTTTTAAACTTGTTATCAGTGCTGAGGTGATGTGTATTCTACTTAGGGACACTGGCTGCTGTGACCTGCAAGCCAAGGAGCTATTTCAGAGTTAACTTATTGGACATGCTGGCTGTTGGTGTGAAAATGTAATTTTGAGAGTTGCTACAAATGACAAGTTTTAGCCAGACCAAGTAAAACATTAGTTGTCTTTTACTACACTTTAACTAAAACATTTATTTTCTATTGTCTGGTGTTTCACCGGTCAGACATTTTTTTTCAGGAGGTTGAGTAGCCTTGGAGAGAAATTCTATGATTAAAGATGTCATAGGAAAATAAAGATCAAATGATATTAACTAGTGACTTTCACTAGACATGTCATATTTTAAAAAGGAACCTGGCTTGCTACAAAGTTTTGTGTATTTTCTCTTAAAAGTTTTTTTTAATGACAGTGACAGATTCTTCTGTCATGTGACAATCACCTTGCAGGTCACAATGGTCCCTTGGGTCTCCTGTTTTACTTAACTGTTTTATTTATGTAAATTGTAACCTTACAGTCATCAACAGTCTTTGAATGTGACTTTTGTTAGTTTATATGTAGTGTGAAACATTTTACAAACAGTTACAGTAATATCATCTTTTGGTTCATACCAAAAGGAGAATACAAACAAGCAAAGGTCACTGTGCAACAACCAAACCACAAAGGATCCCACACTCAGAGGAGCGCAGACTGACAGTGACAAAGACCACCACAGATACTTGACCCAAAGAAATAAAAGACCACTTCCAGACAAGCTCCTCTCACTCAAGCACCACTCCAGGATTCCCCTGCTTCCCCTCCCCATCTCTTCTTCCACACAGAGAAGAAACTATGCAAACCTACACAAAACTTTGACCTCAATGATGCTACACGAGGAAACCCTTCAGCAAATTAGTGTTTCAAAAGCCAGAGTATGAAAGGAAGACATGTTATTTCTCTGCCTGGTACGTGACCCATGCGTGGAACATGGCAGCCAATGGACGTGATTGTGAGAGTGGATGAGATGCACAGTTTGTGGCCATTTCCCCCCGGAACTAATTCTTGTTAGTGTGAGTGTTATTGCCTTTGATTGATTAGTTAGCTAAAGGTCAATAGGTGTGAATGGTTACTGCTATAAATAGTCTCACATTTATGGGTGGTTAAGAGAAAAACCAGGGAGGTGGATGCAGAACATAACAGAGACCTAGGGCTGATTTTGGTGCATCATTTGTGCAGCATAAGTCTACCTTAATTGTATAAGTGAGAGTTAGTGAGCCACACCACTATAGTGCAGAGCAGAAAGTGCTGATCAATCACTGAGCCAAAACCTATAGTTCAATCACACTGATGCCTCTTGATTAACATAGAAACTAGAGGGGAGAGGCAGCAGGGAAAGCCAGGGGGAAAGGAGGAGGTCTGGGCCCGGGAACTCGGCATGCAGCCAATACCTGGATGTCGTATACGGGTTTGGAAGAAGGAATGGCAGCAAACTGTCGGTAGTCAAACTTCTTTGACGACAGGGACTAGAAGGATAGCAAACAGGAATGAGCAGAGGTTGAGAGGGAGGGTAAAGAGGAAAACAAAGGGAGACAAAGAGAAAGAGGGTGGGGCAAAGTATAGGAAGAGGAGAAACTTTTAAGAAGAGGAGAGGAAAAAGAATAAGAGAACGGGATGAACAGAAAAGGGAGAGGTGGGAGGCAGAGAGGCTAATGGATGATTTAAGCAGCCAGCTGTGGCTGATTGGCGAGAGTGACAGCAACTTGGTGGACTAATGCCAGTGTGTTCTGAAGCAAAATCTACTGTTTTCCCTTTTCCAGCTTGTAAACCAACAATCTTACTTGTTGTCCGTCTCAAATAAAGCACCTTCAATTAAAACAGCAAATCATTGTTAACATGTTATTCAAATAGTCAAAGCTTCAACCTGCTAAAGTCCATACAAAAGATACAGTGAACCGTCCACACTGACAAAGGCCAGTGGAAAATAAGTCAAGGAGCCAAAATCAAAATGTGAATTAAGAAAAAATACAAAGGTTTAGAGCTTACCAGTCTGCCTGGAGAGGTTAGTCCTCGAGGACTGAGCTCTGAAAACAAAACACAAAATGTGGTATTGGAACAGAGAAGTTCATAATTGTGCTTGTTAGAAACACAGTAAATTCAGTGCCCTCTTGCAAAAGCCTCTGCTGTTAAACTAAGTCAGTTAACACAAGTAAAGGCTTAAAAAGATGTTTCTATTATGAACAAATCTTGGTGGCATTAATGACAGCAGTTTCCTACCTTCCATGGGTGTGGGAGAGGGCGTGGGGGCAGGCGAGGGTGATTCTGTTAGCTGGTCTAGCGTGCCACGTTTCTTCCCATCCCGAGACTTGGCGATGACCATCTGAGCTTTCAGTGCATCCTGCTCTAGAGACTTCATTCTACAAGAGGAAAAACCACCATCAGATAAATGATAGCAGAAAATAAAGAGACTCACAAAATGACTGAGACAAAAACGGGCAGAGACACACACCAGTATAGGTGGGTGTAGTGCCCAACACTACTAAATTTTGGGTGCTCCTTGTCCTGGTTTGCTGTGACAAACAACCAGTTTAATTTTATTGCACAATAAGAGGCATTCCAGGAAAAGGACTACCTACTGCTAGTAGGCTTACCCTCACCTCACAAACAGCTTGCAAACTGTGTGTTAGTACAAATAATAGTATGAAAATCAAAAGACCAGCAAGGCGCAAATGAAAGGAATGCTGCAGAGAAGGGGGTAGACAAGACAGAGAATAGAGAGAAGGGGAACGAGAGGAAACTAGGAACAGCAAAGACGTGCAGAAGCAAGACAGCACTAGAAAGGCAGTGAAAGCACTGTCACAGTAGCCCCTCTTACACAGTGTGTTCGAAAAACTGTGTTGTTATTCTGCCTCGCAGTTCTGTCCAAAAAGGTAAGGAGGTGGAAAGGTAAGTACTTGTTAAGAATTTGTGGTGCCAGCTCAGAGGCCTGCACAGCATCTGCTTATTCACTGGGACAAGGGTGTGACGTTTTGACGATCTTACGATCTCTGCTTAGTGTGCGACCCACTGTTGGGTGATTTAAAAAGCATCTAGCAGCAGGTAAACTCAAGAAGGACAGCAAATAACGTTTTCAAAATGGGAAGACAGCTACAACTGGGATCTTCTTGCCCTCAAAGTAGAGAACAAGATCAGCATGATGGTTATTGCCACGTTAGGCCTGCTGTGTTGCCTGTTTCGCCCGTCATGCCTTTATGTTACAGATTTGAGTTGTTTGGTGTCGTGTTAAAAAAGCGGTGGTGTAAAGAAGAGTCTTTGCTGTGGCACTAGTGCGTGAGCTCTGTGTAAAGAGGGCTAGTGTTGCTGCAAGCGCTTGCCTGGTCCTTTCCAAAATTGAGCTTCTAGCAAAATACCCCAATGTCAAAGCAACCCAGCACAACCCCATGATGCCGTGCGTCTGGCCCTGGTGGCTGGGGCCGAGGAGCAGACCTGAGCTGGGAGGTTGCAGAGGAGGAGGTAGAGGAGATGGGGGGCTGGGGGGCCTCAGGCGTGCCCTGAGATGCCCTCACTCGGGCCTGGTAGAGCCTCTTTGCCAGGTCCTGCTCATACTGCCTAACATCCTCCTCTAGGCCATAGGGCCTGGGCCCCATGAGGCCACAGAGAGGGTGACAGAGGAAGATGAGGAGGGAATAGGATGACAGTTACACCAGGGTGAAGGAGGAATATGAAAGGGAGTGAATGGAGAGAAAGGCAAAACAGGCAGAAAAGAGAAGAAAACCAAAGAATGGAAGGTAAAACACCGACACATTCAGGAAAGCCTGGAATAATTTTAGACATTAAAATAGTAAGAGAGGAGACAGACTAATCACAGACACACAGGATGGTGGTGTTGTTACAACACAGAGTAAACTGGGAAATATAGTTTGAACATTTGGGCAAAATACTGAACCCTGTTATTGACCAGAATGACAAACTGTGTATCAACAAACAACCCTCACTGTCTGAAACAGCAAATATTCATTTGCATATTTGGTATTAAGTTGTAGTCTCTGTTTGAATTAAAATTTAGAGGAACCATTCCTATAAGAGTTCATTAAAAAAATGATATCAGCTTTTTAACTTGGTGATATTTACAAGTGTTTCTTCCCTGATATTCATGTTTCCATCTTCCAGTCTTATCAGCCCATTCAAAGCTCAGTGCTGCTCAAAGAATACAAAAGTGTCCCCTTTCTTCCTGCTTCTGGCTCTTGCATTGTTAAAATTAAAATAAAAGTAAAACTTGACAAAAAACATGGGTATTAAATGCAAGACTTGGGATAAAAAGAAGAGGATAAAAACACTGATTTTAGCAGGAAAAGATGCAAAGCCCTTAAACAATCAGATGACAAAACAAAGAAACACTGTGGATGATGTCCCAAATTATGAACTAAAAGCTGTTCAACTGACAACTTGTCAAATAACAAGTTTTTAAA